>OV651826.1:27758803-28252931 GCA_927349885.1 Psylliodes chrysocephalus | reverse complement strand
GACTTTGACAAAATATATATATATATATATATATATTAATATAATTTTTACAATCAATGTCAATAAGTGACAAAATAATTAAAATCAATCAAACACAATAAAGATACATGGTGAATAATGTAGAATTACACTGGACAGTTTCAACAAAACTGGTATCGGTTTATCCCGTAGAATATCGTCCTGTATATATCTATCGATCTATTGGTTTGAAAGACTTGGTCTCCTCGTAAGACGCTTTACCGGGTATGGAACATGAAGACAACTCTTGCTGTTTTTTACTAATGAGCGGAATTATTGTCGGTAAAAAATAGATATAACGCTTATTATAATCCGTATTATGTTTACCTTATTAAATAGTTAACAAACAGACCTAATTTATACATATTTTGTTTAAGGCATTCGACAAACTGAGCCAGGAGTTGACTTCTAAAACTTTCGACTTTCGGGCTTTTTAATTCTTTTGTTAAAACCCTTTTGTTCTTACTTGCAAGAAAGAAAGTACTAGTAGTACGTATCTTTTTAAAGAGTTTTAAGTTTCTCGAATACTTGACTATTTCTGAAGTTTCTCATGAATCGATTCATGACTTTTTTTGTTAAAAAGCTTATTACATGCTATGTGTAAATATATATTTTTTTTACAGCTATCACAATAGCGGCTATGTTTGCAAATTAACATCAGTATCTAAAATGAGGCATTTTTTCATTGACATTGATACCGCGCGCAAAATATTTTGCGCATTAGGGTTCAAAATATTTTGCAAATCACATACCTATTATTATTTATTTATGGTTTTCTGACTCGGCTACGCCTCGTTAAAAAACTTTTGTGACTCGGCTACGCCTCGTTAAAAAACTTTTGTTCTTGATCACCAAAGTAGTATTTCGCACCCTAGATTCAAAAATTACTATTCAATAGAAGTCATTGGTAATGAATGTGAACATATTTATGGAAAACGTTTATTACGAAAATCTATATTGCCAATCGGTATAATCTAACTATTATATAATTGAATATTGGTACTTGCAATGTAATGTAATTTACATTTTCAGCATAACTAAGTTGGCGCGCAATGGTCAAATTTCTACCCGAACTGAGTGAGCATGTTCAAAGTAGTAAGGGTCGGATTATAAAGATTATAGCATATTTACATGATATTAAACCTAAACCCCGTAAAACTTAATTGCATATATTATCTGTTTCTAAATAGTAAACCATTTATTTCAAACACGTATTGGGATAATTATTTTGTTTATTGATATAAAAAAATGTAGAAACGTTTGCTTTTATCTTAAAGGCAAAAAATAAATTATTGATTATTGACTATTGACCTTGAGTTAAGGCTTTCTTGTACGTATTCAGTAATTTAATTGAATATAGATGGTCAAGGTATTTAAATAATTTAGTTGAATGCCCCCACAAGAATATAATTTAAGGACGCCACAGCACAATATATTGTTAGGCAATCTACCAATTCTATAGCAAGGTTTTTCTCGTTTATGGGGAATTAAATATTTAGCTGCCTAATTAGGGTCGCAGGTACCTATTTGGGATAAATACTTATCGTAAGAATCTGTTAGTGGCACTGACCCTGCATAATATATTATAAATAGGTAGGTATATTTACCCCAATATCCAAATAATGGTTGAAATAATACATTTTTGGTTTCAGTTATCAATTTGTGCGATAAAATTATTGATATATCTAACAAATACGTTTAAATATAGAAAACTTTTTTATTATTGGTTTTATGAAAAATTTTATTCTTGATTAAAGTTTTTGCATGCTCCAAAACTTAAAATGCAACCATGAGATGTCAATTTTTTTAAGCCGTATACAAGGTTTGTCAAAAAATATAAATTTTACTCATTAGCAAAATACCTTTATTTTTTCCAATACCGAAGAATGTTATAAAGTATATTCAAATATACAATTACAGCTCTTTAGCATGAAAATTCAGGTTAAGTGATTATTTACGTTTTACATTATAAATTAAGCAATCACCAAACCTAAATTTTAATGCTAAATTGCTGTAATTGCATATTTATTTGAATATATCTTTATAACATTCTTTTGTATAGTAAAAAAATATTTTTGACCTTTTTATATTTGTCATACAGTGTCTACTTAAGTTAACACCATATGGAAAACTTTTTTATTATTCCCTAATAACACTGATCTCTTAGAAACATCCCATTTAGGTCATATGTATGTTTCTATGTTTCTGACACAAATGATACCTCCCTACGATTTTTCGAAACCAACATAACATCAATGTTCTATGAATAAACTAAGAACGTTCTGTTTATGTTCTTTCTAGAATGTTCTTAGAAAATACCTAGTATATACTTTGAAAGTATATTCTAGAAAGTATATACTGAGTAAGTGCCTTAAGCACGTGCTATAACAGGACATTCTTAGAAGATACTAAAAGTCATGTACCCAGCATGTAGCTCATATTCTGATAACGTTCTAAATGCTTGCAGGTAAAAATTAACGCCAAATACATGTAATAACACGTTTATATACATATCTATATGAATACTGATCTGATAATTCGCTAGGTAACACATTAATAATAAGTTTTCAGGCCAAAAAACATTCATAAACTTAATAGAAGAGAATAGCATAACCTCAAATTTATTTTTCTTCTTCTTCCTTTATTGGGCTATATCCCCAACCTTACATTTTTTGATCGCGCTTGATCGCTTCGAATAGGTAAATAAATTTAAAAAATCTATTGCACCGTATGTTCTATATAAAAATAAATTTTACTATATTTTTAGTTTTTAGGACCTACATCTCAGAACACAGGTTATTCAAAATATTAATTTCCTGAGTGAATTTATTAATATGCTTAATACTAATGGCGAATTAAAACTCTAATAGAACGGCTTGACATCGGGGAAAAAAGAATAGATTATATTAAAAAAAATTAAATATTTTCGTTCTCAAAACTGTCCCATTGTATATACATACATAGTAGCCATACATCATCACATAATTGGGGTGATGATAATGCAAAAGGTTTGTTTTCCACCATTTCAAAAGGAAAGAGACTTATTATAGTTTATGCTGGTGATAACATGGGCTTTATTCCTAACAGTTTATAAATTTTTGTGTCTGGGGCCAAATCTGGTGATTATCATAATGATATGAATCAAGAAAATTATGAAAAGTGACTAAGAGAACTGTTAATACCAAATTTACCACAAAATGCTATTGTAGTTGTGGATTTTGCACCGTATCACAATGTTATAGAAAATCCTGCTCCAAATTCAAATTCAAGAAAAGCTAAAATATATATAAACTAGTTGACGTCCAACAATATTGAATTTCAACCTTCCTTATTACGACCACAGCTGTACACATTAATCAAACAGCATAAAAATTTGATAGATTATTCTCCGAACACGGTCATATAGTTTTAAGATTACCACCATACCACCCAGACTTAAATCCAATAGAAATTATCTGGGCTGTAGTAAAAAATAATGTAGCTATAAAGAATATTCATTTTAAATTAGCACATGTACAAATGTTAGCTGAAATTGAATTTAAATCAGTAAACTACGAAGATCGCGAAATTATAATGAATGACGTTGTAATTCCTACAGTAATTATTAATGTTAATGAAGACAGCAGTGATAATTTTAGTGATAGTGATGATTTTGATGACGATTTTTTAGAACTGTTTATTTATATTTATTTTGTTTGATAGTGGTTATAGCAACAAGGAATAGAGATTAGTATATATATCCAGTATTTGTTGACCTATAACATATTTTTAAAAAATCCTCGTTGTCTTATTTTAATATTTGTATGCTAATGACTTTCACCACTTCTACTTCACTCTCACATTTTGTTAAAATATTAAAGATATCAAGTGCAAAATCACCATTTTTTTTTCACCAAATAAATTTTTTTAACCAAATACATTTTAGCTCATAGATAACAAATAAATTTTAACAAATTCTGTAGTACTTAAAAACCTATTTACATAATTGCGTTTGATCCATTGTGTAGGTAATCTAGTATTTCCTATAATACCATCAAATGATAGCCATTCTTAGAAACGAGGGCGGACTCGATTTGACCGTTATTAAGGAATAAAGTTTTAGGTAATTTTCTAAAAATTTTGTGATTAATCTCACCGTGATCGTTTTAAAAATCCTAGAAAATTTATTTTAAGCGAAATACTATACGCTACTGTGCTTAAATAGTAGCCAGTAAGATCGTTTGAAGGTGTGTTAGCAGTGCGCAAACTTTACCACGCTACTGACAAATTAGGATGCGATGCCTGTAATTAATTTAAAAAAATTTAAACTTAAAATTTACACCCTCAATTATTATAGATAAGCACTGAAAATAGCGTTCTGCCGAAAGTGCTTTTCATCTTTTAAATGAAACATTTTTATATGAAATACAAGTTTTCTTTGCTAATCTAAGCTACGTGTACATAGCCGTTAACCTCTTTTGGTTCCTTTAATATAATTATCTCCCTTTTCCATTTTAAAAAAGATAAAATGGTAAAACAAGGTGTAACTGGACATTTCATTTTCACCTTCTAAATAATTTTCCCCATCTAAATAATTTTCAATGCATAAGAATTTTAATAGACATTCAAAGTGACACGTATGTAATCAGTTGGCAATCGACAAGTGTAGTTGGATATTATTTTAAAATTCTGCTCGAAATTTAGGTCAAGTTCACTCGCGTAAGGTTTACATTATTATGTATTTAATTGTGATCGTTTGAAAATCAATATTGATTGCTAAGGTTTATTGCTTAATAACAAAAACAAAACTAAAAAGGTACTAGTAAAAATAGTATTGAAATGTCTAGAAAAATCAAGAAAACAGAAGCTCTGCACCGAAGTGTTCTTAGCGCAAAAAATCATGTTTTGATTCAGGTCTGCTTCAGGAGAATCTAGCTAAAAAATGAAAAGAATTGACTAATAAAACGAATGGTTAATCTATAAAAAAAATCTACAAGATATGGTTGCTCAGATTAACTAATTTCAACAGAAATGCTAGACCACCATTTGGCTGCTCTACTCCTTCCCATTCATTTAACTCATAAACTTCATCTTCTAGATGACTGGGCTTACTCGGTGTTTTTTTATACCTTTCACAATCAGTGAGTCCGCAGCTTATCTCTACTCTCCATTAAACAATCATTGTCCATCTGGGTTACATTTGACCATAAAATTGATATTTATTTTCTAAATGAATTTTATACTTTCGACTGCTGACAAAATGTATAGTTTTCAGTTCGTACTATTTTTCAAATGTTTCAACAATAAAAAGAATTTATTACCCGTTTGTCGGTTTCAAATTTGAATATGAATTTTTACTCAATTTACACGAAAATGCTATAACAGGTCGATTTTTTTTAAAGAGGACCGACCATTTGTTAAATTATTAAATTCGAACGATTTAACAGGGGTTTTTGAATGTTTTAAATTCGAAGATTAGACCATGGACATCATGCATAGTTGAAGAAACACATATGTTAGAATGAGACAACATAATACAAAACTACATGCAATATTTATACATTTTATAAATGCCTTTGACTCAATAAATAGAAAATCGTTGGATAATTAGAGGTGCTAAAATTAAAGAAAACACTATACGGAACAACAGATGAGATAAAAATAATTACAACTCTATCTTAAAGAGCTTGAACAAGCATTAATCAAACTATCAATCGAAACAAAAAACTAATTTCAGAAAAACAAAACAAGAAGTTATGAAGAGAACCAGAACAGGTTGATCCACTGGAAACACAAATGCACAGTTTAAAACGAATTTTTTTAATTTAACAAATGGTTATGTGGTCTGATCTCATATCTAGCACGTCTCCTGTCACTAACTCATGTGACCTGGCCTAATGTCAAGATTTCCCAGTGTATTCCCTAATTTGTAAGCACCTAATCTTGCCTCTCCTTGTATCACATAGTGAAGAGGTGGAAGTCCTATTAGTGCTTCCATTGCAGCTGTGGGGGTTGTTTTCATTGCCCCCGTTATTTCGAGGTAGGCAAGTCTTTGTACCTTGCTTAGCCTCGTTATTGTTTTCCTTTGCTGTGTCTTTGGCCACCACACCAAAGCTGCGTATATTATCGGTCTCACCACCATGTTATAAAGACAAAATACCATGTTTGGTTTTAACCTCCATTTTGTTCCAAAGGATCACCTTGCCATCATTAACGAGGTTTCCGTTCTCCTTGTGGTTTTTTCTAGATGCTGGTTCCAGGTAAGTCTCGAGTCAATCATAACCCCGAGATATTTTACCTCCCCCTTAAGCTGGATGCTTGCACCTCTTAGGTTTAGAGGCCCTAGTCCCTCCAATTTCCTCCTGCGGGTGAATACAATTATGTCAGATTTATTTGGGCTAATGTTTAGTCCTTCCACCTCTGTTCATTTTGTTACTATATTTAGAGCCTCTTGCATTCGATCTCTTACTATAGTGTTGTATTTTCCCTGTGCCATGATCACCAGATCATCGGCATATTCTAGGGTTCTATGTCCCTTATCTTTGAGAGCCCGTCCACTACAAGGTTCCACAGGAGTGGAGACAGCATTCCACCCTGCGGACATCTGCTCGCTACCCGTGCCGCTATTGTCTCTCCCATAAGGGTTGTGTGTATAGTTCTTTACCTTAACATAGAGTCGATCCAGGACACGCATGTGTCCTCGATTCATTTCTGTTTGAGATATCTAATGATGGATTCAAGGTACTGTCAAATGCACCCTCGATATCCAAGAATGCTCACAGCATTACCTCCTTGTTTTCCAATGTTTTGCTGTTTCAGTTTATTTCCCTGCACTAGAGGCGTATTGGTCTTGGTATATTGGCCTCTAAACCAATACCCCGTCTCTAATATGCCCATCTTGTGCAGTTTTTCCAAAGTCTTAAGTACAAAGGACATAAGACCTATTGGTCTTAGGGACTTTGCTGTTTTCTGTCCTATTTTCCCAGGTTTTGGTATAAAAGTTACCCTAATATTTCTCCAAGCTTATGGTATGTGTCCAAAGGCCAGGCTACTTCTGAGTATGTTACAAAGTCTGCTGTATAAAATATCAGGACCTCTTTGTAACATTATTGGATAAATCCAGTCCATGCTTGGTGATTTATATGGTTTAAATGAGCTGATTGCCCATTTCAGTTTACCTTGTTTGGCTATCCTCTAATCTTTCCTATTGGCTCTATTATGAGCTTCCAGTCCATTTAGATTCCGGTTAGCCGGTGTGTGTGCTATGGTTTATGCACCAGGGAAGTGGACCCTGAAGAGTTCCCTTACTGTTTCCTTCCCTGTGATTGTGTACCCCCCAGTTCATTCTTAAGGGTGTTTACTAAATAATACTTAAGAAAAATGACTCGTGCTATCTTTGAAAGTATAAGTTTAACCTTTCTTAAACTTTTTTAATATCTTAAGAGTATTTTTTCAAGTTAATGCGTTTTTTAGAAATAAAACTCTAATAGGTTCAATTCTCTCGGTGATATTGTTATCTACACTTCGATTTAATATTAAATAAAAATATAGACACCAAAAATATACGCCTATATTATTCACATTGGGCATTTTTTGAAGTTGTTTTATACTAAAGGGCATTTTCCACTTTATATCCAATATGAATAGATAATATCCTAGTGCGTAGGCCATTTGTATATTATGTTCGTATGTGGGTTTGTAATTATTACGGTAGATACTCATGATTCCAATAATTTCAAACAATTAAAACACCCATATTTCAGTCTCATATACGTAGAATTAAATTCAATAATCATTTAAATATTAGTAAACATAATTACGGTACTTGGATCATTAAAAAAACAAAATATGAGGATTATTTCATGAAATTTTCTTCCTAATTACATATTTTAATTAAATAATACTATTAAATATAAAATCTAATTTAAATTAAATGAATAAACGAGAGGATATCAATCTATATCTCGTTATTATTTATTTGAAATGGAATCATTTAGAAATATCGCATTCAGCACATCTGAATATATTTGACAGGTGCGCAATTAATTTCATGAACTTCTTCATCTACTGAAAATCGATAAAATAATGCCACAAAATACACTTAACCTTGTTCTTCGTGTATCCAATAAACGAATACTTGACACGGTTGTTCGACCTTACAGACTAAATTCTACGACATACATTAGAAAAAAGGGGAAAAATGAAAATACTGCTTATTCGTTAAGGCTGACAGTCATGTCAGAATTTTTTTGCAAGTATTTAAACATATAACGGTTTGTAGAATAATGTAATATGATTCGAACTACTGTAAAGGTTTCTTTTCCGCGATAATATCATCGATATGACAATTTTTTTATTATTATTCGGGACACAGACACTACTAGCCCAAAAAAGTGTCCACCAGATTATACAATAATATAGTACAAAGATATACAATAATCATATCATTTACAATAATACCTACTCAAAAATAAAAACTAAAAACTATCAACAAGAGAGATTACATCATTTGATTTAGAAAATATTTTAACAGTGCTTTCTTTACGAACATAAAACTATGAAAAAAAATATCTACATTTAAATAGTAGTATATTGACCCTTTTCTCTCATATTTTATACTTTTCTTACAAGCCGATGATGGTTTTTTGACCGAGAATAGTCGCCTCTGAATAATATTATTATTGTTAATATTAGAAATTCTCAAGCGTTGTGCATTGCTGATTTGTTTTTAAGCTGTGGAATTCATCATTCTGTTTGTTCTACTGTATATTAAATAAGGAATTGATATTTATTCTGTTTTCTTTCTGTTTATAATTTAACATTTCCGCAGAACAAACCTTGCACGAACCATACAAATTCGGTCAAAAGTACATTTATTCAATTCATATTAGAACAAGTATGCATGAAAAGTCAGTCATCTCTGAACCGACTATGTAATATGGAGCACTGTTTAATCGAGCGATCGAAATGAGTATTTGCCGTGCTGTAATCATGAATTTTCGAGTTCGAACTGAGAGCGTATCGAGAGCTGCACTATGTAGTAGTTTTTTTTAGCTCATTTCTAGCATTCCGATAGCATTTTATAAATAAAGTTGTTTGAGTACTTGAAATTATGGATTTCCAGTTTAAATGGCATAATTTGTCCAAAAATCGTCATGTGAATAAGTAAGATATTCTCAAAAACAAAGTTTATTATATGTTTGAAAAGAAAAAATTATTTTTAAAAACATTTTAAAAAATCAATATTTTCTCTGTATTCTGTTGGGAACAATAAATTTTTGAAATTTCAAAACAGTGTGGACGTAAATGTTTTTTTTAAGGTGTAGGCTAGTAGGTAAAGACATAAATCAAAAAATTTAACATTAATTCTAATCTTTTTTTATATGTAATGCTTTCAAAATCACAGTATACTCCCTAATGTCGCCTTAAATGTCTGTGAAAATTTACAATTCTTTCTGTCTGATGATGGCATGTTGCATTTTTTATAATTTCCAAGAATTTTCTTTTTTATTTATTTAAAAATGATTCGACAAAATTGTAACATGTGCAAATATTGATTGCCAATGACCGTATTTATTTTGCAACAGCCCACGACATCAGCAAACAGACGAAACCGGCATTAACGAATATTTTTGAAAAAGCATATGTGACAAGATTCAAGCCCGGCATGATAAAAAATGGAATCAAAACTGACCCTTGCAGAAAACCTTTTGACAATGTTCTTGGGCCATATATACAATTATTTATAGTCTATAAGGTATATTTTACGATTAGTAAAAAGATAAAAAAATATAAGCAGCCATCTTGGTACCAATATTGAAATTTAAGTGTATCTTTTTTCATATGTTTAAATCTACAGCATCATGTTATTGAATAAAGAAGCAAGATTGTTTACCTTTACGATATCCTTTATAATATCCATATTCATTCTGCATTTATCGATATTTATTCAAATATCATAATCACTATTACTACTATATTCCCAAAAGTACATAGTAACGCTAAAAATAAATTTATGGATCGCACTGTATCTATATATTCTACCTAAATATAAGACGAGAACTTTGTTCCTACCTGTGTATATAGACAAAAAAAAAAACCTTTAAATTATTCACAACAACCAAAAATCAATTTCATTACATTCTTTATCAAGATTTGTTGGCTGAGGAAACTTGATATCAGACGTTTTCAGGGGTCATCGGCGTCGGTCTAAACTGACTCACATTTAGGGATTAGCCGGACAGATAACAAAAATCGACCCACATAGGCCTAATTTTCTAATAACTGAGGTCGTGTCAAGATTTTTAACTTTCCACATAACCTTTATGAGTTTATGATCCTATATTAAAATAAAATAGGATTTATTTTCAAAAATAATTATTTTTCATACATGGTTGTGTCTAGTATATTTTATTTCTTTGAAATTATAAAATAATTGGATGACTTTATATAAAGTGTGTCTTATTAAGAATGGGATACAACTAAAGATTTTCTGATTAAAAATAAGACGATTAAACACACATAGGTATCAGTTTTGGCAATGGCTATACTCGAATTGATCCACTGTTCTATCAAATTTGTTTATAAAAATTATGCATACATATATATAATGTAAGCATATAATAAACTTCTACAACAGAAAAAGTTAGTAATTTTTAAGAATCACTATTTTACTGGTCTAACATTGTAGATTTTAAATATTTTGCATGACAAAACTACGTCATATTTTTAATTAAACTTTTAAGTAAAAACCAATATTCTATAATTTAGAAATTTACTCCATATCACAAATTATGTAAAATTAATTTAAAACGGGTTTGTCCTTTTTACAATTGCGAAGACTACCCTGATATTTGATTGATTAACTTTTTAAAAATAGTTAAATTTTTAACTTTTGTCTGTATAAAGGTATCTTACATCTCACTTATACAACACACGAGGTTGAAAGACTAGAGACAAAGATTCAACTAACCAGATATATTCTAGTCCGTGTAAAGAAAATGTTTTATATCCTGGAAATGCCAAGTGACACACGTTTAGAAATTGGAGTAAGCGATTATAAAAGTTTAAAAAGAGCACAAACATTGTAAAGAGCATTAGCTGATTACACACCTCCTCCTACACCCCAACAGAACTAAAAGGCGAAGAAGTTATTCATTACCATTCACAAAGAATACCGCTTATATATAAGAGAAGACAAACAATAGAAAAAACTAAGAAAAAAAATTGAAACCAAGGGAAGAAATAACTAGTAAAGAAGTATAAACTTTGTTAAATATAGATATAGCAAATTTTGTTATAAAATTTTAAAAATAAAGCCACTAAGACAACTTTTTTAACATATTTGTATTTGTGTTTAATATCCAATTAGAAACAATTCTAAACAAAAAAACACTTCAACAAATAAGTGTATTACATCACACCCACATAACATCAATGTTCTATGAATAAACTAAGAATGTACTATTTATATTCTTTTTGGTATGTTCTTTTTAAGAATGTTCTTAGAATTTGCCTTACTATGAATATAAATACAAAAACTGCATTTAATTTTATCTGAAATATTTACCTCAAAAGGGTATTTTTATTATTATTTAAAATTCAAATTAAAACATCGATTACTGTCACTGTTACAGACAAAAGAAACAATGTTTTTCAATATTGATGCTAAATAATTTTACAGCGATAAAATATTGAATTTAAAATTTTGGTGGATGAGTTACTAGTTATGTAACTATTTAAATTTGGGTGGAAGCGCTGAAAATATTTTCGTATTTATAGTTTTTATCAATTTGAATGGTATATTTAAAATGGAAAAACCGAACAGCATTTTTCCGAAATCCATATTTATGTTATAAATAATAAATATTTCCCATTATTGCTACACAAGAATTAATTTCAAAATTTGGTGGATGACCTTACTACTTACGTAATTAATATTTAAATTTTGGTGGGTGCGCTGAAAATTTTTACCTATTTAGTAATACTTGTTGATTTCACTGGTTTATTTAAAACCCTGTAACATTATTATGATTTTTATATACGTTTTACTAATGTGTCACGACGATAGGAAAATCATTTAAATAAATGGTCCAGTAGTATTTTTATAAAATTAGATGAAAATAAAGATATATTCTAGACATGTATTAACGTATAATGATGTATAAAACGGCTTAGTAAATTCTATAAACGAAAAAAATAAATTATACAAAGAATATTGAAGAGACCCAACAATTGATTTAAAAAAAAAAATAGATACAATGATTAAAAAAAAAAAAATTAGAACAAATAATTAAAATAACAAAATATAGGTACTTGATAGTAACAAGAATTCTTCAATAAAATTGTGGAAAATAAATCTTTACTAACGATCAAAATAAAATAAAAGATATTAAAAATTCTAATAATGAATTGACCACAAATGATAAAGAAATTGCAGATGAATTTAATAAAATTTTTATTAATGTTGGTGAGAGATATGCTAATGAAATCGAGCCTCCCTCTAATATACCTGAGTCGGTAAAAAAATGTCGAAGATCATTTTTTCCTAGTCACAGAACCTGAAGTTATTGAATTAATTAAATCTTTAAAGTCTAAAAAAGCTGCAGAGATTGATAGTATAGAATCTGAAATCTTAAAAAATATTGCATCTGTTACTGCTACTCCTCTAGTTTATTTAATTAATTCAATTTTCACAACTTCTTGTAACCCTCAAGAGATCAAAACTGCAGTAATAACACCAATCTATAAAAAAGGAAACAAATGTTTCAAATTACCGACCAATATCAGTAATAACATGCCTGGCTAAAGTCTTTGAAAAATACATTAAAACTCGCATCATTAAATTTCTTGTAAGTAATAAAATTATAAGCCACAACCAATTCGGAACAAGCTACATCTATTAATCGTTGTAAGACGTCCCTATTTTTTTTACCCTTTCATTGTGAATTTTGTTGCTTATTTATAAATGATTAACCAAACTATGTTCAATGCGATAGGTCCCGAATGTTTTTTCTTTAATTGTAGCACTTATATGAGATTTGCTATTTACATGTCGTTTTACACTTTTGTGAAAATTATTCAAGTCTGTAATACCGACTGAGTTCCAATGTGTTTTTCGGCTATATTAAAAAGTAGGCAAGGCCAGCAAAACAATTTCTTCAAAGTTTTGCAGCCGGTTAACCATTTATACTTTTCATAGAACCCTACGTGAAAATGCCTGGTAAATTTCTTTGCTGACTTTCGTCTCTAAATTGATAGAATCCTCTAGAATTAATTATGTACCTTTTCTCTTTTAAATTTCTACTTGAAAATCTTTTTTTCAACTAAGAGCACACAATACGGACACAATTCACCACATTATTATTGTTCACAGGCACAGTGCATAGTTCCTCCATTTTACAAAAAGAAAAACAATTACGAAAAACAAACCGAAATCTACGACTTTCCTCACACGTCGATTCGCGGTGCGAATTGCAATATGCGTAAGGCGATGTAAAAATCGCTGCCTCTTGACCGTATTGCTCTTTTCCAAACGGACTGACTACTGTCGCCGCTGTCAATAACACGAAGCCAAACCTATTGGAAGATGAACCGGCTCTTTCAAGACGCGCTTCCGTCGACGGACTCAAAGTATAGGATGTGTACGTTTACACAATTAATTTTCTCATAGATGGTGCGTGCCTTTACACATTACACCAATGAATTGTTAGTACATTTACGATGTTTACGTAATGTTTCAGAGAAAATATAGTACCTAATTTAATATTAACTTCTAGGCATTTCAAACTAAAAAATATCTCGATTTATTTCTTGAAAAATATCTGTATTTAAATCTCAAAGTGTAGGGAAGCGGTGCTTCCTCCGCTTCCATGGACCGCACGCCCCTGAGTCAATAATCAAGCAGTATGAAATGAGCTTATTATTTTCATAGCTATCTCCCGAACTATTATGCTTATCACAATTTAATATTGGAAAATTTCACAAACAGTTCCTCAAATTGCTGTCCTTCAAGTTGTATCAAATGTATCCGATGCCCGAAATAAACCGAAATGTCCTACTTTCAAGACATGAGATTAAACAGTTGAAATGAGAGTGGTTTTATAAAAAATTTCTGAGTATTAGGTAACAGAAACGACTCAAAGTTTTGTTATCAATGATTCATTTTAATGTGCCCCAATTGTCGTTTTGACATGCCGTAAATTTTACCGGCTTGAACAAATATGTTGAGATGCTACACCGTTCACGTGATATATTGACAGATCACCAAATGCACGTCAACCCCCTTTCATTCATCCTCCTGAGACTCAATTTTTGTGTATCCACATACAGTGAAATGTGTTAAATTATTATTATCGATAAATATATAAAATTTCAATAAAAAGATATGATAGTAAAGGGTGAAGAGAATGCAAAAAATGTAAATCAAATATCCAGTGGCGTACTTATTGTTTGTATGTTATAAATAATAAAAAGCTATTTTTTTCGAAATCAATTCACTTAAATTCAAAAAAATTTGCAAAACTTTGAAGAGATTTATAATAATGTGCAACGCTGCCTCTTTTCTATATAATATGTTTACCCGCTTCTCTAGGGTTGCAAAAAAGAAAATAGTTCCCTCAAAATTGATGTATCTCAAAATCTACGCTATTATTACCGAAACCCCCACAGCTAGTTTTCAGTTGTCCATCCTGTATAGTGTATCACATGCTTATTATCTTTATCTTGTGTAGAATTAAGTGATATAATTTGGTCAATTAAATTCATCTCTCCCAAAGAAAATCTAATACATTTAACTTGCTTTTCTTTATTACTTCTTAATTAACAGTAAACATTCAGAATTTTTCATTTTTCGTGTTACTTTTTATTTCTTCTTATATTGTGTAAAATGGTTCACTTTACAGCTATTCTTTAAATTAATATGCTAGGGAAAAAGTAAATTTATTCAATCAAAAACACGAAAACAAACATGTTCATCATTCGCAAGTGCTGATAGTAAAGTAAAAAGTCGCAAATAAAAAGATAAAATCTGAAAACGCTGTAAAAACTGAAAAAGCTGAAGTAGCAGCTTTAGTCCACGTTAATATGGATTCCACACTGAAAACAAGAAAATCTAATGTACTGGGTTTTTCACGCATTATTTATTATTCACAGAATTCAAAAGCATTACAAATTCCATCTATATCAAATTAAAGTTTTTTAATGAATAAAAAATCTTTCTTTTTTAACGTCACGTTTGTATTTGAGACGAATGTTTATATTTCTTAATTTGATTGGTATAGAATGTAGATATAAGTTGCCAAAATTTTCAGAATTTTTCAGAATTTATTTTTTTTAAATATATAAATATAATTTATAAAAATAATATGAAGTATTTTCATTTATTTTACAAAAAAGTCACATCAACCTCTAGGGTTATTAGCGACATAGTTTAACATTATATTTTAGATAATAGGTTAATGTTGGTTAAGTACTTAAAAATATTGGTTTCATTATCGGGTCGGTGGTGTAGCGGTCTAACGCGCTTATATTCATTTATAAGCAAGTTTATGTGTCAGAGACTGCTGGGCTTCGAATCCCAGACCAGACCATGTGGATTTTTAATTAAATTGCATGGTTCAGTGTAGGATTTGATGTGTGCCGTATTAATAGAAATTCAATTTCTGTTGATATGACATGCAGATTATAAAAAATCGTCATGCATTACCGTCTCGATGATGGCGGGTGAGGTTTTCCGGGTTTTCCTCACCTACAAGTCAAATGGCACCATCAATCATCTTTAAGTCGCCCCGAAGCGCCACGGCAAATAATAATAATAATAATAGCCGTCCCTTTCCCCGCACAAGCTCAGCTTTTGGGGTTAAAATTCACTCGTAAGGGGGTGAATTAGGGAGAGTATTATTATTATTATTACAATTTTCACCTAAATTATTATTTAAGTCAGTTTTTGATCGTTCAGCTTGATATTTTGGGCATTGTATCATAAAGTGTTTAATGTTTAACTGTGAGTTCTAAGTTACACAGTTCGCAGTTAGGGGGGGGGGGGCAGTTTTAGAGATTAGATAACCGTGCGTAAGTCTTGTGTGACCTAGGCGTAATCTTACTTGCACAGATCTGTTGGTAGGTATGTGTTTCCAAGGATTCACTGTAGGTTTAATTTCGCGTAGTTTTGAATTAGAGTTACACCATTCGTTTGGCCACAAATTAACGATTTTTGATTTTATAACGCACTTGAAATCACTATAATTTACGTTCCGCACTTCCCGCGCGGTTTCACTGTTGATTGCTTGACGGGTGGCAAGGTCTGCTTCCTCGTTGCCTTTAACTTCAATGTGGGAAGGAATCAATTTAATTTCTAAGCAATACAAGGTATTGAGACAACAATAATAATAATTATTTAACTTTAGACAATTAGATAAAATCTCTTTTTTTATTAAATATAGCTGTCCTTTACTAATTCTTGAAACGGAGCATGACATGACAGATCTTAATGTCAAAAAAATACCAACTTAATGCAAGGTACGACGAGGGCAGATATTTTTTCTCGGTTTTGCAACATACATTTCTGCCCCTGTTCTATTAAGCTATCATTGATTATTTCAAATCCGAGATTATACCTCCCTATTTTGAGAAGTTAAATTTTCTGTTACATAGATGTATCCCATACTTATATTTACCGGTTAAAAAAGATAAAATTGGGATCTAATTAAAACATAAGAATACATTTTTTTCAGGACAATAGCTACATACGAACAGAAACAATAAACAGTAAAAGGAAAAACTGCAACTTGTCATTTTAAAAGATTTTCACCTTGCATTTCTTGACAAATGAATATCCTGTATGTGACTTCTGCTCTCTTACTTTACTAATGGTTTCAGGGGTTATTTCCGCCAAAACGTCGATAATACGTTGACGAAGTTCATGTAAAGAATCCAGAGCCGTTTTGAAGATTTAAGATATGACAGATTCGTATAAAAGAACCTATTGGGTAAAATCCAGGGCTGAACATTCAAGCTTCTCGTTTAAGTGGTTGTTGTAATTATTTTTTACATATGAATGAAATTAAACTGATGTTACAAAATATAAAACTTTTATTTTTGCTATTTACCAGAATTTAATCAATTTTTATGATTTTATTTGATTTTTATTTTAATTACCAGCTTCTTCTGAATACAACTTGGAGTTTGTTTGTGTTTTTATTTAAACATCAGCAAATAAAATTATATTTCATGCAATTTTTTATTAAAATAGTAAAGCGCTTTCAGCATTAAGCCATCTAAACTTATTATAAATGCAAATATACCGATATTCTGGGGTGATGAAGTTGCCAAAATTTTAGTAATATGAAAATCAATAATATCCTCCTTGATGAAATTATAAAAAACACACCGTCATGTCCCCAAAATGAAAACAAACCAAAAAAATTGAAAAAGCTGAGAATTAAGGAGAATAAAAATGATCGCATCGACCAGGGATCGAACCTTCGGACTACAGATGTCCATGCCTCAACCAGTTGGGATATCAAGACACATGGTTTCGACGAGGGCTATTAGCGGATGTCTAAAACTGGAAATATAAAAATGGCCTGATATCGTTGTCACAAATATTTTTGCTGCTGAAAAACTAAACATGTTAAAGAGAACAAACAAGAGTATCTACTATGGAATATTTAAAAAGTATGTATCCTATCAATTAATAAAAATGTATTTATAAAAATATAATTGTAAAATAAAAATGTATGCCATGTATATAAATTGTAAATACAAAAGTCATAATTATAAAATAAACAATGTTGTTTCCCTCGTGATAAGTTCAACCTCTTGTCTTTGCTAGAACTGCCACGAAAGGTTATCTAAATGATGATAGCAATTTAATGCATATGACGTAATGAAAATGATAAAGATATGTAGTACAAATATGTCGCTACACCTACCTTTTCATTAAAATCAAAACTTTGTTACCAAATTAAAAAATATTTCCGTATGCAGAAAATTTGAAGTAAACTGCTGAAAGATTAGTCCACCCCTGGCTTCCTGTAGAAAATCGAAACTCATTCTAACTTCATATCAGCTGGACTCTTTTACTCGTCAAATTCTTTTACGGCGAATAACTCCAAAGAAAAAAGTGTATTGATAGAACATTTCAGTATTTTTTTTTTCAGTTGAACTAAGCGTTTCTTAAATATCTCCTAGAATACCCTGTACATTACTCTTCAAATAATCAGATCTCCCACTTTTATCAAAATAAAAAACGTGATGCGGATAAAAAAGAACAAAATTAACACTTGATAAAAACAATTGTATGTACCCAGAAATTAACTCCTTTAATAATGAAAGGCCATTTAGAAACAACCCTATATATCTACTCAAGATCCAGAAAGAAATAAAATAATGATTCGGCTTTTCCTATGAGACTTCATACACGTAAATAATTTTCATTCCGACAGTTTCAAAATTTCATACTGCATGGCATACCGGTAAAAGCTCTTTCTTACTTGATATATATTCATACGAAATAAAATAAAATCAAAAGCAATAACTCACTTAGGGAATTTCATCTTGAAAGATCAATCACAACATAACCTTTGATGGTTTCTGTATGAAGGATATGCTGACATTGTGATAGATCTTTTCTTTCATATTTCTCACCAAATGAATTAAGAATGATAACATGTAAGTACCTAACTTTTATAAAACTTCAACAAGAAGTATTAATTAATCGAATAGTTGTTTATTTATTTAATTATATTTTACATTTGGAAGATTATACATTTTAAAATTGAAAACGTATTTAATTCAGACACTACAGTGGAAACTGGTGTTCCATCTATTGCCGGCTAAAACTAAAACTAAACTAAAAAGGATGTCAAAATTTTATTAAAAATCACCCTGAAAAATTAAATATTTTAAAATAATGTAATGCGAGCCATTTGGTTATTCAGTCATGCTCTAATTCTCCAAGTCTTTAAGGCTCAACATGTCCGATTATCATACATAATTAAACCCCTTAAGACCAAACATACGTGACCACTATGGATAATTTTGCTAGTTTTGGCGAGAACATTCTAGACCTTCACCAGAATTTTAAATGTGTATATAAATATTGGTGGAAGAACACAGTGCAGTCAGTCGTATATATTGGTGTTAGAGGTGGAATTGTAAAAAATAGTGGATAATAATGGCTAAAAAACTAAGTGATTTAAAAGTGACGGAGTTACGTCGGGAGTTAGAAAAATGTAAACTGGAGACGACAAGGAAGAAATCAGAGCTGGCAGAACGACTTAAAGAAACAATAGAAAGTGAAGGATTGGATCCGGAAACGTATTTATTTTCGGATGATACATCTTCTGCTATAATTTCTTCAGTTTCTTCCAATATGGAAAGTAAGATGATTTCTATAAAAATCAATATTTCTTCTAACATTTCTTCATTAGAAACTAAAGTTTCTTCAGATGTTTCCTCCTTAAAAAATAAAGTTTCTTCTGACATTACGTCCTTGGAAATTAAAGTTTCTTTTGACATTACTTCCTTAAAAAGTAAAGTTTTGTCTGATATTTCTTCCTAAGAAGAAAAGGTGTCTTCTAATGTCTTCCATGAAAAACGAAATCTCTTCTTTAGAAACTTCTTTAAAAGATGATTTTTCTTCTGATATGTCTTCACTAAAAAATGATATCTCTGATGTAGAAAACAAGATGTCTTCTGTAGAGGGGAAAATAGAACAGATGAAGACGAAAACTATCAGGTGCTGGAATTGTGGTAAACTAGAACATGTACGCAGTTCGTGCAAACGTCCAAGGGTCACAATGAATCAAGAAAACATGCCGCAGGAAAAACTAGAGCGGTTTGGCCTAGAGGGGGCAACTTTGACCCAAAACCCTTCCAAAGACCCTCTTATACTGATAGCCTCTTTAAAATGTCGCAATGATAGTGTATACGTAGACGACGAAGTAAATGGTAAAAAGTATACACTGTTGGTAGATACTAAGACCATCATACGATCAACAAACATAAATAACTGTAAAAGGCTTCTACCAACAAGATCGCGACTACGGACTGCTACAGGTGAAAGTGCCAACATCTATAGGGAAATCCAGGTTCAATTGGGAATTGGTAAAAAAAAGTTTACTCATACTGTTATTGTCGTTGAAGATGTTATACTTGGAATGGATGTAATGAACTTACATGGTTTCCAGTTAGACTTTAAGAACATAGTGATCAAAATTGTTGCCGAAGAGGTATTCCTACATCCATATGGGGACAGTACCATGCCAGTTGCTGTACAGGAATACACGGTGATACCTGGTAGAAATGAAACTCATTATAATAGCACGCCTTCAAGAAACTATGAAAGAAGGAACAAATTTGAGCAAATGATTGCAGTTGATGGTCAATCTCTGAATCAATTAGAGAAAATGAAAATAAAGGAATTTTTTTGACGTTATCGTGGTATTTTTCTACTAAAAGCCGGAAAAACAGGAAGAACTTCTGTTGAAAAACACAAAATTGACACTGATGGCGCCAGGTCAATTCGTCAATTAGCTCGAAGATTACCAAAGGCGAAGAGAGAGGAAGATGAAAGGATTGTTTGGGAAATGGAGGAAGACAGGGTGATAGAACCTTCTACCAGCCCATGGGCCTATCTGGTAGTCCTGATCCAGAAAAAGGATGTTCTGTGTAAATTCCCATCGGTTGAACAATGTTACTAAGAAAAATAATTATCCTCTGCCTCGAATAGATGATACCTTGGACATACTGGCCGGAAGTAAACTATTCTCTGCCTTGGACTTGAAGTCTGGATACTGGCAGGTGGAAATGGACCCAGTAGACAAAGAAAAGACAGCTTTTACCACCGGATCTGGATTGTGGCAATTCAATGTTATACCATTTGGACTATGTATGCCCCCGCGACATTTGAAAGACATGGAAAACGTATTGGGAGGGTTATCCTGGAGAACATGCCCGGTGTATTTAGACGACATCATAGTCTTGGGGAAGACTTTTGATGAACATTTAAAGAACTTAGAAGATGTTTTTAAAAGACTTCAAGCTACCCAACTAATTTTAAACCCCAAGAAGTGCCAACTATTTAAAAAAAAAGGTAATTACCTGGGTCATATAAGTCAGCAAGAATTGCGTAGCTGTAGATAAGGAAAAAGTCTCTTATCAAAGAGTGACCACAACCAACAAATAAACTATAAATAAATTAAACTATCTTTACAATAAGTTAAAAAATAAATTAAAAATGAGTTAAAAATTCAAAATTGGATGTTTATATATCAATAGGTACATTTTACTTGATTTAATTTGTTTATTGGATTTAATCAATTAACTGCATATAAACAGAATATTTCAAGAAGGAAACATACACTTTAATTTGTAATAAATTGTATATACAATATATTATTTTATACTATATTAAATTTTATATACTATATCATTTACTTTTTTATTTAAAACGGATTGTGGCCACCGCAGAATAAATTTTGTTTCAATATCGTAAATTCGAAGGATCCACGGACACATACAAATAAAAATAGGTATTTTAAATGGCAATTTCGGAACGCAATCAGTATTTTATGGTTTCACGGTAAAAGATATTAACATTCTCACCTATTTATCAACTTTCTGTTGCAAGGGTTCCCACACTTTTTTTAAATATTTTCTATCTACAAGAAAAAACTATAAAACGATATTAGGAATACAATTAGTATTTGAAATAAAGTAACAAATGCTTATTGATTCACTAGTTTACAGTACATCTGTTGCCGAAGAAATTTCAGCTGTTACTGACTACATATTATATGCTATTTTCAAAAATATAAGTAAAAGATTTTTATCAGCTCTCCATTATCTTAAATATTCCACACACGATTTAAAAAGACAATTGGGAGCCCAAGACTTTTCATTTTTATCCAAGAGCATTCCAAAATACTCAAAATAGGTATTTTTCACCAACTCTGATATAACTTTCCCACAATTAAAACTATAGGAACAACCAAGAAGGTAAAATATATACAGGTAGTTTCGTAAGTGAACACCACACTACTTTATGTTATATTATAAATCTACATATAAATGAGAAGTCAACAATTTATATCCGTAACTTTTATATATTTGGAATATCTTTCCAGAGTAATTAAATATTTTAAGTAATTAGTTTTAACAAATTAGGAACTTGAAAGGACCTCGAGACATAGATGCAAATTAACCGAAGTCCTAATTTACATTATTTTATCGCTATTTAGGTACAATTCCAAAAGGTTAAAAGGGTTATTCCAAACGGAGGGTTATTGATGCTGAATTCATTTCAAATGAATTTTTAATTTGCCACGAAACATAAATAATACGGTTTAATTAAATATTTTTTTATTATCTTTTAATTACTTTGAAATTGCAATATTTCATAGCTGCAGGACCAACTGAATTGATTTTTTTAATTAATCTCATATACAGGCTGTGTCATAAAATAACTGTGGAAGTTTTGGCGCAAAAATTGAAGATCAAATTTATTTTTTTGCCTTATGCCTTTTCAGGCGTCGGATGTTCTCTCTCACCCAGTTTTTCTAGAATTGCCTATTTTTATGTAATATTTTTTATTATTGAAGAAATAAAAACATAATTACTTAAATATATATTAGAATAGATAGTATCGTTAAAATCTCGTTTGAAACTAAATTCTTCAAAACTTTTAACTTTAGGCCACGAAATAAAAATAATAAATAAAAATAATACCTTACAATTTTTATATGAAATTGTAGAAATAAAAAAAGAACTAATCATTATAATATTTTTTTTTTATTTTTGCAGGAGGGGTCATAGGAAAGGCCTCAAGATTAAGCACAATGTGAGGTAAGATTTATTATCAATTGTAGTTTAATAACTATTTTATCAATAGAGAGATATTGCAAGTTTTTATAACGTCAGCCACTAATAGTAACATAATTCTAACCTCATTTTAAAATTTTAAACTGTAGTTCATCTTTGTTGTTGTTTATAGTACATAAATATGGAAGAGGCATTAGAAATGATAATTTTAGAAGATTTAGATGATGATGGTATTAAATATTTAATATCAAAAACTTGGAATGTCGGCGAGCGTATCCGTGGGCTAATAAAGTCAGCCTTAAACATTTACATTTAAGTCACTATCTTTAATAAAGTCAGTTATAGAACTTAAACGATCTGCGCTAGCTTAGATGTCAAAATAAGAGTGGCGCTAATAGTGACTAAGCTTGTAAACTTACAATATTTCTCTAATGAAATTTATTTCAACGTGATAAATTATAAATTAACAATTAAAACCTAACTATTAAAACCGAACTAATAAAACAACCTAATCTACCCTAACATTTGTTTGTAATGAAAAACATTCTATTGAATACATATTGTTGCCCTTTCGACAAATTTCAGGTTATGTAATCTCTAAAGAAATCCATCGGGTGTATTAATTTTATTATTTAATTTTAATTATTCCCAAAGGTAATAATAGACGGGACTAAAATCCAGTGATCTTGCGATTCCGACCTAACTACCTCCAAGTATCCCACACCTACATTTCATTCAAACACCCTGTATATTTTAAATTGGATTATGAAAGAGTTAAAACATGTTAGATAAAGAATAAATATGTTTTAAACGATGAATCGTCTTGTATAAACTTATGTTGAAACTGTACACAAAAGAAAATACACTGTATACTTATTACATCTTCGCTAACCTATAATGGATCGGTAATCAAATCTGTCCGATATAGCGCCATTCCAAGAATGTAAGAGAAGAAGCTCCTTTATTAATTTAGATCCATTACCAAAGATATTTCCAACTTTTACCACTTGTTTTGTGAAGTTATTGAGATTTGCGAAACCCTTCAAATGTTATATACTGAAACAAAATACCTACCTAACAAAGGGAGAAATATATACAGAAAAATATGTTAAATAACTCTCATATAGGCGCGGTTTCAATAATGTATTTACTGTATACTCCACCAGCGAAAGGCTCGGATTTATATCTGGGCTGGGGACTAATTAAATCAAGTCAAATTATTTTAAAATTAGTTATTTTGTCCTAATAACCTGAAATAATTTGTAGAATTTCGCTAGTGGGTCGTAGAAAAAATATACTGTACAACTCGAGTGGACTGTCCATATCCACTCTTGTTGCACAAACTATTATTGTGAATACTTTATAAAATCGTTATATTTTTAATATATTATATCATTAAGTAAACCTGATTTGCTTTTGTAATAAATCAATGTTACTTAAGACTATTTTAAAGAAGTTCTGTTTTTTTTTTCATTTATGACTTGTCAGTAATAAAACATTATTAAGTTTAAAAATGCTACTAAAACTAAATCACTATACTTTCATTATATAAGATCCAACTTAGAGTATGGATATCTAATCTGGAATTCTTATTGTCAGGATCATATTAAACATTTAGAAAAAGTACAGCATAAATTTATCAAATATATGGCTTTAAAGATGGATGAAGTGTATTCTACCCGTGGATTTCATCACTTCCGGTTACTTCAAAGGTTCAACTTACCAGTTTGCATGGATAGAAGAATTTCTATGTCTTTAATTTTTTGTACGAGTTGATTAATGGTATGATTGTTCTGATTTATTATACCAATAAAATTTTTATGTTCCCTTTAATAACCAGATCCATAAATCTTTTCTACCTATCCACTGCAAGTACTAATATCATCGCCTTAACATATCATGTGTAGGGAATTAAACAAAGTAAGTCCACATATTTATATATTCAATCAAAGTTTATGTAGTTTTAGTAAGTCAGTGAAAAATATCTTATTTAATCAATAATAAACTTGGCGGGTTGTATCTTATCAAATGTTCTTTTATTTTTAAAGTAATATTTTTTAATTACTTTGTAAATTTTCTTACTAATCTTATCTGATCCAAATTAATATTTTGAATCATCCTGTACCAGCGATGTAAATATAAAATAGAACCTTCATTTATATACTATAGTCATGACTAAAAGGATTTGCTCGTTCGCTTGAAATACATTTAAAATGATTGTTTCTAATATACCAACTATAGGTAACCAACAGAATAGTATATAAGCTTTCTTGCTATGTAACATAGCCTAGAGTCCCATCAATTTTCTTGTACAATCTATGTCATTAGCACAAAGCAAGCATTTCACATTAATACATCTAAATGTATGATTAATAATTTGGTATGCTTGGCAATTGGGAAAAACTAGTTGGACTTAAATCACGTCACTTCAGTGCATTCAGAATTATTATTTAAATCTGTAATGTAAAGATATATCTGAATTCTCGTCAGGTCTGATAGAAATTTATTAATCATAATTTTCAGGACTTTATTAAAATCATCTAGACATCTCGACGGAATATGTTTTAATATATGTCTATTCATGACTTAATAACTTTATATCATTGAATTGAAAAGATTCTTTATAAATGCAAAGTTAATTTTTATGTTTCTTTTCTTATATATTAGGGCCTTTAAATCGTTTTACCGATTTTTTGACAACATAGGAACACAAATTTAAATTCTTTTAATAAACACATAACACTAAATTCAATTTTCTTAACTCCTACAAATCCAATAAAAATTGTAATAACCATAAATATTTGATAAAATAAAAAAGTTCCCGGATGGTATGAAAACTGACAAAACATAGATTATATCACAATTTATTATCGCTCTTCAAGCATATATTACACATATAAATCACTAGAAATAGGATATTTTCGATCTGTCCTATTCCTTCAATATATAAAAATAGAGAAAATTATAAACTGACCACCTATAGGCCAATGCTACTATGAACAACTCTTATTTATAAAACGAGTCAAATTGGTTTTTGTAAAATGTAACAGTGATGCAATTTTCACATTAATTAATGACAAATGAATATTTAACCAAGTAATTAAATTCATAGGTAGTTAAAAAACTAAAATATAAAGTAGTGGCAGGCAAAAAAATAATATATTCTTTTATTAAAATAAATTTAAGTGGATATTTGATAATGGAGATTGAGAATGAAAAGAAAAGCTTTAAAATTAGCGAACAGAAGAGCGCAGCTTTAATATATTTTATGAAAGCTCACCCAAATTTAGTTAATGGCAAATTTATAAATCATTTCACTGTCACCATGTCTAAAAATTCGTGAAAAGAATGCAAGACCGCATTAAATAATATATGGGGAAAAAAGATTAAAAGCAGTGTAGGAAAGTGAGTAGGTTTATATTTTTATCTGTAATTTAACGATGTATTGATTTTATTAACATTGAATAATTGGCATGATATTAAATCTAAAAGGACGAGAGAACATCATATAGTGTTCCTTGTTTGGGTTCGTTATCAATAAAGACCCCATTTTTACCTCTTCAATGAATTTAGATGTCACAGCAAATGAAATTCGAAAAATCTGGTACATTTAAGGAATCTCATACATTTTTTAGACAAATCTGGTACATAACAAAAACATATTCTGGCAACACTGTACCAAGAGACTAGAACGAAAAGCATTGAATTAAATATACAAATCTACATCATGGAAGTGATTTATTGTTGTTATATAAAATATATTATTTTAGCCATATCGTAATATTGTCGATGATATTGTTTTCGAGGCTGTTTCCAAAATCGATTGTAAAGGCGAAGAGTCGCTCTTTAACTCACTCGAAACACTTGCTTTGTTTGTGTTTCTTTTAATTGACCTATCGCGGCCTGCACGTTTATGATTCAAAGAGATAACGGTGCTCGGTGCTGTTTCAATCTACAGTTGTGTTACACTTGAAAATCACCAACAGCAACGACAAAGCTTAAAATTTTAATAATGAACCAAAACGTGTGTATATGCGCTTTTATACCTTCTGGCGAGAAGTTAAATATGTTAGAGTGTAATAATGTTCTTGGTTTCCTTTTCTTAAAAAGTTCTAGCTGTACAGATGCAAAAATTATGTTGATATATTTGTGGAATTTATTTTCATTTTCTTATTTTTCCTATTATCATATTTATGAGAGGTAGAGAGAAGAAATTAATTAAGAAAAATAAAGAATGGAAGGTTTATTAAATGTAGAATTTTGTAAGAATTACCTGCTGCTAGACCAAGCTTAATATGGCACAATATCGTAGATATTTATTTTGGATATTTTCAATCATTTTTATAAGGTTGTTGTAAAATGGACACCACGTCGTCCAAAATGGACTGAACATATGCAATTTAAACCCTTCCACAAGCGTCTAAAGATAACGAGCTAAAGTTTATCATCAGCATGCCTAACATTTTCATTACCCTTTCATTACCCATTTAACTATTTGATTTAATAAGATCAGAGTAAAATAGGAATACCAGACTATTAATTTCTGTAACACGTTCAATTAATGTATAGTTATCCAGACAGTAGCGACAAAATAGCTAACATGTCGCTACAAAACTTGAACACAGTTGAAACCCTGAACTCAAAGACACATTTGCAAGAATTAATAAAAATCAATGATATTAGGTATAAAAATATTCGGTAGTAAAATTTTATGATATATTTATTTATTACTGATTTATCTAAAATTGCTTTTGACTATGTAATGCTGTTTAGGGTTCAGCACAGTTCTGTATCTAAAATCAGGATGTTTGTGAAAAGGGATATTTATTTATTTTATTTTCAGAAACAAACAGGCATTAGCCTAATTACATGTTTCTATAATATTAAAAAAAAGGAATCAACAAAAATACACAATATATAATTAATACACTTAATTTTGTTTATATTAAACAAACATCGCTACTAAAATGTTTTTATCAAAGTTTAAAGAAAAAGAAAAATGCTAAAATAATTAGAGCGCTAACAAACCCCACACGAAAGCCACGAATATCCTACAAAATCATGTTACTTTAAAAATTTAATATAATAATTTAAATGATAAAGAGTATTAAAATAAAAAAGAAATATTTTTAAAATAATTACAAAAAACTCTCTTAAAATAGAATTGATTGAAGAAGAGACTAGAGGGCAAAGAGAAAATCCTACATGGAAACAAGCTAGAAGTGTACACATAACTGTTTCTAATTTTGGTACTAATTGTTAAATGCGACTAAAAATTTTATTAAATATTTGGTTTATTCCACGCACATGGGGGATGAACATAGAAGATATGGCTTAAAAAAAGAATAAACAGCACTGAGTCAATTTTCAGAAAAATTTATTATGCATGTCGAAAATTGTAGTTTTGTTTGTCGATCTGGATTTATGTTATTTTGGGGACTAGTCCTAATGACCAGTTTTATTTATTTAATAAATATGTTCATTTGAAAATTACGTTAATAATGTTATATTTTAGGAATTTTGGTATTCGTATAAATGCTACAAAATTATGTAAATAAATATTTAACATATACGAAGCTACATTATTAAATATAAAGCCTCGAGAGAGCCCAGTGACGTATTCCATTTTGCATTTAAAAGATATTACACTCCTTATTCTTTCGGAAGCCCTCACTTTGTTGCTCATTTCGAATTCAGGTTATCGTTAGGGCTTTTTATCTTTATCTTATGAATGTATCATTTTCAACTCGAACATTTGGTGATCATTATATTATAAATGAAATTTTCAAATAACTCCTCACAATAATTGAGTAAGAAGTGAAATAAAACCAAATCTATTATGAATAGGGTAATAATAAGGTACAATAAAAATTATACAGTGCTTCTCAAAAGTCCTCTCCCCCCTCTTTTCTTTTGAACGGTGATACTTAGACTGATGAAATTTGGAGGGTGAAAATGAACTATTGTAAGCTTCTCTACTATTGGTAATAGGTGACGTAATAGGCATCGGTGACGTCACCAGACAACTGAAACCAATAATATTAAATGAGACCTTATGGTAAGTGAATTTTGTTGCTTATTTTTAAATGATTGTCCAAACTATGTTCAATGCGATAGGTCCCGAATGTTTTTTCTTTAATTGTAGCACTTATATGAGATTTTCTATTTACATGTCGTTTTACGCTTTTGTGAAAATTATTCAAGTCTTCACATGAGATCCATCATTAGTAGAGCTCTGAAAACTTTGGGATTTTTGACAAGGAACTCACATTTCGAACCCTTTACTTAACACTAGTGCGCAGCATCCTCTTATATGCTTCACCAGTCTAGTCACCTCATTACCGGACTCATATTTTAAATTTAGAAGCAGTTCAAAATAGGTTTCTAAGAACTTGTCAGTGGAGGTTACATATGCCTTATTTTTCTAAGAGGGAGCTTAATAACCATTTAAACTTATTGTCAGTCGAGAAAACGTTAATTAGTAATGATCTTTTATTTCTTTATAACCTCCTGGAAGGAAATATAGCTTGTCCGGATATGTTGGAGCTAATAAACTTTAGATTAAACAACATAAATATTAGAGAGAAACCATTATTTTCAATTAGCTTCCATCATACGAACTACGGACTCAATAGTCCTTTAACCACATTTCAAATGCAAGGAAATGAAATTAACAGACACACTGATCTTTTGGGAGTTAGTCGGTTTAGGTTTAAAAATTAGCTGAGGGAGTACTTATCGAGTTAGCTTTAGCTCTGTTTTTTTTGTGAATATTTAAGATATTTAAGGTTTTTTTTTTCTTTTTTGTGTGATACTTTAGGTTAGGTTTTAAAATAATTATTTTGTAAAAGGAGATTTTCCGTAAATAAATAAAATAAAAATATTTCAAACGTATTAGTAACTCCAGAAAAGCAACATCCTGTAAATTATAATTCCACAACTTATGAAGGATTTGCCAATATAGTGGCTGACATTGTAGTTCACTCAACACCACAAAAAGAAGTTCTAGAGAAGAAAATACAAACTCCTCTTAGTACTAAAATCAATATCACAGCTAGCAAAACTTCAAAGAAACCAATAATAGCATCGCTATTTAAAAAAGCCTTGTTTTGGCCCGAGGAAAATAACAAAGATGTTAAAAAGAGACAAAAGGAAAAAATACCTTTAGTTATAACTCAAATAACTAAAAAAAAAGGTAAACTTTGCAATTTTTACTACAAAGAACATAATTCTACTTCAACCATCTAATTTATTCACTGCAGCAAAGGTTCATCAATATTCAGTTTACCAAAATTTGGCAAATTATTTATAAATGAAGAAAATGGTAAGTGTAGTTTTATCAATATTCATACTTTTTACTTTTAACGACCTCGAATTTTTCGCCATCTGTTTTTAATGGGATTCCACAAGTAACCGTTTTTGGGTCATTAAATTTTACATCTATATTTACATATTGTATTCTGTTGTCGAGGTAAATTTCTATTATTTTATACATTTTTCCTCTTAGGCCGTAATATTTAATTTTATGCAAAAATCGCTTATGACACACTGCATCGAAAGCTTTAGAAATTTCAGGCCTTTTTGAATCTAATGCCTATATCTCGAAATTAATGTCTGTATCTAATATTCTGTAGACCTTTTTTGCTCTAAAGCCATATTTTTTAACGGACATAATTTGAAATTTATTTAAATGTTTAATTTTTGATAGATTTTGTTTGTGTAATTTTGACCCAGATCACTGTAATAAGTGTTAAATTTATTTGCAATATCAATTTTATCTTCAATTTCTTGTCCCCCTTCTGTTAATAATTTTTCGATTTCCAATTTGGGTTATTCCTTTCAACAAATTCTATTCACATATTCCCATAATGCTAAAGAAACATTTCCATGCTTATCTATTAAATTATTCGTGTAAATTCGTTTATTTAATTTTATTAATGATCTAATTTTATTTTCGTACGTCCGCGTGATCTTTTTTTGGCCTGACTACCTGACCAGAAGTTGCTAGCCCTCGGCCTCGGTAAGTAGAATTTATATTTGTAATATCGCAATATTTTACCTTAATTTCAAATAAAATAGAGCAGTAATCAACGGCTGATCGCAGAAAACGCAAAAATATATAGAATACCTAAGCAATAACAGTAGTAGTCAAAGTATATTTCGATCATTCTATTTTATTGCGGTTCTTTTCAACCCGGAATCCTGCGAATTTCTAAGGAGACAAAAGATCAAAATGCCGCGACTTTAGAATGGTTTCGAAATGGGAAACTACTAACAAAATCCTTTTAGGGGCACTATCAAATAGAAAAGTTAACGATCCTTTTAGGAAATAGGTGTGACATTATTTCTTATATTTGTATTTTAAATACAAACTGCATTTAAATTGAATTTAATAGAAAAATAAATGAAAGTGATATATTAACAATATTTTCTCAATTTGTTCGATGAGCATTAAATTATACAAACGTTTTCTGCTCAAAAGAGAAATAATGATATATTAACAATATTTACCGAATTCATTTGATGAATCAAACTCTAAAAGTAATAAAATTGGAAGTATTTTCTCAATCCACTTATCAACATTTAAATTTATAAACGGTAGAAACAATATAATTGAAAATACTCAATTCATTTTCAAACAGTTAAATTTATAGTCGATAGAAATGGTGTAATTGAGAATATCCTCTCAATTCATTCGCCAATAGTTGGAGAAATATATGAATAATAAAATAAGAAAGTTTATTTATACCTATCCGAGACGTCTTGTTAAAACTAAGGTATATTGTTTTGAGTACTCAAAATAATATTTACAAACTGGTTGTAAATAAAAGAAACAAAAAGTATTCTTAAAACTAAATCATACAGAAAATAAAGAAACACTCTGTTAGGCTACACACTGCACACCGAAGCTCATCATGTTACAGCTCTGCTTGGGGCACGGGACCATCGTAAGAACGTTTGAAATAAAAAGGCAATCTCTGCTTCGCAGGGTAAATAAAACGGATCAGCATATTGGCAAGACATAATTCCATTCTGTAGCTTTCTGAGAATAACCACCCACGGTTGATGTGGCTCTCTTGTTCATCTACGGGAAGAACCCTATATATATATATTATTATTATTATTATTATTATTAAAATATGAGTGTTTTGCCAGACAAAGAAAATGCAGGAGCAGCAAAGGAAATGACTTACCTCTTTTGAGGGTTTTCTCTGCTACCGGGATCCAGCAACACGTGGAAGAAAGTATCTCTCGGCGTCTCTCTTGCCTCAGATTTTGGTCAAAAACCAGGTTCACCCAAAATAAAAGTAACATAAACATTGACACGGGGGCCTTTGGACAAAACAAAAAGCTCGGAAACTAATTATTAATCAACACTATTTAACACAATGAGCTAAATCCCAACGGCCATCTTCTTCCAAAAATCAAATCGGAAGGTGCCGAAAAAACAAGTTATTTTTTTTTAAGTGACAGTTCGATCATATAACTTACAAATTTCTAACGAAAAATGTTGCCAACCTATTAAGAGCAAAAAGAACTAGTGTTCAGCCAGTTTCTCGTGTCTCATATTTATGGTCAAATATAATTAAAGAAAAATAATTATTATGCAAAATAAAAGACATGGAACGATAAAATATTAAAATATAACCCTTACTCTATTCCTATGGTTATTTACAAAATTATGCTGTGCCTGTACACAGATCAATCAAACGTGTGTATTGTACTAGACTGGCAACACTAATTTGGCAACCTTGTTTGTGAGCGGCGCGCCAATTAATGTGTTCTTTGACAGTTTGAAGGATCTGTTGTCTTCTCTTTTTAGCTCTATGCATTCGGCATATCGTCTCACTCGTGTTAGGCTTACTTATCATAATGCGTCACAGACACAGCATACTTAGGTATACTATAATATAGTATAATATAGATCAACACACGTATGAAAATAAAAATATTAAAATTAAATTTATATTTTTATGTTATTTATGTAATATTAAAATAATGTGTTTTTATGAAATTTAACTGCGTGTTCACTGCACAAATGAACCAATGGAGAAACCGCCCCTGTATACTATAGAAAGTATATTAATATGCTTCTAACTGAATTTCCTATGAATTTAAATATTATAAAAATATTTTTCTGTTGGAGGTAATGTTATGAATTTTTATACTAAATGCATTCCGGGAATTACATAGATGCGCGTCTACCTAAATTACCTATACATTTTAAATATAAAAATTCTAAGAAGCTTCTTCTGACGGTAAAGTAATATTAAAATAATGTTTGTAATATAACTTTTTCTCCTTTAAAAATTTCTCATTTTTAATATATTGAGCGAAACTAAATTATTTAAAAATATATATCTAACCTTATGTTTTATATTTCTTAAGAAATTGTAATACATTTTTATACAAATTGCTTGATTTTTGTAATATAATTTTTTTGCCTTTTTATATTTTGAATCTTATAAAGACCCCGCAGTTTCATTATGGCAAATGGCTTTCGGTCGAACCTGCTGAATGTTATATATGATCTCCTATTTAAAAGTGTCACAAGGCACAAAGTTCTCCTATGTCTGGTTTTTAAAATACAGGGTTTGTAAATTCTCATGAAAAGTTTAAACGTACTAATTAACTTTAAGGTCTTTATTACTCTTCTATTGTAGGCTTGATGATGACCCTCGGGTCGAAATCGGTTGCCATATAAAATTATATTTCTTATCAGAAAAAGGTGAATCGTTTTGATCAACTAGTATTGTGCTTTGTAAGTTAAGAGTTCAGTTTGGTGGTATTTTATGGATTTCTGTCTCGAAACTATGAAGGTAACATTTGAACATATATCTAAGCCCTATTATTTGTAAAACCAAATACCTACATATAGTCTATACGAAGTCAGTTCGAATAGCTAAATAAAATAATCATATAAATTTAATAGTTATTATCATATACAACCTGCCATATAAAATTAATGATCAGACCTCGTATGAATTTCTTATCTCTCACTACTGTATGTCGGCAGTATCTAGTCGAACAAATAATATTGCATGGACACACAAGCAAAATATGAAGGTCCACTGTAAACACCGTTGTTTGCATTTTCGGTTAAATTGTCAGTGCTGTGGCTGTAAGGAATTATAAAATTAGTTTATTCTGCGTTCTTGGGAATTTTAGTGAGTGGCTTGAATTAGTGTCGTGTTTTTCTAAATTGTTTTCTTGTGGTTATTATTTAATCAAGATGGCGTTGTGAAGACCATTTTTGATGTTTCTGATGTTGAAATGGACAATGTTGAAGGCTCGGTTGAAGATAATTCTACGGCGGAGCAAGGCCATAGCCAGAAAATAATTTCGGGGGGTTTGATTTGGTGGAACAGTAGAAAAACATAAAATCGTTCTAATAAAAGAAATAAAATAGTGTTACTTATCATATATATTTATTAAAAAACCATTAAACAAATCGAACAAATCAATTATCTCTTCGGTATCGATGTCAATTCTGCGGTGGATTGTCATTAACGCCAAACTGTTTAGTTTTTCCTGGCCTGTGTAGTTTCTGAAATAAGTTTTGAGGCGTTTGATAGAAGAGAAAGTCCTCTCAGGAGTACATGAAGAAACAGGCAGTGTCGCCAAGATCTTTAAAAGTTTGTGAATGTTTGGAAATAAGGCCTGGTTGCATTCTCCGAGAACTTTAATAGCACATGTTGGTCGATTTAGCTCAGATTCTTCCACCTATTTTATCCGCCACATGTCTAATTCAGCTTTTGCAAAGTCCCATTCCAAATATTTTTTATAGATCTCAAAGTAGTTTTCTTGATAATTTTGATTAATTTGTTCTTTGCAATACACAGACGGAATTAAAATGTTGAGAGATGATAATGTGGCTTTATAATTTTGGAATCTCGACTAAAGCTGATCAATGAAATCATCCATTTTGTATGGTCGGGCTTAGGTAGGTAGCGTTTCAACGTCATATTTTCTGTGTGCTCTATTAGATTTGAGTCTTTACATCTTCTTCTCATCCGTAAGATATCACGAAAGTTTCGATCATTTGTTTCTGACTCAGCATCATTGATTTTTATTGGACCTCAGTGTCAATTCTTAACGTCCACATAATTTAATTGTTTCAATAATCGGAATGAGCCGTTTCCGATTTTCAGCTATTTGCGCTAGGTATCTGCTATCAACCTGACTTATTATATTTGGTTGAGATTTATTATACAACTTCATACAATTATCATCCAATAATACAGAATATTTGTGGTACTGGCTTTCACTGTGATGTTTGAAATCATGTAAAGCATCTTTCCATTTAGTAAGCGGCTGAGTAACTAAGGATACTGCTGATGAGAGCCTATACCTGCGCAATCTCTGGCAAATAATATACAATATACTCGTGTAAACCAACCACGAGAACCGTTCAAACCATTCCATTTGAAATTTAGCTTTCTTTTATAGTCACTTACTGGAAACTTCAGTGTTTTTTCTGGCATCCAAGGAGATTTCAACAATCTGTACTTTAAATCATCCTACGGCCTTATGCGGAACCGTCAGAATTTTTAAAAAATACTTGCATCCTCAAACCCAAAGACCTTTTAAATATTTAAACTTGCTTGAAAAGTAAAATGCGTGGGGCCTCACAAAACAAAATTTTGAGTTGACTAAACTAAACAATTTATACTGTTGTTAGAGCAGGAGATGTCATTGATCATTCCGTAAAACAAAAAAGAGTATTAAATTAATGTGGTACAGATTTTGAGTATTATTTTGTCTTTTATATATCATTGTATTATACATAGCGAAATGTGTCAAATTTTCGTAGTCCCCTGGATTTATAAAGAAACTGAACGGCATAAAAATACCTGATATGTTTCCGCCCATTTCGTGTATTACCTCAGGGAAATGTAATTCTTCTTAATATCAATAAATAATCATTTATCGGAAAAAGCATTTATTCTTTTCAGTCAGTCAACGCCTACTAGGTTAGTGGCAATAAATGAGAAACCGCCTCCATAAATCTGGACGCGAAAAGAAGATGTTTTGCAGAAAAGCTAAATATCACCGTTTTATTTTTATAGAAAAGAAAGTTACGTGCTTCCCTGAAAATAGCATCCCATTTTTTTTCTTACGACAACACTATAAGTCTTATTTGACCTAAGATCATAAAAATCCGATCGAGCGCATCTATCGAATATGAGTTTTAAAATAAACACATATATATCTGTCCCGGAAAATATCTCACGCCATAAAGAAGTTTTGGAGTTGTAATCTAAAAGAATTGGATTTGTATATTGCGAAAACAATCAGTTAGGAAATATACAATTTAAAAATCTGAAATATATTGTTTTATGCAAACTTGGGGTAGTCATATGCGAGTTGATTTATTAAATGAAGGGTAGAAAAGAATTCCTGTTTCTCACAATGATATGTATTCCTTCTTGAAGCGACCACATCTAATGGGTAAGAGAAAATAACAATGGTGAAATTCTATTGGTAGAAGCAAAAAAATAATAAATAACAATCTTCTTAATTGCCTCCTTACCTTACCAGTGGTTTGTATAAAATACTTACAAAAACAATGTATGACTGAAATTTTTGGGTGCTTTGTACTAGCGTTTGGGCACATTAGATAATATCAGGTTAGCGGTCATAAAAAATAAAACTCTTTTCCTAAATTGCTCAATATTTCGCCATTGTTTAATAGCTTCATCAGGAGCGAACTATAAGAGTTTTAAAATGAAACAATACAATAATAAAATGATTTAAAATTACTACTTACAGGATTTGAGTCAATCGATTAAAATTGTAAATAAAAACAACATTACACTTAAACATTTAGACAGTGGGTACTTTAAAAATTAACAAGTTGATAAGATTAAAAATAAAATAAAAAAATTAAAAGTGTAGACTTGAAATAATTATAGTGAGATAAAACTAAATGATTTTTAATATTGTATAGAGTGATACTTAAATTGTTTTATTAATGAAGTACATTTCCAGAAATAACCTATTTTTATATTTCTTTTCTTTTCCTAAAATTTTGATCTTCATGTAGTCAAACTCATGTCCCGTATTGATATGATGTTCCACTGCCGCACATGTATTTTTTTTGGAACGGCAATCGCTTCTGTGTTGAGTGACTCTTTGTCTCAACCATTGTCCTGTTTTTCCTATATAACATCCATTGCACCCTGAACACGGCAAACTGTAAACAACATTGCTGTTGAATGACGTTGGTGTTTTGTCCTTTACTTTTGAAGTTTTAACCAGTTAAACAATTGTACATAAAATTTTTACCTTTATCGCATTTTCTAATCAAAATATTTTGTCAAAAAAAGGTATGACCTAATTCCATAATTGCAGCAATAGCACATGTGGTACACCCTGTATCAAAATATAGAATTAAATAATTTCTGTTTCCTAAAGTTATGTTTCTGTGTCAATTTTTATAACAATTTATGAATATTATGACATTTTCAGCAAAAAACGACATTATCTTATCATTAAATATAAGTAAGTAATAATATATCGAAATATATTACATTCGCAAAAGAAATTCAAAACCCAAAATTTCCATAACTAAAAACGTGTAATTTAGAAAATTAATGAGGTACATCTCCTTGGATTAGGATAAGCAGAATGATATATTTTTTATGTGCCCTAGCCGACAATATACAAAACTGCTCTTTTTTCAAGCAATAAAATAACAGATTAAATAATACACTACCGTGAGCTTACAACTAAATGTTGAGAGTCCTTTCCTGCAAAACATCTGGGAAAAATCAAATTTAACTTCGGTAAAAATATGTACATATTCGAAAAATAATTTTAAATAGGTCAAACCAGTTTGTATGTCATAATAAGCTTACTATAAATTTCGTGCCACAAATGACTACTAATGTATTTTCTGTGTTCACTATCCTTTAATCTATTAATGTTAATAGAGTTGACAGTGTATTGTGAATATCACGGTGAAATTAAAAATAGACTAAATTAAAATAATTTGAATTAAGTGTCAATATTATTCACTATTAGTATTTTTACCTAATAATTTTCATCGCGTACTCAAATTACGCTAACCTGGTTATTATACCATCAAGTGTTGACTCCGTAGGGGTGGTAGTGTGGGTAATGCCTACTTAAAAATAACTACTCCACATAAATCTCTCCATCGTCAATATTTTTTGTTTTTTCGTTTCTTTTTTATATAGATGACCTTACTGAGATATAGTCGTTACAATAACAGACAGATATCCCTTATTTTCAGGCTTACCTGGAGGGTTTTGTAGTGTAGTCTTACTAGAATAGTGCCAGATTAGTACCAGCGAACTACCCCTTATGTTCAGAACTACCTACGATGCAAAGATTGAGAGATAATTAGTTAAGACAATTCAACCTTGCAGTAATATTAACCATTGTTTGTTTAAGAAGTGTAATTTCTAGTTTCTAGTCACTAACCCCAGTCAGCTGAGCTGTTAATTTATTAGCTATTAGTGAGGGTATATCGACATTTCGACAAACAAGATTCTGAAATATTTTGTTTTGGTATAATTTAAGGACAAATGTAACTTGGAGCATGTCAATATGGCAGCCCCAAATGTGACATTATTGAATAATTAATTCCATAATAATGAATAATATTTGGTTTTGGTCAGTAGATTTTCAGTAGAGTCTATCATTTTTCTTAGTAGATTTATGTCAATATTTTTAGATTTAGTTATACCCTCAAAAAATGAGGCAATTTATTTTATTCTACTAATATGTCCACCCACAATCAAAACTCACAAGACGCCACTGTTGCCATCTCCATATTACGACCGAAGTTCTTTAAATAAAAATGAAAGGCTATAAATAAATATCTCGTTCATTTTTCTTTCCTGTTTTCGTTCTGTGACTATGATAATTTTTTTATACTGCTACCGCTTATTTTGATGTCATTTTTTTATTGTCATTCGATACTACTATCACTCTGGGTTTGTCTTCATTTATTTTTATACAATTCTCTTTCAAACTTCGCTTCCGCATATTCATGTATTCCTACTGAAGTTATACCATGTTTTCAAACAAAAAAAAATTAAATAGTAATAATTAAAATCTTTAATTCGTCAAAAAAGTTATAAATCAGTATCTTACAGCGTATACCTTGTAGAAAAAGTAAAAAAAAAATTGTATCATTACAAAAATTACTGAGGCCCTTCCTATGGGGCCTCATTCGTGCAAGCGAAAAAATTTTCTTACCCCCATTTTTTAAAAGGTTTTTTTCATGTTTACGATCATTCCGAAAATGTAAAAAAAAAAATTTGTCTGGTCGTCTGTGTGTATGTATGCCGGCACGATAACTCTAGAACGAAAGTTCTGATTGACTTGCGATTTTGATTTTCTTGAATAATTACTTCTAACTTCTGATTTTCAGAATTTTCGGTTCATCCTAACTACTTTAATATCAATTTTGTTAAAATCCGCTTATGCATTTCTTATGTGACAATTTTAGGAATTCCAATTATTTCTAACATTAACATTCCTAACATTCTTAACATTCCATAAATTGCAAACATTCTCTAATAACCTGTCAAACAACAGCTGTTGATAGTAAAGGTGACATTTCTAAGGCGGGTTGCGATCTTCATACTTGCAACCATAGCCATTTCGGAGGCTATTTTTATTCGAAATTAGTCACTAAGCCTGCCAATTTATGAAAAATATATAAGCAGTTTCTTAAAAATGTCTTTTTTATGGTGCTGCTAACTTAAGCGTACTACTATTTTGCCCCTAGCCACAAAAACACCTTCATCAAATTTACTGGCTCTCTGTCGCAATCCCATAGAATAATTAACCGGCCATTTTATTTGGCAAAAAATCATGATACACAAACTAGTCTGTGTATCGTGGCAAAAAATCAAATTAATGCTTGGCTGTGCCTGTCAAGTATCAAGATGTCAACTGTGATGTGTGAATGGCTCTTAAATGTCAAATTATTTAAAAATGTATGCTTCTTTTGATATTTATTGCAAATAATTTGTAGTGTATCTCAATTCAGGCTTTCCATAAATAAAGATACAGCAACCCATTTCAAATTTTGATCAATTATGATACCGAGGTATTTTGTTGTATTTTTCATTTTAATTATAAAGTTGTCATTTATTTGTATGTTAAAAGAAGGCCTTTGTAAATTACATTGCTCTCTATGGATCTACTTACACACAAAAATAGTTTTGTGGCTATAAGTTGCTATAACCTATCATCGCAAAACTATAAATAATTTAAACATAGTAAGTAGTATTAATATAACATTAAGTAATTTTTTAAAATAAAGTACATGATCTCAAAACAGAAATAATTTATAATAAATGCGGGTAAAACGAGGAATATATTTTGTGGCCAAAAATAATTATATTCACAAACCCAACACATCTTGAATGTCTCATATTTTCAATGAAAGAACAATTATTGAAAATACTCAAACCAAGAATATTTTACTAAAGTAATACATGAAAATGAATTAATTTAAGACCTATAAGTTTTAAATTTTATGTTGCAAACAAGAATTTTGAGACATGGATTCTTGAAACTCCTATCAAAGTTATAGTACATACTGCAATTTTGTGTGTATACTCAATATTATTTCTGAAACAAAAGAATTGTCTAAAATTACGTCTATTATCAAATCCTACATCGATTCATTGAATATCTAAATTAAGGTTGGATTCGAGAGCAATATGCATTAAATTTATTTTATGAATACAATATAGTATCAATATTAAAGCAACCAGTATCATGTAGCTTATTCGCCACCATTTCAAATTTACGTAGCCCAATACAGAATTGAACACGTGCATTTTGGATCAATTAAAATTTATTGACGTCATATGCTAACGACGCAGGACCATAATACTGTGCAATATTATTTTAGGGTTTTAAGAAAGCATTATTTGAAACAAAACAATATTTTTAGAATTTTATTAGCATACTCCAACAAGGGTAGTAAACAGATAAGTACAAACCGAAATTTTTTACCCATATTTGGATTTCTGAGGTATTTCAAGCTACAGATAATTTAAAATTATTTACAGTTATTATAAAAAAATAATAAATTATATTGAAACATTAAAAACTGAAGATATTAATGTCGATGAGAAATGTTTTGCAACATAAAATTATACACACATTTGCAGCTGTTACATTTTTTATCGTCCGTGGGCTTTTCATTTAATTTTTTTGCAAATTAGAAACATTAATATTTACTTTCAATGTCATAATTTAAGAATTTCAATTTCATATTTAAAGAGAGAGATGAATACGTTTAAATGAATAGAGCGCCTTTGTTATATAGTAGGTAAATGGAAGCAATTTCACCGGAAGTGATCCAACTTTTCTTTTGTAATTATACTGAAGTAGAAACTGTTATTACAATTAAATTGAAACTTAGTTAAGGGACTATCGATAATTATAACAGTGTTTTTTAAAAACTGATATTCTACGTTAATTCTGGATAAGAGAACAAGCGTTTCTCGCAGAATTAATTATTAAAACCTACACCCTTTGTGTTAAAATTGAAAATGTGAAAGATTATTTAGTATAAAAGACGGAAAAATTTTAGAGGTACACGGAGAGAAAAAGAGTAGAAAAATAATCAGAAATAAGTATTATTATTTTAGCTATATATATGCATGGTCAAGGATATGTAGTTAATTTATTGGGTTTTGTCCTTGTATTAGCCTGTGAATGACAGACCTGGATATTCATAACTAGAGGGCGGAATATATGCACCAAAATTTAATCCTAATATGTCATAGACGAGTATATGGATAACATAGCCCCACAAAAAAAAACTGTTCAGATTTGGCGGTCGAACATATGTATTCCCATGTATTTTTCGACGCTGAATCCGATTCCGAGCTCAGAAATGGCCCTCCACGTCTGGAATTGGTCCTAAAGGTCAAAAATGGCCTCTATATGGCCTGAAAGGAGGATTCCGAGATTAGGCGTATTTGAAGGTGCATTCTAAAGACAAGCTTTGAAAAAACAAGCCAAGCCTGTGAATCTCTGGTATATACATATAGTGAGATATACGGAGATCTCTAATAAGACATAGTAGTCTCGATTGTGTGAGGAAAACCCTCTCAGATGACGTTCAGGCTGGAGTTCTGGTACATCAGGTCTCCGGAGGTACATTTTTGTGATGAAATTTTGACTCCGCATGCTTAGAAACCCCCAGGACGATTTTCGGTTTGTCTTTAGAGATTGTGTCTGGACGTTTCTGTGCACTAGGTGTTCGGGGATCGTTTTCGACGTGAAATTTTTATTAAAGGCTCCAAAAAATACCCCTACAAGGGTGTTCGGCTTGTTTTTGACAATATTGGCAAGAAACTTCTCGGAGATGACGTCCACGTGTCTGTTCCGGCGCACCAGGTGTCCAGGGGGTGTTCGCCGATGTTTTGTTTGAGCGCCGATTTTCTCTCCTTACCCGCGTGAATTTTGGGATATTCCAGGTCGGCGGTGGTTCAATTTGAACATCATAATCGTGATCAGCGACCTCGAGAACCTTCAGGAACTCAATTTGGGCCAGTCCTAACTCTTCCATCTTTCAGACCATATAGAGGTTATTTTTGGCCCCTCTGGGGCCAATTCCAGATGTGGGGGACCATTTCTAAGCTCGAGATCAGATTCAGCGTCGAAAAATACATGGGAATACATATATCCGACCGGCAAGTTTGAACACATTTTTTTTTGTAGGGCTGTGAAATTTATATTTAAAATAATATACTCTTATTTTATACAAATATTAAAAAATATGCAAAATGCTTTAAAAAGCCACATAAGTAATAATAATAGAAAATAATTATTTTTTTGAATTAAAAATACAAATGAAGAAAAAGTTAGGCAAAATACATTATTAAAATAATAGCAAAAGAAAAACTAGAAATATTTGTTGAAATTTTCTATTAAAAAATGTCTTCTTTCTGTAAAAGTATGTTTGGTTATAGAAAAGGTCCTTTCAACATCTGCCAATGTAATAGGGAAATACTGTAATTTTTTGAAGTAAAACTCGTTTAGATACTAATTTAATCTTAAATATTTTCTATACATTCATTACTGCTTTGAACTTTTAATTTTTTTCTAAACTAGTCTATTTTTTGTCTATGTCGCCAGGAATATTTTTGCATTTAGCAAAAAATATTTGAATAAAATTTGTTGAATCGCTTAAACATAAATTTCACTTTTCTTTTACATCAAGTAAAAAACTAAAATTACCATTTATTAAAATATTGTGAATAATTGTCTTGATATATAAAATTAATTCCATAATAGCTTCAAAATGTAGAATATACCTGCTTTAATCCACGGTTCCTATCGAATAATTACGTGTTCCGGGAACAACCCTACTCCTAGCATTCTTTTCCTGTACAACTGCATTCTTGAAAAGGTTTTTAAAAATATATTCGAAATTAATTTATTTATTAAGGGTTATTTTTTTTAGAGTTTCTGCGACTCTAAAGGATTCAGATGGAGATAATTATTGAATTAATCGGGTTACAGTTTTATCGTAACTCTTTCAAGGATCCAAATATAAGATATCTCGACTAAAAACATCTGTAATTTTATCAAAATTACTATCTTGCAGTGAAACTTTTATTTCTTGCAATACTTTTTCAAATAAAGCATGTACATCTTTTTCTTCAGCGCAATACTTTTGTAAACATAAATGTTAGTTTTGCAACTTTTTAAGGGGAATATTTGCTGAACAAGAGCTTTGCTTAAGTCCTGATTAAATACCCCATTGTTACTTTTTATTTTGTTGACCTTAGCACATTGTTCAATGTTTGCAATTTGGCTTTATGCAATGTTTTTTTCCACAACTCTGGAAAGTTTTTAATCCACGAAGAAATACTTGAGTTTGTGAACATTTTAAACAACAAAGAATTACAGTACAGTACAAAATATGTACGATTCGATAAGATACGCGCAAGACTTTATGTAGGTAAATATCCAATCCTTTGGTAAATGTTGAATTTGCATATTTTTCTGGAAAAACTAAAATTTGATAGAATATGCAAAAAGTGCATATACGTGTATGCATTTTGCGTATAATTCTGCTCTCTATTCATAATTATTAACGTTGCGAATATAATTTTGCATCTATTACCATTTTAGATGTATCCAAATACGAGATAATATTTATGTTATACTATACAGTATTATAAATTTAAATAAATTAATTAATCAATGCAGATTGTTTTAAAATTGGTTTTACCATATTGGACATTGAAAATTAGAACACTGTGAAAATAGCCTCAACTAAACAGTTTATCTGAAAATTTCATCTGGAACAGTTAAATAATGACCGTGTGATATTTAAATTTTGTATTTGGTACAGTAAACCCACTGCGTAATCATTTCAGATAAAAAGAAATTTCTGAAAAACACCTGCTGTCCTAAGTTGAATATTTAATTGAGCCAGGTAAATTGGTTTTGTTCATTACATTTTAGATGAACAGTACATCTATTCTGGCTAAAAAGTTAACTAAACTACGCATAACTAACTTAAAAAAAAGTATAATTGTTATACAAATTCAAAGTGTCTGCCTTAGATAAATTCTTTAACAAAAAACTTAAACTAATTATTTTTTGAATCTATTCTGGGGTTCAGCCGTCAATATTGAAATTTTGCAGTGGTTGAACAACCTAATGGGAAGGCTCAAACCAAATCATTTGAATTGATGATGTGAAATTGTGTAGAAGCAAAGCACAGTGTGCGTCTGTGGTACATTGTTCCGAAGTTTGAACATCAGAATAGAAAGGAGACGACATTATTGGAAGAACTCTTAGTTTTAAGCTTCTTAAGTTTACTTACTTAAGTTTATAATAAAGACTGAAATATAGCTAGTTGCAATGCAAACTAACTCCAAAAAACACACCCTAGAAAGCACACCCTATGCAAAAAAATTTAACTAAGGCTTTTTTATTATCAAGAAATGAACTGAACCGTTTGAGTTCCTGATGTTCTATATTATTTTCGTATTAAGTTATGTTAAATACATTAGAATATATTTAAAAAAAAATGTTATATATAAAAATTAAAATATACTAAGTTAACGAATTGAAAATTAAAAACTCTTTAAAATGCGGTGTCATCTGCCCCTTTTTTATTCAAAAACTTGAGAGCGCTAGTTACCCCTCAGAGGATGGTGACCTGGGGGGTAAAGTTGTTACATAATACAATTTAGCGCATAAATAATTTTTTGTTAAATCTTTAAAATGAATTTTTCCTTTCCTTTAAGATCTCACTGTGTAAAAGTGAATAGTATTTCTGGAGTATATCTACATTTCGAGATTCAAGATGTGTATTCTTCGCTTAGTTTCATAAATCTGGTTGAAGCGTTCTTTTCCAACAGAAAGCTATAGACGGATTATTAAAAGTCAGATAAATTTCGCTTTGCTTTTAAGTGATTAGTGCGATGAAAATTAAAGACACTTCATTTTTGAGATGATTTTTAATATTGGAAATGTTCATGTTTGAAAATGGGGTGAAGTTACTAGTTTTCGTTCAAGGCCAAAATACGCTTGGTGTCGCGATAGAGTGACGCAATAATAGTAGGTTTGCTGATGATAGTAGGATGCGCAGTTGAGAGCTCATTTCACAAAAGGTTTTGAAGTGAACACTTTGACAAGTAGGTATAATCAGTGCACTTATTTTGTACACAATTTGTTTTTAAAACAACAATTTGTGAATAATTTAATCTTAAATACAAATAATTTATTGAAAAGAAATTGAACAATGCTGAGCACGGGTTGCTGGACAAAAATGTGCTTAAATTGACAGTTTATAAATTCGATGGCAACTTTCAGTATAAAATTTACTAAAATGGTTCTGTTAAAAAGCTACCTAAAGTACATTTACTACTGTGATATGCTAAAAACTTAAATTTTAATACATTATCTTTAAAAAAGAAAATTTGTGTGTATATGTGTTAATTGTCAAATAAAACATCATTATCTTAAATGATGTGTGTGGTACCAATCCCTGTCATTGACTTTATCGATGAGATGTACTGGATTTTATATTTATTCTAGTAAATCCTTATGCTTATTGATCCTCAAATTTACAACGTAACTTTTTAAAATATTTCTGAAAATTTCTAAAAGTACATCACACGTATAAGAGGTGTGACAATTTAATTCCCGGAATAGCCGCGTAGTGTAATCCGTGACATAATTGTAAGTCATCGAAATGAAGTATTTGTGTTTGAACAAATTTGAGCCAGTACGTTGGTGAATATCAAACTCATGTAGCTGGTTATTAGCTAGCCATTCGGAAGGGTAACATAATCTGCTTGTGTATTGTGGCGTAAAAATGAGTGGAAAAGTTTATTAAGGTAACTAATTTTTTTGCTGATAATACCAAAAACGTTTGCCAAATTTAGTAAAATTGTTGTGAGTAATAAAAAAAATATAGCCATAAATATTTTTTGGATTTTAACGTAATTCGGAAACAAGAAACATTTTAGTTGTCTTATTTTTATTCAGAGAATCGTCAGTTGTTCTATGTTCCATTCTTAACGAAACACCATGTATAGTATAATAAGTCCCTACGTAATGATACGAAGACCTTTATCCTTTGTTGACTGTACACAAGAATGAACTACTAAGTAAATATACCTATATTCCGAATCTAATCCAAAACTTTTATTTAGGTACCTGTTACATCGAAAATATTTTTCAAGGTCAAGAACTCGTTTACTTATCATCGCGCAGTGGCGATGAATTTCTTATTTTATAACAGTTACTGTTTAGAATTAATAAAATTATTACGCCATCTGTTGAACAAAAGAACTATTAAATATGGAATATTGCTTCATCTGTTGAACAAAAAGATTCTTAATTTATGACACATAAATGACATCTATCAAAATTAGTTCATGTTATGAATATTGAGGGTGGTACTGTGGCCTTAATTGCAAAATAATTATGCTATTTTAAATGATAGAAATATTTACGAAGTTTTAGTCTCAGATCTTGATCGATGAACAGCAAAAAATATGTCTAAAATAATTTAATTTTAAGTTACCCACGAAGTTCATCCAATATTTTTCGAAAAGAACATATATAAGTTGTAGTTTTATTTCAAAATATAAAAAAAAACATGGCATATTTTTGACAGTCTATTTATTTTAGTTTGGTTTGTTTAAAAACGAATTTATGTATATAAACAAACTAATTACTTAATTAGGTATGTTTAATTCTGATGATATTTTTTTGCCATCACTATCCAAAGTAGGCTTTTGCGCTTCAAAATCCAACCGCAATGTTGACGTTTTCTACAAACTGACACCTTTCCTAATTTAAATTGGGTATCATTTTTCCCTCTTAATACACAAATAGCTATAATACTTCTCCTGAGATTCTGAAAGTTAAAAAAGTGGCAATTCAAAATTTAATCCCTTCGAAATCAAAAGCTAGATGGTTTATTCAAAATTTATGCAATGGCGAAAAGAAAGAAAAATGAAAAATGATTCCTAAAATTGCTTGTTCGCTTATTTTCAAGAATTTACGAGCAAGAATTTTTTGTGACCAACCTATTCCATGCAGAAATCTAATGACAATTCCAAAGAAATGAAAATACTGAAAATAAGTTTGTATATGTTACAGTTATTAATAACGTTTGACACATCAAATATTAAGTACATAAACTTATCTGTTTCACCACTTGCCTCGCCGTTGAGAACAGATCGTAAATTAAAGCGAACTTTAATCAAAGTTGACTTTTGTTTTATCCAAGAATTAAATAGTTTAAATAACTTTAGAATTCCTCGATTTTAATTGCAAATTTCCAACAAACTGACATGCAAAATTCATGATAATAGTGATCTAAACTATGTTGTGGAAGCAATTTAAATTTTTATTCCAACCTCCTGTACATTTAATGGAGATATCACAACTATGTCATAGTAATTTTAAATAGGTATAATATCTAATTAGTGTTTCATATGGATCAACTAGCTCATGGTAGAATTTGCTAATTAGCTCTCCCAAAATTGGTGTTAGCATTTCTGGCATTCTGATCAAGTTAAAACAAAAGAATAATATTAAATGACTAGTTATAATATACACACACCACCAAACATACGGAATCATCTATTATTTTTCATAATTTTTGAGATAAATGAACATTTTTTGTTTAAAACTTACTTTTAATAAAAAATAACCCACATAGCAATAAAAAAAAAATCACGTGACAAAATAACCACAACTGTATTTTTTTTGGTTTCTGAAACGAAATGAGATTTAATAATCCGTGTTGCCACCTCTAGCCCTTATACAAGCTTCTATTGGCCTTGGAGGTATGCTTCTTATTAAATTATAGAAAGCTTGACATTGATTTTTGTGTAAAAAATTTCATATAAAACTTTACCTACCATTTTTTAGTTTTTATTGTAAGTTTAATCATTTTCATAATTTGTCACAGATGTCAAATAAAAAATATATTTTTAAAATACCTTTTATTGGCAAATAAAATAAGAACTAAAATGTTTTAAATGTTTATTTTATAAGATCAGTCCCATCACAATACATAATATTACACAGACACAAAATAGAATAAAGATATATAATGCCTGGCATTTTAAATGATACTCTTAGCATTTTAACAGACCCCCTTAAACCCCATTTTTAAGCAGATTGTTTTCACAATCAATAGGCCTCATTTCCTTATAGACCTTGATTTTTACTAAAAATTTCATGATGATATCGCTTTTCATTTTTGATTTTTTTTTAATTTCAACTCCCCTTAAATCCCCCATATTTAATCATTTTTTTATAATGAAAGGGCTTCTTCTCCTTTTAGAGATTGATGTTTGCTAAAAATTTCAAGTTTTTCAGTTAGGATTTTTTTTTATATTTTAACCCCCCTTCACTCCCCAATATATTCATATTTTTTTCAGTATCAATAGGCTTTATCTTCTTATAAAGCTTCATTTTTACTAAAAATTTCATATTGATATTGCTGTTCGTTTTTAATTTAGGATTTTTTTTTAATTTCAACCCATCTTAACCCCCTATTTTTAATCAGATTTGTTAAAAATCAATAGGCAATAGAGCTTGATTTTTGCTTAAAATTTTCAAGTTCATATCATTTCTCGTTTTTGACTTATCGTGCAGACAAAAAACGTGACATCGGACAGAGAGACAAAGTAAACCTATAATACTCTTCAAATAATACTGTATGAAGAGTAGAAAAAAAATGTATAAGGTAAAATAAACAATTTAAAAAGTTCAACAATATATATATATATTAAAATATGAGTGTTTTGCCAGACAAAGAAAATGCAGGAGCAGCAAAGGAAATGACTTACCTCTTTTGAGAGTTTTTTCTGCTACCGGGATCCAACAACACGCGGAAGAAAGTATCTCTCGGCGTCTCACTTGCCTCAGATTTTGGTCAAAAACCAGGTTCATCCAAAATAAAAGTAACATAAACATTGGCACGGGGGCCCTTGGACAAAACAAAAAGCTCGGAAACTTATTATTACTCAACACTATTTAACACAATGTGGAGCTAAATCCCAACGGCCATCTTCTTGCAAAAATCAAATCGGAAAGGGCCAAAAAAAAACAAGTTATTATTTTTTTTTAAAGTGACAGTTCGATCATAGAACTGACAAATTTCTAACGAAAAATGCTGCCAACCTATTAAGACCAAAAAGAACTAGTGCTCAGCCAGATTCTCGTGTCTCATATTTATGGTCAAATATAATTAAAGAAAAATAATTATTATGTAAAATAAACGAAACGAAATGGAATAATAAAATATTAAAATATAACCTTTACTCTATTCCTATGGTTATTTAAAAAATTATGCTGTGCCTGTAGATAGATCAAACGAACGTAGCTATTTGTGAATTGTGAATTGTACTAGACTGGCAACAATGGTTTGGCAACCTTGTTTGTGAGCGGCGCGTCAATTAATGTGTTCTTTGACAGTTTGAAGGATCTGTTGGCGTGTTGTCTTCTCTTTTAAGCTATATGCATTCGGAATATCGTCTCATTCGTGTTAGACTCACTCATCATAATGCGCCACAGACTACTTAGATACTTAGATATATTGTGCCACAAAGACGCGATCAGCCAGAGAACAATGATGTACCAAAAAATTTAGATTAACACGTATGAAAATAAAAATATTAAAATTAAATTTATATTTTTATGTTATTTATGTAATATTAAAATAATGTGTTTTTATGAAATTTAAACTGGGTGTTCACTGCACAAATGAACCAATGGAGAAACCGCCTCTGGTTGTATCCTTGTTCTGAGAAATGATTTTGTAATGAATGTGTTGTCAAAGTTATGTTTGTGAATGAAATCGCTAACAAGTCTGCTAATACGTTCTTCAGGGTTAGATTTCCCAGAAGAAATATTGAAATCATTTGCAAGATTCAACAATAAACTCCATTCCTGTTGAAAAATATAAGCAGAAACATTTCTTAAAAATCGTTCATAAAGTCACAATTACCCTCACAATATTTTTCGTAAAATATTCTTAGGTTTTTCTTCAGGGACATTTTTTTATTAAAAAAATACATAATTTTCACTTCTTTACAGCATAATTCCAAAGAAAAATTGCTTTCGTATTTTTAAATGACCTAATTTTTATGCTATATACCAGCAGCAAAGTAAAATTTCAATTATAAAATGGAAAAAATTGTAATAATGTAAGAGTGCGGTTTGTTTCGAAATGAAAGTCAAACGGAACTTGTACACCATCTTATGGCAAAAACTAATCCACAAGTTCCATAAAATGAGTTTTCATGAAATTGGCACACACACATAAAAAGCATAACGCAACCATGTAAAAAATATTCCCGCTCAGAATACACTTTGTGTTTCTGTTTTATCACTGTGTGTGATGTGTAAAATGTACAGGGTTATTCTGTTATTTTAAAGAACGAAAAACCCAAGCTAAAGCTATAAGAAACGATATGAAATAACAACATTAATCCGAAACAATCTCCTGGTTTTGACTTAATTACTACAGAAATTTTGAAATAACTTCCAGAAAAAGAAATTATAAAAAAAACAAAGTAGATATCAATTAAAAGAACAAGTAAAATTGGTGGGTGTTTTATTTGTACTTGTGACATGCACTCACGATAAAGGTGGATACTCTTGTTTTATGGGTATGAGAAATTCAAAAAAACATTTTTATTTTTTATATTTTTCACTATAGAGAAGCCAACTGAAATTGAAGTAAGTGTAGCTATGATATCACTGTTCATAAGTTATATATGTGTTAAATACTAGTTGTAATTAAGACTTTGTATCTATTTCATTAAAAAATTATAAAATACATAATGGGTGTTTATTCCACTTCTCTTTACTGAGTCAAAGGGCAAAAATAGGCAGAGCCAAATTACACGTATTCTGAAGGCGCTTTTGGAACCAAGAACGATTAGGAAACAAGGAAATACCAAGAGAATAATTACATATAATTAAGCACTAATTGGTATTTGCACATGTTGCGCCAAGTCGATTTATGAACTTTTAATTGAAACACCGTGGAACTTACATATATGAGAGTTATATTTCAAAACTCGTGGAATGTACGGATTTCAAAGAGTAATATTATCAAGAACGTAAAATGAATTTTCTCGCAATATCAGTTGTAATTTTGACAATTTTAATTCTGAATCAAGGTATTTACATTTCAACTTCACCTTCCTCCGAATCCGAGAATTTATTGGATCTAATTACAGAACAAATGTTGGTAGGTATGTAAAAACAAAATACGTAAATAATTATACAAAGTAGGGGAAAGATTGTATGGGTAAAGGGAGGAATGTAACAATTAGAACCTTTATTCAGGAAATGTATCTGTGATTTTAAAATAATTAATGAAAAAGGCATTAACATGCTGCAATATATTACGAATACTAAATATCGTGCAGACCCCAAAATGGCCCTTCTATTCTATAAGAGCTATATTAGGTCAATTATGGACTATGGAAGTGTGTTATAGGGATCAGCATCCAATACTAATTTAAAAATAATCGACAGAAGAATTTGCATCGGCGCAATGAATTCATCTCCATGCTCTGCAATGCTTACTGAAGCACAAAAACTGCCCTTAAATTTAAGAAGAACTTTTTTACCTAATAAATTAGTAATGAAATACAGAACATTTAACACGTACCTTGATCAATCTATCGCTCAATTATGTATCGATAATTTAGTTAATACCTACTGGATATCAAAAAAATGTCCGTTACTAGCAGATGCATTCGCTAATACCAGTATACTCAGTAAATACTTCAAACAAGCTTCAAAATATCTACTTTATGACCAACACTTTGAGGTCACTGCAACCAGGTTCACAGCATTATATCCTTCATATTCAAATCCAAATGTTATTAATAATACTCTCGTTTTATCCATATTAAGTCGCTTTACTAATTCAATTCAAATATTTACAGACGGGTCGAAGTCTGAAACCAGTTCAAGTTATGCTTTTTACGTCCCAATTTGCAACTATATGCAGAAAAGTCGAATCCCGAACTATTGTTTAATTGTTACTGCTGAAGCCAAAGCAATTAAATCTTCTCAAAATTTCCATCGGAAAAATGAAATTATGGAAATTTTTTCGATATTCCAGCATTAAATTCCCAGTTAAGTGTTGTTTATGAAACAACTAAAATTAGTGATAAAAAGAAACCCATCAATGTGTTAATTTTTTTTATAACAACTAGTTCAAATAAGTCCCTTTGTGAGGTCTTCAAGTTGTGTGAATTAGTGCAATCATCCCAGCCACAAGTGCGTCAGTTGAGCGAAGTTTTTCAGCTTTAAAGCGCATTAAAAGTTTTATACGAAATTCATTAAGTGAAGACAGACCTCTAATTTAGCCCTAATATCCATTGAAAAACAGCTTGTTAAACAGTTATCAGTAAATCCAAAATTTTATGACGATGTTATAGACAAATTTGCAGCCATTGAGGATAGGCGACTGCTGTGTCAACTGTGCGAAAAATGCTGGAATAAATAAAAAAACCTTCAGTTTTTACGTTTAAGTAAACCAAGGAAGCTTTTCAATGGTAAGTTTTTTTATAGCTTTTAGTAATAGTAACACTTCAAAAATCTCGAATATCCGTAGTACTGAGGAAAACAAGCAAGATTTTGATAAATGGTGAATGCGCCGCAAAAATTTTTCGCCTGTGGCGCTGTTCTTACTGGCCTGCTGTATTTTTATACAATCGCTTCCCCTTCTAGAAATTTCACGGGACGCCACTGTTATATGCAGACTTTGAACAGACCTTTCGCAGTTCTCCCGCCGAGGAACTAACCGAAGTAAACGCTGTAAAAAAATATTTTGTAGATACTGATAACTATTTCGCATATTCATATGAATAGCTGTATTGAAAATTTGTAGAATTATGTCTTGGAACACATACATACGAAGACGACCCAGTTCAGCCGGTAACAATTTAAAATTATTGAAATTATTTTTATTTTATTTTAAGACACTGGCAAACAAACATTTTTCTTCAATAATTTATGGAAAATTTCCCAAATGTTATTAAGATAGGCTGCAAAAAATGCGGATGGAAAACAAATCGTAAAAATCGTATAAATAGCGTTATAAAAGAATTACATTTGTCTTTTATTAATTTTAACATATTTTTTATTCAAAAATTATACCCTGAAAGTGACTATTTGACCGCCAATAATTATACGGATCCTAGTGTAGATTTGTTTCTGCCAAACTGTTTCAAAACTGCCATACAATGTTACTTTCTCAAAACCATTGTTTTAACCTTCTGAAAAATGTCATCACTAATTACTTAATTCAGTTTGATTATCTGTATGGTTGAGAATACATTCCTAGGTTCTCATTGATTTATGATGTTTATCTACCTGACCCTAATCTATATGATGAAGTGATCCACAAAAAAGTAGGCCTATAGGAAAAATTAAAAATTATTTGTTTGTATTTAATTCAGAGTCGTGTGTAGTTATCACGAACATCACTCGTATATCTGTCTTTGTCGGTCATGACCTTACTTTAGAAACACTTTTTTCGGATCACTTTTTATCTATTTAAATAAGATTGATTGTTTTATGAAACATTGCTTAGCTTCGTTTTAGGCCTGAAGATGGCTTTCGAGCCGAAACCCGTGTCTGTTTACATTTAATTTTTTTTACAAAAATGATCACATTCAAGCAGCTGAGTAACCTCTTAAAATTTAATAAAAATGAATTGAGCACATTGACAATACAAATAATATTAGTAAATTTTATTTCTTTTATTTGTTATCGGCTACTGTAACATCCCTTAATAAGCAAAACTAACAAAATCAAATAGTTATGTATTCTTGTAAGCCGAGTAAATAGTAATTTTGTGTAAGCTTGCACGCTTTGGGCATGGAAATGCATCATTTGTAAAGAACGACTTCTCCTAATGAGATACAGCAAGAGACAAGCAACAAGGAGACAAGCTACAAGCCTTAATTCGATTACATAAACTAAGTTCTCATCCCTTAGATGTTCTCATTGTCTGTAATTTACAGTATTAGTATACTAAATATCCGGCAAAGGTTTGTTTAATTAAGATACTTTCGTTCACAGTCTATGAAATTAATAATAATAAAAATTTGCCTATATGAGCAGACGCTGTTAAGTGATGTTTTGCTATTGAATAAGAGGGAAATGTAAATACATTACTAATGAGCCTAATGCTCCATATTCCAATACATATTAATTTTTCTTATACCTATTCATTGGTATTTTGCTAGTAGTTTTCTTGGGATTTATCTTCTTCAGTATTTTTATTTATTGGTATCATTAAGTATTGTTTTTATTTTAATATATTTTTGTATACATTTAGACCCATATTTTGCCAGTAATTACCAGAGTTTTAGCCATAGTCTTGTTGCATGTGTGTTGTTTTATGGTTCTTACACTCTAGTAAGTTTTTTTTTATGTTTTATGTCTCTAATCAGATCGGGATTAAAAGTAAAATTTTGAGATTATAGATGATCTTTATTTGTTATCTTTGTAAACGATGCCTATATATAGTATTAAGAATTAATAAAATGGTGTAGTTTTATTTTTCAATTTTCTTGACAATTATCATATTATTATGTAATTGATTAAATCATTTCTTAGTTTTATACCTAATATATTTTTTTAGGTTATGTAGAACTTTTATTTACTGTTAATTACTACTTTTGCCGTATTTTTACATAACTTTGTAAAAAAATATTTTTCTTTATTATTTTTAACTAATCCAGTTGTATTTTTTGGTAAATTGCTTTAGTATGTACGAGTGGACTTCCAGTCGTAAGGATTTCGAATATTCAAGACCTGGAGAATCATTTCAAATCCCTTAATCTCGATATTGAAATACTCAACATTAAATTATAACAGAATATACCATGCTACAGGAATCCTAATTTGATTTCGGATATTAACAAATGTTGTGGGAATATTCTTAGTTACGATAGTAATTTGACCGTGTCCCTTGATTACTGGAAATCAAATCAATAATTCTCGTTCAGTGATTCTGTATACGTAAATGATTTATGCTCGTATTAGGAATTAATGTTGCAAACGACGTGAGCTTCGGCTCATACATTCCCCATCTGTCAATTAGAATATTGGTCATTAGTAAACATTTGCCCAAATTATTGTTATTATTTTAGTAATCCAGCTAAACGGCACTTCTATTGGTCCTGAAATTTATAGATTTTTATTAAATAAAATTGTTGTCAATTATTTCTTTAATAGAAAATAAGTGTATCATCTATAACATGTTGAAAAGTATGGGACCTGACACCGTTCCTTGGGGGACCGCAATTCACTCTAGCCACAAGTTTCACGTATCGTGTGGAATTGGTTAATTTTTGCATTTGTTGCATATAAATTAAAGCAAAATCATAAAGGATATTTTAGTCATTTCTTTATATTAATAATAGTCAATTTACAACAATATCGAAAGGTATTGTATAGGGTTACAAAAATATTCTTCGAATGTCCCTCAACTGATATTCAGAGAGATTCGTAGCGGTTGATTTTTTGACGAAGTTTTTCCTAGGTGTGGAAAATGTAATTTTTCCAGTTGTTTCCATTGACTGTTTACCTTCCTTGAAAATTTTTTAACGGTAGTATAATAAACACCTGTAAAAACGTAATAATATATTAATGTTAAATTTAGTATTTTTTTTACATTTATTAGGAAACAAAAATTTTTAGAAACAGAAAATAAATTTTAAAAATTTAAATATAAAATATTAATTAAAAATAAAATGCATAGATATATGTGTAAAATACAAAAAAATATGGAAAACTACGCAAGTTTAATTGCAAATAAACTACAGAATATGTTTACCTGTTGCTTGTGCAGTTTGAAGTTTGATATCATCTATAGAAACTCCTTCCTTTTTTGTTGCGTCAAAATATTTAAAAACATTGTATATTACTTCACGACTTTGTCCGTTAATAACAGATCTGCGCTTTTTTTTACCCACAATAGAAGACTTTATCAAAAATAAAACCAGTCACTTTAACCAAAACACAGAAACAAGAAACAAACAATGATCTAGTCGTTACGCTACTGACCGAAGGCAAGGACAAGGTTCAAATTGTGAATGGGCGTGGCGATTTTTAAGTAAACGAATTTGAGCATTTGCGCTGGTTCTTTAGATTTGGCGCTTACTGTACTACTTTTTTTTATTATGACTATTATTTTCTTCGCAGAGCCTTCACAAAGGCTTTGCGGAGCCCCAGGGCTCCGCGGACCACACTTTGAGTAACGCTGCTATAGAACGTGGCATCATAAAATCTAGAAGTAGATCCGTTAATGTTTCACCCATATTAAACACAACTGCAATACAATTAATTGGACCTGTGTCAGATAATACTTCTATTGTGAGCTGTAAAATTTTAACAAAAACAGGTGATTAAATAACCACTTTCCAGAACGCTGGATTGGCCGTGCAGTCGGTTCCTTTGTTCAGCAGGTAGTAAGACTTTAATCCTCTCGATTTCCGTGTATAGGATACAATGAAACAACGGGTTTATAAGAATCCAATAAATACTTGCGCTCACTTTAGAAAGAAATCCATGCAGCAGATATTTTTCTTTCAACCAACGGTGGTATTTAATATGAAACGCATGGATAAATGTATCGAAGAGAATGGTGGACGTATCGAACACTTACTTTTTATACGTATACTAACTACCGCTATACATGGTACATATTTGATTGTTTTCAGGTCGTCAAATAATTTTAATTGACTTCATTCATTTGCTATGTTATATCTAGGGTGTGTCAAAACGCGAATTTACGATGTTTTAAATGTTTTTCAATAGAATTTACTGTATTTATTAATTGGTGGTATAACATACAGGGTACCACATTTAAAAAATTGAGAAAATCGTAACCTCGTATTTTGGCACATTCTATAAACAAAATAGCAAATGAATGAAATTGAAATTATATAACTACCTGCAGGGTGTTTTGCTTTAAAAATGTATAGGTTTGGTCACCCTGCATATTTATGAATAGTTGTTAAATATGGTCATACAACTTTTATATTAATATTTTTTGTATTTTCTATTATAAAACTGCTATCGATGAATTACGCACTCATGGGACACCGTGTATATGTGTTATTGACTAGCATATGGGTATCGTTGGATATGTAAATTTATAAGGAATTGTATGCTTAAATAATATACAGGGTGTGGCATTTGAAAAAATTAAATAAATTTAACTTGGAATTAGCCATATTTAATACTTGTTTTTCAAAACACTCTGTATAAAATAATCCAGTTCTATCACCACTATTCGTTAGCTTAGTATCTTATTACTATTTTTTTTAAAAAAATTGAAATCATTGTAAAACTACCTAAATTATAATTTAATTTGGGATCTGCATCATTCTCTAATTTCATAAAAAAATTAATTTATTGGCAACCCTGCAATATTTGTTAATAAAATTCTAGGGTTAAATGCAGTATTACCAAAGAATTCTAAAACTGAAGTAAAATACAGGGTTTTCTGTTTAAAAAATATACTTTTTTAATTGTCAGACAAAAACGCAAGACACTGTATGTCTAAAAATATCTTTAAAATACCTATTTTTGAAATTTATATAACTTTTACTTAGAAATTGTTTACGTGTCTATAACACAAATTGAAAAATTGAACAATTACGCACTAATGGGACAACCTGAATATATTATTCACAATATATGCACGCCGCATAAGTTAGTAATAATTTAATCCCGCGCCGCGTGTATATATTTTATTTACGCTTCTATTAAATATTATAGTTTACCTAAGTATTTACTTAAACTACTTAACTCTTAAAACGTAAAAACAGACTTAAATTTTTAGAAAAACTACTTCGGCTCAGCAGACCCGACCACAGCATTTGTTTCGGCAGTCAACGTGTTTTAAATGTTATTTTATTCATTTGTTGTTTAATTTGTATTTAGTTATTAATATTTATTTTTAATTATAATTTTTATTAATAATTGGAAATAGTACTGTAATTCTAAATTGATAAAAAAAGTGAAATAAAAACTTAATATGAAAAAATAAATTACGACTCTACAAATGAAGTAAAATTTTATGATTGACAGCTTATAGAAAACTTTTTTTATTATTCATTTTACGAAAAAAAGTTATTCTTCATAAAAATGTATGCATGGTCTAACAGAAAATGCAACCACCCGATATCAAATTTTATCAGTCGGTTTTACAAGGTTTGTCAAAAAATATGATTTTGCTCAAGATAAAATACCTTTATTTTCGATAAACCCTGTATACGACTGATAAAATTTGATATCAGATGATTGAATTTTAGGTTTTAGACTATGCATAACTTTTTAAGTAAAGTAACTTTTTTATAAAATTAATAGACCATTCAATTGTTTATGAAAAATAAGTTTTTTTCTTAAAAATCTTAAAAGAGTTTTTCGTATGCCGCCAACTTACGTAAACGCACTGTACATTTAAATGAGATTAAATTTTTTGAAAATAATTATTACTGATGCAGATCTAAATAAAGTATTGTTGGTAAATAGGGTAATAAAAACACTTTTTTATTACATTTTTCTTTTTTTATTTGGTTCTTTGGCTGCAAGACCTTTCGGTATATACAGGATATTCCATTAAGAATGGGAGCAACTGACCTTTTCAGATCTTGTAACGGTATAGCTATGATAGCGTTATTTTACTCCCATCTCTAATGGGTCCGGTCTGTGTTTTGTCAATCGATAACCATTTTTGACATTGTTATTTCTTTCTGAATTTGGATACTAAAAATGTAATTTTAAAAATCGAAGTAATCCGCTAGTAATTTATTTTATTTTGATTCTCCAAAGCCTTGTTATTTCTTTTAAATTTGTATGTGATTATAGCTATATCAGTAGGCATTCCTAGAATCTTATCCTTTTTTTTAGTTACTAGTATAACCTTTTTTGGTCAACGCTAAGTATATATCCATATGTACGTTTCATTTTAACACACTAGCAAGAAAATACCTATAGATATTAATTTGATTTACATATTAAATTTTAATATCATTTTGGACTGTCAACATAAAACTTATTTGCTTGTATGTATTATTTCTATGTTCATGACTGATTAACTATTTTATATAAGGTATAGGATTACAAATCGAAATATAAGCCGATCAAAGACATGAGCTCTCTAATATGATTTGTGCGGTGGACCAATCCGCTTAGTATCATATTTCTCTCTGTCAAAGATTGTTCTGTCTTTCTGCCTTATCGAAGTTAACTATTACACAAAAATGCACTTTTATACGTTCTCCAAGAAATAATGACAAGACATATTTATGGAAACCTGAAAAATATTAGTTTTATGTTTGTTAGTAGGTTAATAGGTCAAACTAAAATAATGTACAGCGTGGCCAAATAAGAGAGGACATTGGCAGCCAATTAAGCAGTACATTTTCTTCAATTTTTTTATTTTTAACATGGAACTTCATGTTAAGTCTTATATTTAATATAATACCTAGATATTCTGCTGAGATATCATAAGGGATCTTGTTGACTATTTTAGTCACAGCTATCAAAAAAAAAACAAAATAAAATAAATAAAATATACTGGAAGCACCCCTTAACAATCACTGTAAATTCAAGTTTCCAAGATAACACCAGTGAACCGTTATAAATGAAAATTTTTCCATAATTTGACTAAGAACCATATTAAATCTTTATTATGAACAAATTATAATATTTTTTATTTGAAACTTTTTTTACTAAAAGATTGGATAAGGATGACCCAAATCGAATTCACTGTAGATAATGGGGCAACGAAGATACAGCAAGCCGTACCAGCTTAAGATGTGAAAGAGGGAGTTTGACGCACAACTCTTTAAGAAGGTGAATATGTTTCGTGTTAACTGAATATAACTTTCTCGAAACAATATTTCAAAAAGTGATATAAAAAGTGATAGAGAATTTCATTGTGTTTATGTAGAAGTAGAGCTAGGCGGGTTCTAGCTCAATCCTTATGTAAATTAACATGGGATATCGCTAAGGTCCCAAAAAGCATTTTTTTTACTAGATTTAGTAACTTTTCAAAATCTAGTAACTTTTTAGTAGGTTGGTAGCACTACTTTTCGCACTAGATTTTATGTTGGCCATAATGTTTGTCACTACATTTTCAAGATCTAGTAACTTTTTCGTTGGTTGGTATCATTGATTTTCTCACCAGATTTTTATATTGTCACTAGTATATGTTTATGTATATACAACAACAGACTAGCACAACAACTAAAACTAGAAATAATCACTATTGAAAATGAATCAATAGACACATATCTCAAAAAATTGACGAACGATATAAATACTGATTACTCTTTGTGGAAAGCGACTAGGGAACTTAAACGTCTAATACTCCATATGCTACCAATAAAAGAAGACAAAGGAAAATGGGCAAGATCAAATAAAAAGCTGAGATCTTTGCAGATCATCTCGGAAAAATTTTTCCAACCGAATGCAGAACGATGACTAGACGTATTAAAACAAGAGAACACAAATATGGTAGAAATTCCTAGGGTAACGCCTAAAGAGGTAGCTAAGGAAATCAAAGAAAATATCAATTCTAAGAAAGCATCCGAGTATGGTCTGATTACGGGTGGATACTAAAACAATTGCCAAGAAAAGCTGTGATTAAACTTACTAATATAATAAATGCTGTATTTCGACTAGAGCATGAACCTAGCATCTGGAAAGTCGCTGAAATTATAATGATACCCAAAAATGGAAAACCACCAAATGAAGTAAAGTCCAATAGACCTATATCCCTGTTAAACTAAACTTTACGAAAAACTTTTACTAAAAAGATTGAAACCACTGATAGACAGTAAAAATAATATAATACCTGACCACCAATTTAGAATTAGGAACAAGCATTCCACTATTGACCAAATCCACAGCATAATAAATGAAATAGAGAAAACATTGGAAGAAGAGAAGATCTGTACCTCACTATTTCTAGGTGTAGCACAGGCTTTCAATAAAGTATGGTTAGAGGGCCTTGAATATAAATTAAATATACTTCTACCTAGGCAATATTGTGACGTCTTAAAATCTTACTTGACTGGTACCTCAAGGAAGTGTTTTTACCTCCGACATACCACAAACGCAAAATGTGAAAATAGCTACATGGTTCGATTTTTCAAATCACCTTTTTTTATTTAATATATAAAGAAAATAATAATTATAATTATGGTGACATTAAATAACACAAAAATTTGGTCACTAACCGATTTCAGATAAAACGATATGAGCACAGTTATTAAACTATAAAATATACAGGTACTAAAATTAAAACTTACTAAAAAGAATTCTACAAATGATGGGCAGAAATTTATACCAAAATATATGTTAATAGTGAGCCGAAAATTATTTTAAACAACTAGAGCTTAATAGTTCAGTAGTTCTTAGTAAGGACAATCTTATGTGTTATTATCAAAATGTGCACAGATTAAATACAGAAATATCATCGTTATTTCCAGCCATTTGTGAGTGTGAATTTGATATAGCTGCACTTACTGAATCACGGTTAAATGATAACATCGTTAGTTCAGAAATCTTTCCTGAAGCTAATAATGTTTATCGGAAAGATCGTCAAATGGAAGCAGCGCAAAAGGAGATTGGAGGTGGCGTAATTTTAGCTGTAAGGATGCACATAATCTCAGAGATTATAGGTATACTATACTATTTAGCTTACAATTTCCACTTATTGATTTGTTAATTGTCAAATAATGTTCCAATGATCGTAACATATTTTATGTAATTGTGGTTCATATTTCTGATAAGCTATGTATTACATATTACTAATCAATTTGGTTTTATGAAAAGTAATAAGGTTCTTATTCTTAATGACTTTAAATTGTTTAAATTTATTAATTCTAAATTATTTGATGTCAAAAATTTTACGTATTTCAATTGAAAAAGTTTATATTACTAAATTAGATATTATAGCAGATATTGAAGAACCCTAACACCAAAAACTTGGGGAAAAATTTCATTTTCATAATTAAAAAATGTTGTTTCCCATGGAACATCATGCCGTCATTATTACGTGATTTTTTGGTGTGCGTTACGTCATTTGATAACGTGAAAACTACGTTATGGTAATGTGAGAATGTCACATCGAAATATCGTCATTTTGACGAATCGATATCACGTTAACGTAACATGTACATCGGATGCCCTAGGCTAGGCAAATTGACGTCATTATCACGAATCTACCTAACGTCAAAGAGACGTCTATATTGGGCGTTCCAAGGTTGGATGGAATATTATTAAAAATACTAAGCAGATGAAAGTTATTTATTTAATCCAAAAAACACATGAAAAATATATTATAAAAAATAAATTACACTGGTAAATAAAAAAGTCATGAGCAAGAAACCAAAAGAATATTAGAGGAACTGACACAACATCGCTAAAATTGGAGATTGAGGTAGTAGCCCCAAAAACTCTCTCAGAGGTACACATATAGTCTGAGTTTATAATAAAAATTAATAAAAAAAAGATCATATATGATAAAAGGTATCTAAATCAAGTGACCCCCTACAAATCTTCCATTTTTAAATAAACTATTAAAAAAAAATACCCTGAAAGAACTCATAATGAAAAAATAAAAGTATAACATTACTTACCAGTTTTATATTATATTTCTTTATAAAGGCTGCCAAAAGTCTTGTTTTTTATGCAGCGACAGCCATTTTCTGCTCACCTCACAAGCGCCAGACCGTCATCATTCGGTTTTTCAAACTCAACAATGCAATACATCTGTAAAATACCAAATTCGGTTTAATATACTTTATTATTTTGTCACATTTTACTTTTTACCTTTTTCTAAAACATCTTATCAAATAAAGTACAATTTAAAAATGCACCACTTTCACGACGTCAGGACTGTCACAAGAATTATGAAGATGGAGGAAACAGGAAACAACAATGACAATTGACAATATGACATTGACAGAATTTTTTTAGTTTAGTACTAGATTGGTATAAATAATTGTACCAGATTTCATAAAAATGTACTAGAATCGGTTTCCTCTCTAGTTGCCTTAGGAATATTATCAATTGTTTAGGATTTATTGAGTCTTTACAGTACTTTTACTAGTTTAACTTATATTAATTACACTGGACGAGAGCGGACAATGTACTCAGTTTCGTTTCTAACCGTACCTTTTACCTTTAGAATGTGCTAGATCTAGTACAACTGTACTAGATTAGCAAAACCTATTGACATTGGACATTCGAGGACATCGGAATTGGGTTAGCAATACGTTAAAAAGAGACAGGCAATAAAATCTTGAATGATTAATGCTAGAAAACGGAACGTTACTAATTATCCATATCAAAACATAAGGCACCGTAATTTTACCAAAAAAAATTTACAAACTGCTGCTCGAACAAACTTAATATATACGTGTTTTCAGTTGAAGCAGATTTCCAATTAGGTTATTTATAATTCAACACTTAAGTATTAAAATATACGAAAAAATAACGTAATCATGACGAACTCTATGTGACGTGTATTGTATGTCATCAACGCGACGTCAAATACACATTACTGATTAGGATATTGTATTTCGGATAAATTAATACTAAAAAATTACGTCATAATGACGAGTATGTATTGACGTCCAATTAACGTTGCAAAAACGACGTCAAAGTAACGTAATTAATTGGGATAGTGACGTTTCTGAAGAGTAAACCCAAAAAATCACGTCATAATGACGGCACCTTGCTGCTTGGGTTCTAAACAGAATTTTATATCCTCTAAAAGATGGTTTCGAGAAAGTGACGTATGTCAAAAAAAATTCTAATACGGCCAGGAAATTAGCCTCTCTCTTTTACTTCTAGTCTCAAGTCTCATCCAATCGATTTTGTAGTAATTGTTAACCCCGAATAAAAGTTGGGATAATGACGGAAGTAGGTACCAAAACAAATGAAATGAGTTATTTTAAATTCGGCGGCAACGTAGTGCAAAGAGGTAAGAAGCAAATTTAAATTCAGAAGTGGTATAAAAAGAAAAAAGTATTACCGTAAGTAAGCGACACACGGGTGGCAGCAGGAGATGTAAAATAATGGAGGGCTTGGAACTTGGAAGACCCCGCCGCCACCGGCACCGGTTCGTTCTCGTAATTTGAAGCGGCGACACGACTGCATTTATCTTGCGTGATACTGACTCGCTCATCTTCACGATCTCTAATGTAAACCAGTAGCGTAGATAAATGTGCGGAATTTACGAACCTCTACGTACAAAATTGATACTTCAAGAGAAAGTAAGTGGTAAGTAAATGCATTTTGTTCTGACGAATAAAACATATTGTACAAGTGTAATTGTGTTTTCTACTCCTATATTAACACTGGAAAAGTTTATGGTGCTATGTATGAGACCAAGTTAACAAATTTTGTACAAAGAAAAAAGTCATAACCTCGACACTACGGTCTATCGTTGACGAATTGATACATACTAGCAGAGACAACAGAAATTGTTCGGTGGTCCATTTAAATTACATATATGACTTTCTTTCTCTTTTACATTGATCTTTACATATATGTATCTCTCTCCAATAAAACTAACACCAGTCCTAGAGGTCGCTGATGTTGCTGTTTTTTTGACATCTAAGTGTGACGTATAGATTAGAACTGATAACTAACAATGTTATGAATGTTGTTATGAACGTGCGCATTTTATTAAAATGAATTTAATTTGGGCCCCGTTTATTTCTTTGAGTCTGAACTCCACTTTGATACCGCACTTAGATCAGATTGAAGAGACTGATAGTCTGCAATCGGATTAGCGTAAATTTTTGTATCGTCTGGGTAGAAGGAGCAACAGCTTTTTATGAGCACCGAAATATCGGCAGTATGTAATAGAAAAAGTAGGGGACCAAGAACTGATCCTTGAGGCACTCCACTGACAATGGATTTGGTTTGAGAGAAACTATTACCAACTCTTAGGCGAAATTGTCTGGAGGTTAGAAATCCGTTACCCAATCTATTAAGTTGCCTCGGATTCCCAGATGTTCAATCTTTTTAAGAAGTCGGTGCTTTGGAACTCTATCAAAGGCTTTAGAAAAATCCAAGTATATAACATCTGTAGGAAGACCAGCATCTAAGGCTTTTGTCCAGTCATTAACAGACTGCAGGAGATAAATCCATGTTGTTGAGTGGTAAGTACATGTTCGTTTACAAGAAAGTCAGTTACCTTATCACATATTATGGACTTCATTATTTTACAAACTATTGGTATAGTACGAGCCAGAGATATAGTGTTACTTTAAAGCTTTAAAGCCAGCAGGCAACATACAAAAAAAACTAAGGATACTGATACATCACCTTTAAATTAGTAGAGGAGCATTCAAGAGATTGAGTATACTTTTTTTATTTTTACTTCTCTCGATAAAAGGAAAGTATTGTAATCGTGAACATTTAGATTTTCACGTTTTCAGGTCCCTAGATTACGAAAAACATGTTTTCCCCATTCCGTCGGTCTTTCTGTTGTTAAGAGAAAAACTTTAAATTTTGTATGCAGGTAAGGCTTCCTATTGGCTCAAAACTTGTTATACTTCTGATCAGATATATACAGGGTGAGCAATTAAAAAAACATTTATTTTTAAAAGTGAGCAGATTTCGACTAAAATTGGTTTCTGATAGAAATTTTATCTGATCACAGATAACTGATTATGAATTACTTTTTAAAAATTTAAAATTGCTTCCCTGTTTTTACAATTTATACAGGATATTTTTTAATGGTATGCTAATATTGTAGGGTGTGATTCCTCAGGTCATTTTATGAAGAAAAACTCATATGAACATATGTCCGCAACGGCCATAACGGAGATATTTTTTAATATCTCTGAAAATATTTTAGATTTAATTTTCAATTTTGGCATTTGTTAATGGGATATAAAACCACATATTTTAGTTATAAAATTTATTGCTCTACCAGTGGCGTCTCTGCAAACATGCCATCTGATATTTTTACAAAAAAGTAGTACGCCACTGACATTTTTCCATGTTGATATTTTTACTCATTTGACTGGTCAATTCTACATCAATACGGCATCTTGTATTTTTCTCGTCAGCCGCTCGGTTCTAGATTAAAATATTGGAAATTAATCATCAATACTGCAAATGAAGAATTTTTATTTTCATTGATGAACGATTAGATAAACGGCACTAAAGTATGTGGTTTTATATCCCATTAAAAATAAAAAATAAGGGGAAATCTCAATATGTCCATGGTATTCAGCAATACTATCTATGGCGTATACTCTTTTAAATTGTTTCGTCCGTAAAACTTTAAGTTCTTCTTTCTTATAGCTGTCTTGGAAATACAAATCATTGTCCATTAGAAAATTTTGTATATCCACTTTCGTCATCGTGTTAAATGTACTCCTAAACAATCTGCGTCTTGACTAACTCGTCGGCAGATAAACGATTCACAATGCAGTGCAGGTGGCTGGAAATACAATCGGCAGAACCGGACTAGGTTTGTGAATAAACTTTTTAGAAAATTAACTTAGTTCGTTGTACATACTTTTTCTGATTTTTAAAATGTAAGATAAAGACGAGATGGTGTAAAAAACCGTGCAACTAAGCACACCCGAAGCTAGCCAAATTTTCTTGTATTTACGCCTTATGTTTGGAATTATCTCAAGTGTTACACGTATCTAAGTATTACGTTGAATATTATAAAACAAAACTTATAGAGTTCGTAAATAACGGATATATTCCATCAATTCAATAATACATTGACTGACCGCACAAATTCAGTTCCCATAAAGAGTAGGTACTCACTCAGTTTGTATGTATTTGGATTTACCAATAAAATGAAATGAAGAATATACTTTATAATGAAGATATACAGTAAAACGGAAGAACAAGAATAGATCAATCAAGCTGGGCTTTGACATCAACACGTATCAAACCTTTCAACCAGATTTTTCAGTAGTCCCTATGAATGTATTTTATTAAACAGAAATAAACAGAGGGATATTACTATTGAAAAGCAACCAACAAAGCTCTTAAAACTTGTTTAGAAAAATTACAATTTTCAATTAAACTAAACATAAATATTTTCCCCTCTTGTGAATTAAATCCATGAATACAGTATACACATAAATGGAGAACATATATTTGCCAGATACTGACCCTTGGAGTTGGTTCGGACAAGTAAGCTTTATAACTTTTCCAAATTTCAAGTTGTTAGCTTGATCCGTTTCGGACAAAAGTGTCCGTGACAGATAAACTGACTGTGAGATTGGTGAGGCTAAACCGTTTCCGTTTTACTATATTTGACACAGGACCCTAAAAAGACAATGATGGCATTTAAACCTTCCATGCTCTAGTACAAAAATAACCCCGATTTCATTGAGTTTAAAAGCTTTTGTCGTAGTCGAAATTAATAGTTGACTTTAAGAATTAAAATCCCATTTTAAAGTAAAAGTCAAGAGAAGTTAGAGAGGCAATCCTAAACCGGGGATATATATAATATAGTAAAATGATCCTAGTTTGATTATATAACTGACCTTACATGTCTCGTTTTATACCATTTATTTTGGGAGATTTGTATAATCTCGTATTTACTGTCTCTGTGCATGCGCCCCAAAATCTAAAAGCTTCCCGGATTTCAACAAATAATATTGTTGGATCGTAGGAGTTGGGAAATAGGTTTTCTATTTAAATTTCAGATGAGATGCGTATATTGTTACGTTGCCTTTAGAGGCGATTCAAATAATATATCATGAAAGGGTAAATAGTAGGTATTTGAAGTAATAGTTCTGAAAAATAAAGCCAATTTATTTACGAAAGGTTAGATTTCGAAGCTGGCTCAAGAAAATTAATCAATACTTTCATTCCCTTAGCTAACAAATAAAAATATTCTGATAATATAGAAAATAATTGTATTTTTCCATTATAACTCAAGCCTGTTTTATCACTTTTATGTAACTGTTTGAAAATTTTTATTTATCTTGTAAATTAGTTTCAGTTTTATTTTTTCGTAACTAATTTTAACTTTTTGTTTCAGGTAAGTGCTTCTTGAGAGGAAAGTATTATTTTTATTGCACCTACCAATAATAACGTAAAAGGTAAGCATTCAAAAATATTGTTTTTTGTGTTTTTTCTAAAGTAGGCTATGACCCACAAAGAAAGATATACCAGTCATGGATTTGTATTACTTTTTTGATTATAAGCCTTTTTATGAGAACATAGAGTTTTGTATGAAACGAAAGCTAGACCAGCACTTTTACTAGTGGCGGTTGGTGATAATTTAAAATGTGTGTTCACTTTTTCCAATAATTTTATCATCTGTAAGTGCGGTTCAAAACTTTGTAGAGAAACCAATATCGCTATTATTTGAGTTTGGATTAAGTGTAGTTATTATTATCAACATCATACTGTTTTCAAGCACTATAACTATTAATAAATAAATATTTTAGGTATTGTAATATTTGTTTTGTTTTTAATACGTTGAAAAACATCTATAAACATTATTAGTTAGTCAACTGATTTTTCTTCATAATTTGAGAGTATTTTGAAATATAATAATATACCTTACTTACCATTTTTCAGTTTTTATTGTAAAGGACCCCGCAATAATCTTATGGAAATTGGGTTTCTGTCAAATTGTCTGAATTTTTGATATGTTGTAGATTTTGTCATCCTAAACAAAAGTCTCCATGGGCACAAAGTGCCAAAATGAACATTTGCAAAACTATTAATTTTCAATACTATTTACAGCATATTTAAATTATTCTAATATATAGGGTAATGTTTTTGAGGCCAATGGATTCAACCCTCATGTCAGATTGAACAAATTGACCATTGACAGCTGTCAATTCACTATCAACGAGGAATATAAAAGTAAATATCCTCTTTTCACATTGAGAGTTTGGGTTTTTGAGGTCGCTGAATTCAATTCTCATGTCAGATTGGACAAATTGACAATTGACAGCTGTCAATTGACTGTCAACGAGGAATATAAAAGTAAATATCCTCTTTTCACATTGAGAGTTTGGGTTTTTGAGGTCGCTGAATTCAATTCTCATGTCAGATTGGACAAATTAACCGTTGACAGCTGTCAATTCACGGTCAACGAGGAATATAAAAGTAAATATCCTCTGATTAAATCCAGTAACCTCAAAAACATTACCCTATATATTAGAATATTTAAAATATGCTTTTGACATCTGTAAATAGTATTGAAAATGAATAGTTTTGCAACGGGTCAGGGGAGCTTTGGCAGCTCCGTGGATGCCAAAATATTCATTTTGGCACTTTGTGCCCATGGAGACTTTTGTTCAGGATGACAAAATCTACAACATATTAAAAATTCAGACAATTTGACAGAAACCCAATTTCCATAAGATTATTGCGGGGTCCTTTAATCATTTTCACAATTTGTCACACATGTCAAAATAATATATTTTTCAAATACCTTTTATTGGCAAATAAAACAGGTGAACTAAAATTTTTATTTTATAAGATCAGTCCCATCACAATACATAAACTAGAATAAAGATATATAATGCGTGGCATTCTATATTTTTCTCTTCCGTCAGTTTAATAGACCCACTTAACCCCCATTTCCAATTAGATTTTTTTCACAATTAATAGGCCTCATCTCCTTATAGAGCTTGATGTTTGCTAAAACTTTCAAGTTGATATCATTCTTCGTTTTTGACTTGAAATATATATAGTAATGAATCTGACAAAGATTTTTTAATATCTGGAATTTACAGGCCTCCTTCCACAGAGGTGAAAAATTTTCTTAATTGTCTTCGAGAATATCTGAAACAAATAAAATGTAGCACTATTGAAAATCATATATTTTTAGGAGATATTAACATTAATATATTAAATGCACATGAATCCTCAGACTACATGGATATGATGGCAGAATTTAATTTAAATTCAAGAGACGCTAGAATGGTGGTTCCCACCTTATCGAGACTGAGGCCTACAAGGGTAAACTCGTAGCGTAACAAAAACGAGAAATGATTTAACTTGGAACGAAAGACAGAAAGCTAAAGAATTTTTTGTTTTGTGAAGCATTGGCATTACTTAGGTTAAACCATGTGATGATTTTCACAAGCCTTAATTTTTAAAACCATTCTATATCGCCTTTTGATTAGGGTTTAAAAACTTGTTCGAGCAATTTATCCAATAATAATTGGCCCCTTTACCTCTTAGGCCTGCTCATGTAAAATATTTGGGCTTCTTACTTCGCCCATTTATATTCTAATAATAAAGGACAGAAGGATGAGTATTGCAACTATGTTAAAAGAAATAAATTGGCTCTCAGTTCAGAATTTTGTTCAGTACATGACTGATTTTTATTAATAAAATAAAAATGACATAAATCCATCGCATCAGATCTATTAGAAAAAATTCAATATAATTCACAATATCACAACTATAATACAAGAAGCCAATCTGACTTTCATGTACGGCAAGTCATCACTAAAAGTTCCCAAAATACAATTTTTATTAAAGGTTTAAAAAATTTAATAGACTGCCTATAGAAATTAAAAAAAAAACTATTTTTGTGTTAAAGTAAATCCATAGAGAGCAATGTAATTTACAAAGGCCTTCTTTCAACATACAAATAAATAACAACTTTATAATTAAGATGAAAAACACAACAAAATACCTCGGTATCATAATTGATCAAAATTTGAAATGGGTTGATTACATTACGTCATTAAAATCCCAAGATAAGAAAATTCATTTTTAAATTTTACGAATTGGGGAAATTTATGACTAGGAGTTTACTTATTATTATTATTTACAATTCGCTGGTTGAATATGTAATCCAAAACTGTATAATTAAAATTATCTACAAAAAAACAGCATTATATCCTAACTCTCTTTTAAATAATAAAAAAGTGCTTTGTATAAGAACATTATATTATTTGTTTTGCTGTACCTTTATTTATGGAAAGCCTGAATTGAGATACACTACAAATTATTTGCAATAAATATCAATAGAAGAATACATTTTTAAATAATTTGAGATTTAAGAGCCATTCACACATCACAGTTGACATCTTAATACTTGACAGGCACAGCTAAGTATTATTCTGCTTTTTGCCAAATAAAATAGCCGGTTAATTATTCTATGGGGTTCCGACATAGAGCCAGTAAATTTGATGAAGGTGTTTTTGTGGCTAGGGGCGAAATAGTAGTACGCTTAAGTTAGCACTACCATAAAAAAGTCATTTTTAAGAAACTGCTTTTATATTTTTCATAAATTGGCAGGCTTGGCGACTAATTTCGAATAAAAATAGCCTTCAAAATGGCTATGGTTGCAAGTATGAAGGTCACAACCCGCCTTAGAAATTTCACCTTTACTATCAACAGCTGTTGTTTGACAGGTCGTTAGAGAATGTTTGCAATTTATGGAATGTTGAGAATGTTAGGAATGTTGACGTTAGAAATAATTGAAATTCCTAAAATTGTTACATAAGAATTGCATAGGAGGATTTTAAGAAAATTGATATTAAAGTAGTTAGGCCCCATAGAAAGGGCCTCAGTAATATTAAAATTAAATTTATATTTTTATGTTATTTATGTAATTTTAAAATAATGTGTTTTTATGAAATTTAACTGGGTGTTCACTGCAAAAATGCACCAATGGAGAAAACCGCCCCTGACTTTTACCCTACCACAAAACTAACTACGGGGAAACATTTATTACACCTGCAGTATCCGAAATATTAGGTTGTAGGGCAGGTTTGGTCTAAAACCAGCCCACACCCTTCGGAAAGGGATTAGTTAGAGTGGAAATATATGGGGTAATTTATTACACATTAATTATAAATTATAACAATAGGAGAAACATTTATTACACCTAAAATATTAGTGTGTGGGTCAGGTTTTGTTTAAAGCCAGCCCACAAGCTTCGAAAAGGCATTAGTTAAAGTAAAAATATATGGAATAATTTATTACACATCAATTACAAATTATTACAAGAGAAGAAACATTTTTTACACCTGCCGTTTTCGAAATATTGGGTTGTGGGCCAGGTTTCGTCTGAAGCTAGCCTACACCCTTCGGAAAGGCATTAATTCGAGTATAAATAGATGGGATAATTTATTTATTACACTTGGGCTTGGCTCACAACCTAATATTTCGGTAACGGCAGATATAATAAATATTTCTCCAATTGCAATAAATTGTAATTAATGTGTAATAAATTGTCCCATATAAATTTGTACTCGAACTAACGCCTTTCTGAAGGGTGTGGGCAGGCTTCAGACGAAACATGGCTCACAACCTAATATTTCGGAAACAGCAGTATAATAAATGTTTCTCCTTTCTCCTATTGTAATAATTTTTAATTAATGTGTAATATCTTGGGTTTTCATTTGGCAGGAGAGTTCAGGGACGCCCGCCCTGTATGGATCGTTATTAATGTTTTCTTGTACAGCACTTTGTTTAACCGTCTTGTCCAAATATCATCTATTTTGAATATTTTTTCTTCATCTATACTGTTCATGATTATATTTGTGTTTCCTGATTATATTTGTGTTTCCTAAAGTGGCCTTTGATTTTAACAAAGTTGTAGCATTCCTTAATTAATTATTCCCTTTAACAATTCTTGCTTTGATTTCAAATTTCAGAGTAACTTTATGGTAAAATATTCTCCCTCGTAGGGACTATTAAAATTCTTATAAATTCGGTAATATATTGGTTTATTCCTGAAAATAAAAATTTGATACTGGATTTCTTATTAGTAAATAGTTTTGAAAGGAAAGTTTTACGTGACGATAAAAAAGGACGAACTGACCCTATCCGAGCCTAAATTTTGATAAAAATTGGCGCATCTAAGAATACTTGAGCCAGAAAATCTGTTCGTATAATTCACGTTATGAGATTTTTATATTGTTAGATATGTAATCTAATTCTGCGTCCCTCGTTTTCGCATAGACCGTGATTTCTGTAAGCTGTTACATTGTGTTTGACGACGTCTTTCCAGTGTTTCTTTCTCCTCGTCCTTATCAAGAAATTTCTTCCTTTATTTTCTCACTTTCACATATTTTTAAGAGTCATTTGAACCGTGCAGATATCTACACCCTAAGTCCTAAGGCCTTTCTGTTAAAGTTATCACAAAATACAGTCCAAAAGAATTTCATCCTATCTAAAATTGTACTTAGTCCTCAATTGGGATAAGTAGATATAAACAGAGTATGGTTCATGTATGGAATTCATCAATTTTTGGTTACCCACGTCACTTCACCATGGGTCTTATCTTATAAGTCTTATCACCATTGTGTAAAACCATGTTGGGACTTAGGCATATTCTTCTATAGCTTACGGGAGCTATTGTAGGTTTGTAGCAAATCATGTTATTAAGATAAACATTTACAATAAAGTATAAAATACTTGAACTGACTAGCGCTATGTATGACTCTATAGACAAAGGAGAAACAGTAATTGGTGTTTTTATTGACCTAGCAAAGGCGTTCGACACCGTTGATCATACTATATTGTTAGATGTTATTGAAAACACGATTTTTTTAAAAGCTATTTGTAGAACAGACACCAACAAGTAAAATTAAATAATATGTTTATTCAAACAAAAGACATAACGTGTGGAATACCACAAGGGACCGTGTTCATTCAATTACAATTTTGGAAAGTATAATTTTTTGGACAAAAGAAAATTAGGATATATCCTCATATTTTACCCTTGTGAGTTTGCGCAAGCGTTCTGTATAGACCTTTTAGGTAGATATTGTAGCATAAGTGAAACTACTTTATTTACAATTAAAAGTTAACCTGGATATTTTCTAAAAGTTCATAATCAAGCTTAAAATGAAGGTATTCTACACATATGAAGAGTAAGTAGCGATGAAAGTCCATTTTTATATTTATTCAAATTATATTACCTATTAAACAGCCTCATCTCTTGGTACTTAAATAAACGAGAATATCGATAGCAGCCACATAAAAACATTAATTTGGAAATACCGCATACTCGTGAACAACGATAAAAATCGAAAGAATGATGATGGCCCAATTATTCAAGTATCAATCGTTATACAAACACAGAGTCTTCAACAATACCCTTATCCCACGTGACCAAATTGTCAGATCTTCAATTGGTAAAAACGAAAGTATAAATCCTAGATGAGATTCAGTGTCGTAGATACAGTTTAAATATAAGAACACAATAAAAAAGCATAATATAATTAATTTAAAATACTTTATGTTGGATTTGCAATTTACTATTTTAAAAAAGTGTAAAAATGTCAGCATTCAAGTTTTTGTTTACACTATTGACTATTGAATTCGATATCTAACCTTAAAGAACTCACTTAGAAACAGAAACGTTCTACAAAATGAATTAATCCAGGATCAAATAATAAAAAAACTAAATTATTTAGAAATATAGTTAGTAGTAGTTTATTCTTATTACCATTATTATAATCAAAAAATCACCTTCACAAAACAGGGCACAAAAATTGCCTGAGAAGACATAGTGTAGAATCTCAATTCTAGTTTTTAATGAAGTAGCTCTAGCGAATCAAATCATCGAACACTTTTGTAGTGTTATGAGTCCGAAAAGTGTGATGACAGTAAAAGTTTGATGCTATCTTCGAGATTGGCAGTTTTCATGCCATCCTCATTGATAAGCGATCTCTTGAGAGAGCTTTTTGAAGCTTGGCTGCCTGCGGAAAATCTTCGATTTCTTCGCAATAGAATCTTTTTTCAATATTTTTTGACAATAGTAACCGTACAAATAAATATGCACTTAAGAGTACAGAACACCATTCTACCGTACTGTAAGAATACAGTAAATAAGCCATATCAGGTGATGGCGATCAAATTTATTGTTCACATATAAAGTACATATTATAGTACAGTTTAAACCATTATATATATATTGATATGGAAATACCCAGTATATGGATTTCCAAAAATATCCTAAATCTACCAAATCTCAAAACTGGGCGGGTTCAAAATCTAGAAAATTTATAAATTTGTATAAAAAAAAATAAAAATAATTAAAAACCAATTGAATTAAAAAAAAAATTCTGTTTCTCTGTCCTTCTGTTCTGTTCCTGCTCCTGTTGTTGATTTTCTTCTCTGCCCTTGCTGCTCTGCTCCTGCCCCTGTTCTTTCTGTTGGTTCTCTGATCTGCTTAATTCTCCTCTATTTTGTCTGATTTACATTTCTTATGCTTTCCTGCTTATGTCTTTGCTCCTCAGCCCTACTCTCCTGGCTGCTATTTTGTTCAATCTTTACTTTTATCAATTTACAAATAAAATTTCTTTACCTTCCTAAAATGCTTTTTTTATTTCAACTTTCCAACTTAATAATTAACACTGCTTACAAATACTTTCCAAAATCTACCCCAACATTCAATATTATTCCCTCTCTGACATTTCTTAAAAATTAATGACAATCTTTTTTAAAATCTTATGACAATCTATCACATACTTTGATTACTATACGGCGCAAGAGAGAGGTCCGACACGCCCAACATAGGGCGCGGCCATTTTGATTCCTATGCCACAGTTTATAGCTAAAGAATCAGATCGCTCACTCTGCGTCGGCACTTTTGATCTCAATGTTCCAGTTTATATACTGCGCAACTCGAATACTACAATATATGACAACCGTCTATAATAAAACAGCAGTTTTCTGTGTATCCTGAATTTGTATCCCAGGAGTGGATGTTATTTTGGAACTTTCAACTGGTCTGAGTGAGCTAACTGATTCTTTAGCAATAAACTGTGACTCCAAAAATAATATTCACTGACCCTGACAGCAGCAAGCAAAATATCAGGTGCGTTTTAATCATCCGCTTCTGCTTCCGGAATTGTCGGTTTAATCGTTTTAACCTGTAAGATTAAAACAAGAAAACCGACAATTCTGAAGCAGAAGCGGATGATTAAAACGCACCTATTAAAAATATTGCGCCAAGATGTAGGCAACACGTAATAAGGGATTAAAATGGCGGAGTTTTCTATCTCCTTTTAAAGGGCACTCAGAAAGCTGCGCAGTGTGACCATTTTCCGTATACCGTGTACCAATAAAAACTCCCAGGCCGGATATTTTGGTAAGTAATAGATATATTTTATTTCTGTAAAAGCCAGTTCACAGAGCACTAAGAGAGCTTCAGTTTTACATATAAATTGATTTTAAATAGGTCAATATATAGATGGCGCTGCGCTCAATAGTTTGTTTTCGATGGGAGGATCTTTCTTGTGCAGCGCATCTTGTAAAAAATGCAATTTTAAGCAGATTGTGCTTTATGAACTAATTCGATAAATCTAGCCATATTTGATATACAGAGTGGGTCACTCAAAACAGTTTCATCCTGTTTTTCAGCATTAATCATTGGATTTTAAGAAAATGCTAAAACAGGTCGATTTTCATTCCAAATTAAATATATTTTTACAATACAGACATCTGTCATGTGTCAACCCCCTCCCTTTCACTTCTCCAACACCTTAATTTTAAATAGTTAATGTACCATCATCACTGAAAAGGTAATTTAATGGGGAATTCAGAAATATTTCTGTATATTGCGTTACTTAAATTTTATGGCCCTCTAGCGGGATAAAAAACTACTACGTATTATAGAGTGTGACACTACAATGTGTAGTACATCATTAAAAAGGTAATTTTATGGGGAATTTAAAAATATGACTGTTAATTTCAATATGTTTAATTGTACCGCCCTCTATCGGGATAAAAAAAACTGTACGTAATATAAAGTGTGACACCTTATTTGAAAGCAAATTTAATTACTAATTCAATGCACCACATAACATTAATTAAATATCCTCCATATTGCCCTTGCAATAGTTTGAAAATTAGTCATGCATTATTTTAAAGATTTTTGCTAACTTTATTTTGTTGCAAGTGCTATATGAAAATATTTATATTAATGTTATGTGGTGCATTGAATTAGTAATTAAATTAGCTTTCAAATGAAGTGTCACACTTTATATTCCGTTACAGGTTTTTTTATCTCGATAGAGGGCGCTAAAATTAAAAGTATCGCAATAAAAGGTCATATTTTTTACTTTTCCATAAAATTACCTTTTCAACGATGTGCCTTACATGGTACATTCCTTATTTAAAATTAAGGGGTTGGAGAAGTGGAAGGGAGGGGATTGACATATGACAGATGTCTGTATTGTAAAAATGTGTTCAATTTGTAATAAAAATCGACCTGCTTTAGCATTTTCTAAAAATTCAATAAATAATGCCGAAAAACAGGATGAAACTGTTTTGAGTGACTCAATCTGTATGTCAAAAATGGCTAGATTTATAGAATTAGTTTATAGAACAAAATATGCTTAAAAATTCATTTTTTATAAGATGCGCTATATAAGAAAGATCCTCCCATCGAACAAAAAATATTGAGCGCAGCGCCATCTACATATTGACCTACTTAAAATTAATTTATATCTAAAACTGAAGTACTTCTGGCGCTCTATGAGCTGGCTCTTACAGAATTTAAATATCTCTATTACTTACCAAAATATCCGGCCTGGGAGTTTTTATTGGTACACCCTGTATATATATATATATATATATATATATATATATATATATATATATATATATATATATATATATATATATATATAAAAAGTCAGTAGTTATTAAAGTAGGTACCAAATCATAATCACTAAAAGCTTCAAAGTTCTTCAACATCTTTCAGCTTTTGGACAATATTGTCTTGTTTTAAAAATATGCAGCCATTACGACACCATACATTATTTTTTGTGAATTTGGATAATGCAGCTTTAAAAAGTAACACCCTAGATGGTATTAGATCCTCTTGTACATAAATGCCGGTTGATTCAAGCATTTTTTTATTCTTCAGCACTTTTCCACGAAAAGAAAATTGAAATTCAAATACTCCATTATATACTATTCACTGCAATACATAATTTTAGCAACACTGTCATCTGATTTCAGTAAATTACATAGGAAACTAGAGACATCTACACGACAAATTTGCTACTATCCGGTTGCCGCCGTCAAAATAGTTCATAATATTATATATTATGAAAGTCTCATGCATAACGCTAGTTATTTAGATTCTGCTGGGTACATTAAAGTGTACATTAGGAGTCAGTGGTTAAAACTGGATCCCGGTTTCTATTTACAAGCTAAATTTGCGTACACAAGACCGAAAGGGTTAAATAAAAAAAATATAAATTAAACAAGAAATTATAAGTAACATCGTATTATATTACGCCCTTTTCAAAATAAACAGGAGGTTGATTAGAATAAATATTGGAAGCGTTGTACAAGGTATTAATGTTTGGTAATTATACTTTCAGACATGAGTAACTCGAATGAAATAAATATTTAATCTCAAGGATAACATATTATTTAGGTGGATCTACTGGTGATGAAATGTGTTATCCGCCGTTCTTTAGATATTGTGATTCGTGATAGTATTTATTTAAGTCATCATTGTCATTATTATTGTTAAGAAATAATTTTTTCCATCATTGTTACTGATTACCTATATGAATTTATAATTTAAAAAATAATTTAAATTATATGTAAAATTTTTATTTATTTGTTCTCTGCATTAATTTATTTATATGCTAAAGGTAAACGAACGAAAAATTACTTTTGGGGCGGTAATTACAGTTTTACGTCACATGAAATATGAAAAAGTTGTTTTTCGGAATCAATATTTTGGCGTTTTTCCTCCGAAAAACTTTAAATTGCTGTAACTCCTTGCTCCTCCCTATGGAGCAAAATTATTAAACTTTATGGCGCTGCACGGGTCTGACGACCTATATCCACTCGACAAAATCTGCAAAATGACGGTAAAATTGTTTTTATAATTTTCCACTTAATTTTACGTGGAAAAATGTCCAAATTTCATTTAATACGAAAAGCATACGGAAGAATGTCCAAATATAATAAATATCCAGGAAAGCGTTTTTATTTTTTGTCATTAAATTTTAGTTAGTGGAGGGAGAATATTTTGAGTGGCTGCTTTTCTCGAGACTGTGGAGCCATAACAATTTATTTGAAATTCATTAATAGGTCACCCTTGAATCACACGAAAGTACGCTCTCGAAACCTGCCGTATTCTCTGAAGGACATTAAGCAAATACTTAAAGTATGTCCAGTTTATTCTGCGTTGCTTCGATCACGAGTCGGTTGCGTGCGTACACAGGGTGGGCTTTGGGAATTTTCATGACAATATGATCTATTTAAATACCACAGTTGAAGCAATGTTAGAGTAAGTTTTAAAATAGAAGAGTAAATTATTATCCATGCAAAACAATAGAGATATAAAATTAGAACATAGTTACCTTAATTTTCTATCCAGAATTATATTTATTGTAGCACTAACGCCTAAGCAGGTCCAAGAAACAGTTCTTTTAAATTTATTTCCTCAAATTTTCCCTAATTTTTTTATTTTTAATCTTGTCCCATAAAAAGAGCAAATATCGCTGACATGAGGTTTAAAAATTTGATCATATGAACAAATAATATGGGGGGCATTTATAGGATATGGTTTGACAAATAGTTGATTTTAGTTCCTTCTGTTAGAGTTTTCATCTTATGCATATACACCATAATTTTGTCTTGTTAAATGTAGATAGACAGAAATCTATGGTACACCCGGTATATAACTACCATTCTCTAACGTATCAAAGATTTACTAGCTCCAGGAATTAAATTAATATTTAAAATTATTCCATAAATTAACATAATCCACTTTAGTAAGATTTTTTGAAGACTTTTTATTAATCGTGAACTTCTCTCCGTAAACTCTTTTTTTATTTCTTGAACCACTGGAGAATTTCTCTTTTTTTTATCTTCCATTTTGATAAATTTCACAGATACGTTAGGTATTAATTATATCAAACTCAAAAGAATAATATTTATTGATGAGAATAACTACGGGCTCCTTTCTTTTACTTTTATCGGTCTCTTTCTTTTTTTATTCTTACAAAGATGGTTTGATAACTACGTGGCCTAAAAAAGAAAACGCAAGTTTTTTTTTCGAACAAATGTTATATAAAAATTAAACCAAACCAGTCTCAGAATCTACCAAAGACATTACACCGAAGAGAAAAAAAGTTCATATTATTTAACCATATTTTTGTATTCAGTATTTTTATTTATGTTATACTCAGTAATAGGAACATAGTTGATAGTAGAAAGACAGTATTAGATTAGAAATTATACATAATACAAGGTATGTCACTGACAGTGATTACACAACGGGCATGTTCATTGGTGGGGAAGTGGCACGTCTCACAAGAAGCGTCACTTTCCGACCATAGACATATCCTATTTAAGCTGGTACTAAAACCTCGGGTAAAAAGACATATCGTAATCCTAGGACCTGCAACATCAAGGAAGAACTCAAACAGGGACTGGAGGACTGTCCTCCGATACCGAAGAATTCAGTGGAAGTTGAGTTTATGTCAGAGTTTCTGACACGAACCCTAACCAACACGTTTCAAAAAACTGCCCTTTAAAAATTAGGGTAAGAGGATCGAGACGCTGAATGGTGGAATCGAGACCTTTCCAAAAAAAGAGCAGAAGTTCGTAAACCCTTTAACCTGTCCAAAAGGTCGGGGAACTGGGAAGCTTATATGGCGTACCGGAGAGAATATGGCTATGACATTAGGAAAGCCAAAGAAATTTCCTGGGAGAAATTCTGTGACGGCATTGAAAGCCTTCCAGAATGTGTCAGACTCAGGAATACTCTACAGAGAGATAAGCAAGGATGCATGGGATCTCTGAAAAATCAATAAGAAGAACTCACAAAAACAGAGGAGGAGACCTTAGATTTACTACTAGCACTTTACTGGATGTGAGATTATTCTTGACCAAGAGAACAGGAGTACTGAAGCGCTAATTTCTAGGGCCTCAAAAACAAACTGATCTCTTGGAAACTCAATAGTAAACAGAACAAAATTTGTGTGGGCGATACATTCCTTTCAACCATACAAAACAGCTGGACCTGATGGTATAATCCCGGCACTTCTACAAAAGGGCCAGGAAGTACTGGAGGGACCACTGTGTAAACTATTCCGAGCTAGCATAGCCCTCGGATATGTTCCACAAAGCTGGAGGTGTGCAAGAGTGGTCTTCATTTCCAAACCCAGGAAAACGTATTTTAAGGAGACCAAATCTTTCAAACCAATCAGCTTAACATCATTTCTCTTAAAAAAATTGGAGAAATTGATCGATAAATATATACGGGACGATGTTCTACGGGATAAATCGATACATCGATACCAGTTTGCCTACCAATCTGGAAAGTCTTGCGATGCAGCCATGCATAGGCTAGCTCAACAGGCTGAACAAGCATTGGGAAGCAAAGAAATAGCACTAGGAGTCTTCCTAGATGTAGAAGGAGCCTTTGACTCGGCTTCATACAATTCAATACTGGGATATATGTACAGGCGTGGAGTAGCCCACTGCATTACGAGGTGGGTTAAGTTCATGTTTAATCATAGAACCATTACCAGTAATCTCCTTAACACAACAAGAAAGGTCTCAGTTAACAAGGGATGCCGGCAGGGAGGAGTGTTATCTCCTCTTATGTGGACCTTGGTGGTTGATAACCTCTTATAGGAAATAGAGAGAGAAAACTTATACACGCAAGCATTTGCAGACGACATAAGCATCATAGTAAACGGTAAATTTGGGTCTGTTGTATCCGAAAGGATGCAGCAGGCACTAAATATCATTGAAAGATTGTCCACAAACCCGACAAAAACCTCTATTGTTGCATTCACAAGAAAAAGGAACCTTCAAGAAATGAAGGAGCTTTATATGTGGGGACAACATCTAAAAATGGCAAAAGAGGATAAATATCTTGGAATCACTCTTGATGACAAGCTTAGCTTCTGCAGCCACATAGAAAAAACAACAGAAAAAGCTGTAAGAATACTATGGGCCTGTAGACGGATGGTAGGAAACGTAAGGGGGCTTAAACCAAGTATGATGCACTGGCTTTACACTATGGTTGTAGTACCTGTTATAACTTACTTATCAGTCATATGGTGGCACAAGACAAAAAGCATAACAGCTAAGAGAAAATTAGACAAGGTGCAAAGACTAGCCTGTCTAATAATAATAGGGGCATTTAGAACTACGCCCACAGCAGCACTGGAACTACTGATAGGTCTTCCTCCACTACACCTTGTGGTGGAGAAGGAGGCTATGGCGGCGGCATACAGGTTGTTTACTAATGGATTTGGATGGGAACTTTCGAGAAAAGGAAACCACACAATGATATTAGAGATATTAAAACAAAATCCGGTACTAAAAGAATTTCAGGCTGAAGTAACAGCAATAAATGCCTGCGCCAAAGTGATGCTAAATGACTCTCTTAGAGATAAGAGGATCTTTATCATGACCTACAGTCAGGCAGCCCTTAAAGCACTGAAAAGAGACATGGGTTCTGTGATGCGAATCACATCTCATGAATCGGATTCGTGATTTTAAGGATTCTTCCCAGTTCTATCACTAAAATATTTATTTCCTATTAGTTTGATCGAAAAAACCTATATTTGGCATATTTTTTAGTTTTCGTTAAATTAACAAGGACGCATAACGTTCTTGATTATGAATCCGATGTCAAAAATACAAGATTAAAAATAGCGGACCGTGAATGAAAACGTTTTCCAATTTCCTTGAAATTTGTTATTTTGGGGTTTTTAAGTCATCGATTACGAATTTGCTATTCGATTTTTAATGTTCAAAATGGCGAAACTGATGTTTCGGATCTAATATAGCAAATCTTGATATAGAAACGGAAGACAAAAATATTAAATAATTCATAATTAATTATTAAGTTTTAACATTCATTTTCAATTTCACATCTTGATCGACAATTTTTTAGTTTTGTCGGTCGCCATATTGAATTCGCCATTTTATATTTTCAATTTTTAAAGTCAGCGACTTCAAAAACACATTAGAAACCATTTAGGTTTAATTTTTATACAAAACAAGCAATTTTTATTATTTTCGGACGCCATATTGAATCCGCAATTTTATATTTTAATGTCTTGTTCAAAATCAGTGACCCTAAAAAACCCTATATACAGACGTTCATCTCATGAAAACGAGTCTTTGATATTTTGGCCAAAAAAATAAAAAATACTTGAACGTTTTATATTTCACTGTAGAACCTCTAATTTTTTTTGTGTATTACAGACTTCAAAATGGATATGCAGACGAAACGGGTAGCCGAATAATTATTGCTGTATAAATTTTGTGTTTTATTTCTCCTAAATATACATTTTTATTTGAGTAGTCTTACTAACTTTTGATTTAAAATAAATTTTACGGTACATTGGCAGAAAGGATATTGTGAAGTGACCTGCAAGATCAGCTGATCTGACGTTTCTGTCATTTTCAATGGGGTTATTTAAAAACAAAAGTTTACTAAACTCCGTTCGCGAAAATGAAGAACTAAACATAAGATAAGTCGAATTAGTCAAGAAACTTTCCAGAAACTCCGACTGGTTTTTTAATAGGATGTATTATTATCCATTTTGAACATTTAAATTAATTAAATTTCGTAAAACTTTTCTATTATTAACTCTAATTTAGTTTCTAACATAATTTCACTATCTTTGACGTTCTCTCCTAAAACTATCCTATCGAGATAATTAATTTTTTAAAGATATTGGATTAGGGTTTTAATCATAACATAGGTAATGAGTTTTATTTGAAGTTTTCACGATTTTGAACTCCCCTAATTATTTTTGTTTTGTTTTATTTAAATAGTCAAATGAAAACACTGTATAAAGCTGCTTTATAACATTTTTGTTTTGTTTGAACAATTATATAGTTGAGGTGGACTTCTGAACTTTAATTAAATTTTAATTGCAAATTTAAAGTATAGCCTGGAGATAAACATTCAGGTCAAAATTAGTCGCTATGTTTTTCTTTCTCACATTATCATATCGTGCCACAAACTTAAATTAATTTTAATGATGTTAGAAAGTGTTAGAAATATGGATATTTTAATATTAAACATAGCTTATAGTTTCATAAAAATGGAGGCAGTTTCTCAAGTAGGCCTTGGAAAAATCACGCATGTAATTCTTCTTGTTAAATGTCCGTTTGGATTTAATTCACCTCGAAGTATCTTTGAAGAATTTATCATGACTCGCTCTGTATAAATAAAATGTCAACCATCATTATTCATTTTCAGTTCTACCTAAAACATATAATTTTCAACTGGGCCACATTGATATAATATTCTAAAACAGTGGTTCCAAACCTATATTACAGATACACTTAGGTTATATGGTGATTGATGGTTTATGGATCAGAAAAATATAATTTACAATCTAATTTCTCATATTAAATAGTTGTTAGAGATAAGTAGTGACTAAGTCAAAAGATTGGCAATCGCTCTAATGCGTTTAATGTTTTTCAAGAGAAATATGTTATTTCTCTGGTATTGCGATATATAAGCATTATCTCTGGTAAATGCTGCAGCAAATTCACGGGTAATAAGCAGGAATATGAATAGAAATGTATTCCGTACCATTAAAATGTTATAATGCAGATACGAGTAAGTAAACGTGCTCTTTTTTTAAATAATGTTACAGGTCTCCTACCGCATTATTTAGTGTGTATACATAGAAAATAAATTTATTTTTCGAGGTCTATAATAGTGGTATTACAAATAATTCAAATAAGAAACTAGGCTGCTGGCCAATTTGCCAACTGATCGAGTATTTTAATACGACTTACGATATAAGAAGAGCAAAAGAATAAAAAATGATAGGTAGAATTCACAACTCAACACTATAACCAATCAAGAAAAGCAAAAAAATATTAAAGGAGGGATAAGGTATTTCTTTTGTTGAATCAGTTAGGAGTGCTTTAGATCTCCAGGATGATTATATTAGTAACTAGTTGAAAATTTTTAATTTTATTTATCTTTTCTGTCGCAGATGTAGCAAATATTTAAAGGATTCATACTAAAAATCCGTCAAGGTCCACTCAAGATTCTCTTCTTATCTCATTAAATTACTCAAAGACATGGGAATAAGAAGTGCTCCTCTAAAATTGTTGGACAGCTATCTATAAAATAGAAACCAAGAATAAATGGAGTATTAACCCATTCACGGACCTGTCTTCACTTGCAGACACATGTGTAGGGACAGAACTGCAATTGCAGACGATTAATGGACCACTGAAAATGGAACATATGCTGTCGCAGTCGCAATCTCCATAATAAATACATAAAGGTGGGCTCAATTGTCCTTATATATCGAGTTTTTTTTATCAGAGAAGTGTCTCACGAAAGCATTTAATTTGTGTCCACTGCGCTATCCTCCCTTAAATTAGGTGGTGATCTGAATAGATCAAAAATAAACCAGGTGTACCGTGCTAGGATACTCCTAAATTTCTGTTCACTCATAACAGCCTACCTCTAGACCCATATATATAAAATTGCCGACGAAAAACAGGCTGACATCATATTAATGGCGGAACCAAATAAGATAAAGGCAAAAAAGGAAAAATGGATACTAGATGAAAATGAAAATGCGGCCATTAAAATTATAAAAAATGTAAAACTTAGACAAACAGGGAAAGGACCAGGTTTTTTCTGGATGGAGATAGAAAATATCGTAATATACAGTTGCTATATTTCTCCAAACGTGGATATAAAACAATTTCTAGAATACCTAGTAGCCCTTAGAAATAATATGAGACAGCAACAGAATGAGATGATAATAGGAGGTGACTTTAATGCGAAATCAGTCCTATGGGGTTCCAAGTTTGAAGACAAAAGAGGAGAAATACTGTCAGAATGGCTAGGAGAAGAGGACTTGGTAATACATAATCAAGGAGACGTACCTACATTTATAAGGGGAAATAGTGAATCATATATAGACATAACTTTCAGCACAAAGAAAATAGTCAAACAACTGATTAACCGGAGAGTGTTAGAGGAAGAAAACTTTAGCATACATCAACATATTTTGTATGAGCTCCAGGAAAACAGTAACAAGATTTAAGACCAAGGGAGCATTAGCAAGAGAGGCTGGGAAATTAAGAAAGAAAACATGCATAAATTAGTGGAAGAATTCGGCAAATTAATAGATATCAGTGAGAGGGCAGTAACAACAGCTAGATAGACAGCTTGTGATAAAACAATTCGTAAGAAAAGGGAAAATCTAAGAAGGAAACCAGTTTATTGGTGGACTAAGGAAGTAGCTGAGAAAATAATGGAATGTGTACAAAGTAGAAGGGCAACGTTAAGGGCAACGTTAAGGGAAACAAAGCAAACAATGAAAATCAGAAGATAATCCGTAGAGAACAATATAAGCTGAAAAGAAAAGAACTTAGATAGGACAAGCGAAGAGACAAAGCTGGAAAAAATTATAGCCGAAGTGGATGTGGTCGTGTAGGGCAAAGGCTATCATATTGTTACACAAAAGCTGCAGTTTATTAACCCGATTTCCATGACTGATGAACAACAGCTAGAAGTTGCGAAGATTTGCAGAAGAAGAACTACTAAAGGCAAATAAACGACTAAAAGAAAAGAAAGCACCAGGGCCAGATGGAATCTCGGCAGAAGTAGTAAAGACAATAATCCGCAGCCACCCTTAAAAATGCCTGAAAGCAGTAAATGGGATGATAAGCATAGGAGAATTTAGTCAGGCTTATATATATATATATATACTGTGATGAGGAGGAGGATACAGTAAAACATATAATTTTTATATGTAGTAGATGGCATAGATAGAGACTAAGGATGGAAAATGTAACTGGACAAGTTAATCCTGAGAACATCATACCCAAAATGATACAGAATACACTGATATGGGAAGCAGTACAAAAGTTTACCACTGAAATACTCAAAAGGAAAGAAAAAGGCGTTATACAGAGGGAACGAGATAAATAGTCAAAGGATGGCAAAAAAAAAGAAAAGAAAAATATGGTAAAAAAATATGGTAAGAAAATATACTAAGAGAAATATGTTAAAGGAACATCAGTCACAGCTCCCTCCTCTTGATGAAATGCATAAAGTGGTCTCAGGAAGAGCTACCAGAGCAAGGAGGTGGTTTTAATGGGTATACCGGCCTTGCACCCTAAGCCGGAAGTCCCACACTACCAGGTAAGGGCAGAACCAATTACCTGGTGTTCGTAATGGATTCCCACCCAACCTCAAAAAAAAACCTCTAGAACCATGATACTCTTTACATTTTTTGCCACCTTTTGTCTCATTGTAATATTCTAAGAGTAAACATCAGAATCACCCATGCGATTCCCCTGTGCCATCCTTGGTTCTCTGAAAAACGTTTATCTGAGCCTGGGATTGCCTTTTTTGGGTTTTTGTATTTATGTAATTTACTTTTAATTGTACCTTTTTAATAATTGTAATTTTTATAAAATACATGTCATTTTTCATATCTAAATTTATGCATACATACTTATGTACACTTAAAATCATTGTAGATAAGCACTGAAGATGGCGTAATACCGAAAGCGCTTTGCATTTTTTAAATAAAATAATATTTGCACCAAATACAAGTTTTCTTTGCTGAAGTTAACTTAAATCGGTTTATTTTCGATCCCAGAAACCGTGGTTAAATTTACTGTTCATCTTTTTGTTACGCCCTCTGTATAAACCAAAATTTTTGTTATGAGGATTTGATATCTAAGATACCAAGATGTTTTGTATTAATATTTTTTAATATTAATAAATCTATTTTACTCTTAAACGAGTAAATTCGTTTAATATGAACATATCAGTGTTTATTTTTAACTAATTAGCTTTAATTTAATATTAAACAAACGTTTCTCTCAGTGTACATCACGAAACTTTTGTTGTAAAATATCAATCTCAGCCTTTTTTGTCTTACATTAAATACTAGGATTTGTCAGAGGTGTTGAAGAACGTATATAGGTAATTCTCATTTTTGCAAAGCGAGTCTTTCGTAATCATGGCACGTGACAACAAAAGCCTCTTTAATCTCAAACAGCGGCTAAATAAAAGTCATATACGACACGTAATGACCACTGGGGCATACTTTCACAACTTACAGAATTTATAGGGAGGGTATAATTTCGAACAACTCATAACAGAGGGATTAAATATAGTAACTGAAACCACAATACGTTACCTACGTAAAAGGTTACTTTGTGCTGTGACTTCTAAACTTCGATTTTATTGTTTAATGTGTGTTCGAAATGGGATTTAATATCGAATGTGTCAAACGAAAACCACATAAGTTAGAGATTTCGCTGTTATTTCGACAATTTCAAAGAGAATTAGATAATAGGTTTATTCTAATCTCCAATCTGCTAAAATCAAGTAATGTTACAAAGGGTCCAATTACGTGTGTATGTTAGTGTGAATTCGAAGCTATGGCTCCGGAAATTGAATCCATTTGCCAATAGACATCTATTAAGTGATATCTTTTGCAGGACCTGCATATAATACTTTACTATTCCCTTTAAAAGAGGTAAAGAAAAATCTTAAATTGTCTCTAAAAAGAATCCAGATAATATTAAATTTTGTTAACTCGATACAATCCAGTTAAATATATTTAATATTTTGAATTAACAGTGATAATAACTGTGTCACTTTTTTCTCCCAGTGTTGCATTCTAGTTCTGTTATTGTTTCTTCTGGACTTTTAGTTCTATTTTAAATTTTTTTATGGTTTTTGATTTTAATAAATTCTTTTTGAAGATAATCTTATATCAAACGAAAAAAGACATTTTAGGATGTCCTACTAGGTATTAACTTAAAAACTAAAAACATTATATTGCACCTGTGCTCAAATAAATAAATGTTTTCATACCTGGCTATAGCAACAGAAAGACATTTTTTAGATCATAATGATTTGGATAACTCAAAATAGTCAAAATCCACATTATTTAAGTTGTTCTAGTATTGTTTTAGCAAAGCGATATAAACTCCAATAATGAACATTCATTGTTTATGGGACGTTTTTTAGTAAATAAAAAATACATGAATAATGTGTAATTCTTTTTTAGTTTTTTAATACATAATATAGTTTATTAGTGATTTAGAAGCAAATTACGTTCTATTTATAGAATAAAAAATCACTCATAATATACAAATATTTATACCTATATCTTTATATTTCGGTAACGAAGACTATTTTATGTTTTTTGCTCTGAATTGTTTTCTTAAGAATGTTGTAACCTTTTTTGCTTTTTTGGGATATCATCAGCATATCTTTGAGGTTCATTTTGTTTAAATCTAACATTAATTAAGTACATAATGTGAAAATTTAAACCATACACAAAATTAGTCGATTAAATTAGTTTAAAAAAAATTGTTAACAAAAACGTGGCTTTGTCTTTTTCCTTAAACATTCTTTTAGTATTTTAGTAGCAGATGAATATGGCGAGGAAGTAGTGACAGGATTGATTATTATACCTCTCTCGTCGAATCTTACTTAAACTGCATTTTTCTTTAATATTTTCCTCCCCTGAGGTCTGTAATAAAAATCTTCATTAACATAAAAACTTATTCAGGTGGTCAAATAACATTAAACTTTACAAAGATGTGATATTAAAATAAATTCACAGTTTTAAATTTTCTTTATTTATGTTAATAAGTAATTAACTTTTACTATAATCATTATGAGACAGATGAAGACGAACTTAGCTGGGATTTATTCCCTCTAAATTTTACTTTTTCAAAAATAAGAAAGTTTAATTGCAAATTAAAGGTGATTGCCTAATGCACTCTGATAATTAAGTTGTGTTTGTACTTACCTATGATATAATCTTGAAGAAGCATTTTCAACAGGTCTTTTACATATTTTTCACCATATTATTATAGATAATAAATCTTAAATATACATCTAAAATCCTTAAAAGGTTATAAATAATTGTATTTTTCGTAAAATACAAATCAAAAATTGACATAGGTCAGAAAGTGTCAGAACTCTCGCTCTCAAACTTGGCAACGCTGATTAAATAAGCCAATTACAGAAGAGGTATTTCTCCCCTCGGGGGGAGTACATGTTACTAACAAAATTTAGCGCGGGGAAGGGGGTAAGACTCCCTCTAGTAGTATTTTATGGGAGGTTTAAAAAGTATAAGACTGAAATGTCAATATTTTTAAATACAATTGAACCATATATATGCAACCAGTATATCGCCAATACCAATCCACTTTTAGCACAAATATGCTACTCATTGCGGTACTACTGAGCATGCGCATTGAGTCGTTTTCAGACAATGCTACTTCATTAAACAGGGCCGGGTTTATTTTCAATGTTGAAATTATTTTTTGCTTAAATAATTCGGAATTTGGATTTTCACAAACATATGTTACGTTCAGCATTGATCTCATACTCACCTTTTACAATCCCGCTAATCCCTCTAATCCTGCTAATCCCGCTAATCCTGCTAATCCCGCTAATCCCGCCAATATAAATTACAACACAAAAAATAACTGTTCTTAAAGCGGTAAAACTGTGAATTCGAACTCAAAATTGTCAAAATTTTCTTTTGTACGACTCCAGACAAAAGTTACAAATGCGTCCCTGCATATATCTCAAAAACCGAACCTGCTAAAACTGAAAATTGGTATACTTATATTATTTCTCATTTACAAGTTAAAGGAGGGATTAATTTTGATATAATGATTTCTATTTATCGAAAGTAGTTGTAGATATTTGAATAAGTTTATTACCATTATCCGATAATCCAATCAAGCGAACTGAAACCATTTCGTTCAATAGGGATTGATTGAAAACAGCAAAAGTTTTGATTCCATTAAACGAAAACAAGAGAGAACTAAGCCTGTAAGGAATACTAAAGAAAATGAAGTCCATATTTCGATGAGGGATTAATTACTTAAGAGCTTATGATCACGCATCATTAGGAAACTGTGAAAACGAAATTGTTTTGATGAAAGGCATCTACGCATAGCAAACATTTTATGTAAACCCACTGTTCAGTGTTCATTCACATTCTGTCCATTCAATCGAAACTTAAAGCAACAGACTACCTATTGTTAATTTTCTTTAAAATATGGAAATATCAATTTTACTAAATTTAATTATTCAATTATACGTTTTAAAATTTGGATGAATGATAGTAAATATCTTTAAATCTCAAATATATGTATTTTAGCAAATTAGCTTCTATTATTTATTAAAATCCTATTAAAGACATTCTCTCTACTATACTAATTCCAAGATATAAAGCTGGTTTTATTTATTTAAATTTATTTTTCTGGGATGAAATCAAATATCCTACAGCAGTCACCAGATTTTAATTTATCCTGCTAATGAGATGAAAGCAGCAGGAAATTGCTAAGGCAGTTTAATGTTAGGATTACAATAAAATTCAACCCCTTTTCACCATGTTTATACTCTCTTCTTTTGCATTTATAAGAACATTTCTTCTTATGATTATTTTCTTTTTTAATTAAAGGAATTACCTGACGTTTTCATTAAGTTGTATTTAGGATACAACTAGTATCTAAAATGCTATGGAATTTTGAAAATAGAATAGTTGTAGGTAATTTATACGTGTTCAGCAAATATTTTTACTACAATCACATAGTAAAATGATATATTCTATCGCAGTGTTTAGATTTTTGTAAAATATAAATGTAAAATTATCAAGTACAGTAGATATTTCATATTTTATATTTAACTTCATATTTTAATATTTTAAGAAAATATGATCCAAGCATGTTTTACTTTGTGGTCTCGTAATAGTGTTTATGTAAGACATAAAACCATGGGAGTAAAAAGTTGCTTGGTAATCAGTATTTACTTGATTGGTTACATTTAGGAGATCAATATTAAAGTTCCCTATGAATATTTCAATATTTCTATTTAGGTGATTTGGTATGATTTTTCTAAATCTCTATAAATGCTTGTGCAGAGGTTTGAGGAGACCTGTATACACCTGTAATGCTAATGGTCCGATGATTGACTTTTAGATTTATTTTAGTGGCACAAATATCAGAATATTCTAGTTTAACTATATTTAATTCTGCATTTAGATTTGACCTGATCAAAATTACACCATCATTTCTGTTAATTTTACCATTGTTATAGTGGGTGGTAAAGCCATCTAGGTTAAATTGAGAAATAGATTCTAATTGGAAACATTCAGTCAAAACTATTATATCACAATAATTAATTTTATAATTTTCTAGAAATACTAATAACTCATCAAAATTCTTTTTAATACTCTTATTATTGAGCTTTTCATTTAAATAAATTTTATTTGTTATATTAGCAACATCAACAGCTTTATTAATCGAATCAATTTGAATAGAATTTAATAGAATATTTTCTTGATTAATATTCATGAACCATTTGAATGTGTGTACACATATTAGTTACGTTATGTTATTGATCTGTATACTCGATTTTATTTTGCAATACCATTTGATGATATTTCAAAGAGGGACAAGTCAAATCCAGTACAGAATGGTTGTAGTCGTACTCAGTTTTATATTTTTCGTTAAAAGTTTTACAGTGTATTGTATTCTTTGGACACAAGCTAGCTTCATGTTCTGTAGTGAAATAGATGTGGCACACGATTGCATTCTTACAGTTTTCTTTTTTTATGGTAGAAACCTTGACATTTAAAACATCTGGGTATCTCCAAATCTTCCTAAACCGGAAGTCTTTCCCATCCTATACATATTTTTTTCCTGCGTATCAATTATTTAAATGCAGTTCCTGAACATTCACAGTATACAGTATTGAAGCTTTTTTCGTTTTTCTGATATATGTGGTTTTTATTTCACCTATTATGTCATTCTGTTTCACAATGGACTTGTCAATTTCTTCCTTGATCATATTTTTCTCCTTAAAATTGTAGATTTTCATTCTGTGTCTTCTCATTTTTGTTAGATCTACATCATATGAATCTTTTAATTTATCTTGAACAGCTTTTACCAGAGTTTCAGCTTCTTTTTTGTTTGACAGGAAAGTATAACGTCTCTGGTATAACGGAACCATTCTTTCCCATCTTTAATTGTTTCAATCCAACTTTTAAGTTAGTTAGGTTAATATTTTTTCCTAAATCTGCTTTTGTTCTGTTTACACTGTTTCCACTCTGTGGTATTTTCGGTTTAATAATAATTTTTGGAGGGTTAGGTTTTCGTTCATTGTCTTCTTTTTGTAACTTCACCATATCAGCATAAGAAATGGTAGGTACAATATTTATCTCTTTTTCTTCAAATTCTTTAATTTTCTCTTGAAGCATTTTTATTATTTATTATTTCATCTTTACTTCTTATTATTTCATCCTTATCTTCATTAGTCTTCTTTAGAAAATCAGTCAGTTCATAATTCCTACATTTTGCACAATAAAATTTCAGAATTCTAGTGCGTAGTGGTATACATCTAATTTCTGTGGTTGATAATTCAGAACATTGATTGCAGTATAATCATGGATATTTTTGTTCTTTTGTAGGCTGATGAATAATCTTGTTGTTTAATTTCTACCAGATTTATAACAGGATATTAAACTAGTGGAAAAATTTTAATATACATACGTATTTCAAAAACGTTTGGAAAATTGCAGAGAATTGAAATAGCCCGATAATTTTCAATTACTGAAGCGCCACATTCTTTAATATGGACAGACTTTCGCACGCTTCCAGTTAGTAGGAAGTAAATACTGTGTCAGAATTAACTTAAACAACTTATATAGCATAGCATAAAATTCTACAATTGTACATAAGACCGAAAACTTTTCGCATCTTCATAAATGTTATTGCCAATTTGTTCTAGATAACTGTTATAGCTTCCTGAAATTCTAGTACGTATTCTTGAGAATTCATTGTAAAAGTAAATATTTCTGGTTTTCTTAAATCTTTTATGGAAATTGTTTTTTAACTGGATACGTGTTTGTACTGTTTTTTTATATCTATTTATATGCATGGCATGCCTCCTTCACCTGAATTGTTACTTCTAGACTGTTCTTCAACATTTATTGACGGGTCCAGTTTATTCCAGAATGAATGATTTACTTCGTCTATTGACAAGCATGTGTGTTTCATAGGGATTTCAAAGGTTGACTTATTTTATCGAGTATTCTTGATAGCAGGAAAAATGATGGCTGTAAAAGGCTAAAATAAGGCAGAGAGGGACTTACAGAATTAGATCATGAAAAATCAATTTTCTCTTTACCTAAACTGTCATTAAGAAAAGAATTGTTGACCCCGACATGCGTGATTTTTTCATTGCATTATTTTTTGATTCATTTATAATTCGTATATTGAAAAATTATTTTTTCAGAATTATTGCATTAGGATACATTGTTATTGCATACAATTTTCTAATTTATTTTGTTACTTTGATATATTTTCAGTCAAAGAAACACTCGCTTTTATCACCAAATATAAAAATAAACGACGTTTTGTATTAAAGCGAAAAACAACGATCAATAAATGTCTAGAAGCGGAAGAGATTAAGACCGCAGAGAGTGAATCGGATAAAAAATGTTCGGTGTTTTTTTAGATAGGAAACCTGTGACATAAACAAGAATGCGCATAAATTAAACCACCATGGATTTAAAACGATTTTAAACTTGATAGGCCACAACTGAGATTTGTTTTATCTGAACATTTCAATTTGTAAAAACATGTATTATTTTTTTGTTTTTATGTATAGAGGTACAAGAAAGCAGATGAAGTTTTTTGAAGCACCATGTTGATCTGCCTGTCACTCGGCACGTCTTGGGACATTTAAGTTCTATTAGACTAGGCCACTGGTGGCGTAACCATGGTGATCCACCTGCAACTCGGCACGTGTCGGACATTTAGGTAAATGAAACATATGGAAACATGTTACCGAGCTCGAGCTGATGGACGGTCTCGGAAACCGGTTAAACCACATCTTCTGGTATTGTCAACAGTCAGGGAACTATTTTCCACGAAGAATATTTGACTAGGCCACCAGTTGCGCCACCAATTCCATCAGCTGCGCTACCAGCGTTGCACGTTCATTAACAATTGAAATTATCCTGTATGACGTCATTTATATTTCAATCAAAACTCCAATAAGTGAAGAACAGCACGATTTAATGTCAAAGAAATCTACCATTACAAATCTAGTATGTATTACCCAGTATACTTCCGAGATTCTCGACTTAGCAGAACATATAGTTGCAATTTACACTCATTTTGAAAAGCTTTTGATAAAATTAACCATTTCTTATTATTATCAAAGTTAAGAACTATCATTGTCATTACTTCGGCTTTTTCAAAATTACTTGGAAATTTTCAGGTATTTCACAAGGATCAAATCTAGGACCATCATTAATATTTTTATTATTCGTCTCCTTTCATCTCATGTTTGCCGAAGACTAAAACTTTACTGTGAAATAAGTGGCCCAGAGTATAGTTACAGATTGCAGCAATCATTTAATACTGTTAACAGTTGGTTCTTAGAAAATTCGTAACAACTCAATATTTATTAATGTAAAATTATCTTTTTCTCGTCTTAAAGAGCCCTATGTTTTTAATTATTGGACTATTATTTCTATTTTATTCGCGCGAACCAATCAGTACTAACTAGAGCTTTACAAAAAAAATATAGAATGATTAAAAATTGTATTACATCCTTTTTAACCCAACCTCCTTCATGATATAGTCAAAAAAAGTAGCTGATGTTGATGTAATTCTTGTAGACTTCATGGTATAAATTAAGTAAATAATTACCAGCCATTTTATATTTGTTTCTTTTGACCACAGTAAGCAATTTAGTTTTAATTATTTTATGTTTTTTTTTTATTTTGCAAATATATTTTTATTTCAAAACTACGGTATAAATTCGGTGTTAACAAAGTTGGATATTTAAACTTTGTTTATATTGTATTTCATTACAGAGAGCATATTCCAGAGAGGATATTTCAGTTAGTGTTAATTAATATTGTGCCAAATTTATTATTTATTCGTTAGCTGAATTTTCGCTGCTTTTAATTAAATGTAATTATTAGTTTTAATTATAATAGAACTTGCTCCCAATTTTCTCTACTTTTATACACGCACTTATTTATTAACTCGTTCTTCACTTTATTTCATTATAATTTAGGTAACTGTTATCAATAGGAATATATTTTTTTTTTTGAAGTAAAATATATAATCGTAAGCCAACTACAGGGCCGTCTTCAACAATATCCCTACCCCACGTCACCAAATTGACATATCAGCAGTTGGAGAAAACAAAAGTAAAAATCCCTAGAAGTGACTCAGTGCCGTAGACTTCTTTATTTTTTCCTTGAATTCCAACGTTTGAGAACCAAAAAACAACTTAAGTAGCCTCTGATGATTATTATTTTTTTTTCTACTAGCGTGCGGAAAAGTCCACTTTTCCACACACATTTTAGTGTTGAAAGAGTCACTTTTCCGCACTAATGCGGAAAAAACTTTTTTCTGCACTAGTAAATTTGTAAGTTTTTGGGGAGTATACTGACGAATATTTAAAATATATATTTGTATGGTTATAGTTTACAAAATGACTGAAAAATTAAGAAAATTATTAAAATTCTGCCATCATTTTTAATAAAAAGAAACGTAAGTTTCAATAATTTTTTAATGGCCCTGATATAAGCTTTATCAAATAAATGTCAAATAATAATAAATATTTTTTATTTGTCACTTTGAATCACCGTAGCAACAAAGAAAAAATAAACCTGTCAGTCAAAACACTACCTTATCAAAATCAATTTTACCGTTGCATCTTTTTCTAGAAGATAATTTTTCATGGATTCTTCAGACGAAGACGTGCCAGTGTCAATTTTGGAAGCGGCTAGAACTGCAAACTTGGATCTACTACCATCAAAAAAAGCATTCTTTTCTATACTTACTGCTGCTTCCAAATTTGATATTGAAAATAAAAAGTATTCAATAAGAAATTCATTTATATTTTTTATTTCATTTGATATAGCACCTCCAGCTCATAAACTTTGCCAGTGGCATACGATATGGGTAACTCCTTTATCTCTTCTAAATGTTAAGCCACTGTCCGAACATTTATTTGAACTACAATTTTAAATTTTTAATGTTATTTAAATAAATCATGTACTCTAGTCGCTAATTTGAGTGATTGGTTTTCAATATATTCGCATTCAAAGGTTGATGCTATGTATGTTAATTTATTTTGAAATTCTGAACTCTTGAAATTTTGGATTGTAATAATATATTTATAAAAAATTTCACAAAGATTTTATGAAGCATAGAGTACAAATTATGTTTATTTATTTTGATAGAGCATAACATATTCCATCCAAGCACCGTTTGCTCTGTGGTCACATGACAAAAAACTCTAATCGCTCTACACTGCTCCAGGAGGTACTTTTCAAACGCAGCAAACATAAACAAACATAATATATACAAAATAGAACTGCAACCGAAATGTGCTTTGCTCAACGCTCTTCTCTATTTGTGCCCTTCAAGCTATTCAGCCGTTTATAGGCCCTCGAGTATTTGTTGGACCTTGCATAAGTATCGAATTTCCTTATATAATCCAATTAATAAACCAGTGTCGTGTTATTCTGTCTGTTTAGCTTATTTTACATTTCGCACCATCATTGAAATAATATCTAGGAAAGTGGGGCTTCGAGAAAATCCCCGTTAAAGATTAATTGTCTGTATGTTTACATGAATAAACAAACTAACATAATTTACTAAGGCTTAAATTTTGAATAGAATAAATTATATGCCGTGGTGTTGGATTTGCATTTTGTGTACTATTGCAATTTTTCGAGTTGGTATTGTAGTTATGATGCGATTTATCATTTTCCCCAATATTTTTACTGTAGAGGAGTGAGGGAGGAGGTAACGCTTTATGTTCACACTGCATAATATGTACATATGTATGCATTTATATGTTATAGAGGTAGTTAATTCAAAATTAAAATATTTGGCTGTTTTTCCTCATTACTAGTAGCAGAGTTTTTTGAACTGGTTTATATAATTCAATCGCCATTTTATAGATCAACTTGTTTGAGTAGTGGAAATTATAGTATTCAATTTCTGGTTTTAAATGGAATAGGTTGTCTTAAAGTCGTCCTGTTAATAAGTGCAATATTCTCAAAAAGAGTGTTTATAGTAAAAAGTTAGTAAAATAACTAAACATTTTTTGACGAAGCGTAAATCGAATCAACTATTTGAATTTAGAAATTCTTTTGTGTCCCAATAACCGACCAGGACGAAAAAAATAGGAAAAATTATCAAGATGGTTTAAAAATAATTGATTTAAAAACATTGGTACAAAACGCTTAATAATGTCAATAAATGCATTTTTTTTTTGTTTCAAATCAAATCATCCTTATAAATCAAATTTTGCATGTATTTTGAAAATGGCGCTTATTATAAAAAAGCACGCACCATCCAACTTATGGTCAGGCAAAACGATACCACAATTTGAGCTTGTCAGGCGAACCGGGAAATTTTAATTGGTCAGGCGAAATGGGAACAGGCGAATCGGGCATAAATTAAGTCAAATACATAGGTATTATGTGGATAGGTACTTACCATTTCATAAAATTTAATTACAACACAATTAACACAAAATATAAAGCACTCCGTCGAATATTTATAACTATAACTTTGCGTCTTGGTTTTTGACCTTCACGTAGCCGAAGAAAATATTAACTATTTGGATTTCGACGCCTCCTGCAGTTTTATTTATACTCGTGGTCTCGTGGTTCGTAGATGAGTCTTCAAGTCTGGACAGGAAAAATCGACAAGATCTAATATGAAACTTACTCGTCGTACAATATTCGAGTCTGGACAGGAAAAACGTAGTTCGTAGAGTATTCGAGTCTGGACAGGAAAAATAAAGTTTATACTTTATACGGGTATTCATGGTATTGCATGTTGCACACAGAAATAACTAACTTATTGATTTTATTATATTTAATAATTAACGCTAATTGAATAGCTATTTGATTTCAAAAATTGATATGTTTTCTGTCACAATAGGAATAGGTCATTATATCAACGAACATAAACTTCGATAACATTATTGATTATATTATCATGAATTAAGATAATAACATTTATGATTTCTTTAGTGTCTTAGTGCCTTGTTTATTGGAATCGTTAGAAAAATTAAAAATTCGAATTGTATACAGACCTCCGGTTTGGCGCCCCTTTGCGGGGGACCTGAGCATATGATAAAGCAAATTTAACTTGTTTAAATCTTCCTAGAATACATCGTAGTTTTTTAAACATGTACATCCCATTTAAGATGGCTATCTAGCATTATTTCTAAATATTTGATTTCTTTTCCGCCACTAATCTTAGTATATATCTAGCGAATTGAAGTTAGAGAGATATAATACATAGCTGGTAAACGGTAAGTATAATGTTTTTGAATAATTGATAGAGAGTAAGCGATTATCGAACCATTTCTTACCCGTGTTCTGTTCTGTTAATAATTTTAATTCGGTCCAGGTTGTATGGCTATAGATAATGACTGTATCATCTGCAAACGACAAAATTTTTCCCTCTACCTACTTGACTTCGATTAAATTATTAAGATATATATTAAACAGTATAGTGCACCTGGTACAGTCCCTAGGGGTACTCCGCACGTAATATATTGATCTTTGCTTAAAAGATTTTTTATTTTAACTTTTTTTTTCTGCCCAGTAAGTAGTTTTCTAGGAGTTTGTATGGAATGCATCTGACTCCAATATCTTCTAGACTTTCTAAAAGAAGTTGATGATCGACTGTATCAAATGCTTTTGATAAATCCAAGAATACCCCAATTGTAGAATTTTTTTTATCTATTTTGTTATATAGACGTATGTTAATTCTAAAATAGAATCATTTGTAGATTTTTCTTCTCTAAACCTATATTGTTAACTACATTAATTCTGTAGACTGACTCATGACCTAGGCCTATAAACCACCCTTCGCACGTTTAAGATACGGATTCTATGTATAAGGTACATAAGAGTAAATACTAATAAATGATACATTGCTGTACTATTTATTATATATTAGCATATACTACGTTTTATGTATACCACCCACTATTAAAATAAAATTCTATAGAAAATGAAATAATCTACGGGGCAATAATCTTTTCGTCAATACCGTAGCGCGCTATTATTTTAAGCCTTATGTACATAAATATCACGTTACATACTTGTCCACTACGAATAGACTGTCAGTAAGCAAGGAGACGCAAACAACTTTATTCTTTTAGATTTGTTTCCTAGAAAGTTTTTTTCCTAATTTGTATAGAAATATAACCTGTATAATTAAAAAATTGGGCATTGTAAAATGGCGGAACAATCCCACTTTCTCGCATCCCTAGGTTGCCATAGCAGTGATAAATGAAACGGGTAATGTAAAACAAACAAAGGTAATTAATTTTATTTGACGCAATACTTTAAAATTGAAAGCAGAGTTAATCAGAGCCATAACCTTTATGTTCGCTTCACATAGCGCTTTTTATTTGTTTATATAATATATTTGCTTTGGACAATGGAATTTGTTTATGAACACCCTTACAAAAGAGTTGTCAAAATTTTATATTTAGGATATTTATGTGTGTAATTTCTTTTGACGAGAGGGTCTGTAATCGAATCATGTTATAAAAGGGATATTTTGCGTGGCTTTACTCAGATCTGCTTTTGGTCCAAAATAAAATTACTCAGGCCAATTAACTGCAAATATGATTAACAGTTTAGCGAAGTGAAAAAGTGCCAGAGATATTTGAAAATTTGCTGCCTCAATAATTCAACAAACCGATGACTTGTATTGGTTTGGATGAATGCTTGCTTTAACTATGCAGTCTACAGTTTCAATTTTTTACATGTAAGATTACAAGTTTGTATCTATAATCATGATCACAGAAGCTGCACTCCAGAAGAGCTTTAGCTTTTATTGTAATGTTATATAAGTTCATATATAATTAATACTAATCTAAATTACTAATTATGTATCAATAATCCCTCTTTCAAACAGTACCAATCTTTGAAGACAATCAAATGCGGCATAAAACTTTGGCAGCGCTGTGATTCTAAGACAGACTAACAAGGGAAAAGTTTAAAACATTGGGAGAAAGAGTAGTAAAAAAACTATGTCATACTTAGACCTAGGAATATATGCACCCAAAAATATGCGCATATATATGCCTCAAAATACTTCAATATATGCGTAAAAAATTGAAAAATATGCAGAGCATATGCAATAAGAGTAATTTGTTATTTGATCGAAATAGTTTATTAATATTTATTATTTGTTTTATTTTACAATACCTAATATAATACTTAATAATTATTTAATTATTAACTAATTTTATTTACAAATCAACATTATAAAACGAATGAACAATTAAAAGTGTTTCTAAATTATCTGTATTAAATGATTGTCTCCTATCAGTAAGTATGTACTTGTACAAAGAAAAACTCCTTTCGACATCTACAGAAGTAGGTAATAGGTGCAAACTTAAATTTTCCTGAAATATCTGGATGAATAGTATTAATATCTTCAAAGTTACCAGAATAAATATTAGCAAGGTTTCTTAAAACAATAAATTCTTCATTTTTTAAAATTACATTGAAAATTTATGAAAAATCGTCTTTCCAATATCGCCCTGGACATTTTTACACTCTGATTCAAACGTCTTAATTAAATTTACGGAAGGCGCCAAAGGTAAATTTTTTTGTTCTAAATCTAATATAATTTTGGGTACAAATGCATAATTTTTTAAAAACACTAATTGCTTTGGTAATATGTGATTTTGAAACAACTTCTTTGTATTAGATATTCCCTTCGATGAATCATCAAAATCAAATATGATTTCTTTAATGTTTTCATAATTATCTTCGTAAAAAAAGGCAGCTTTAAGCCAGGTACCCCACCGAGTAATCACAGGTTCTGGTGGCATCTGTAATTCAGAAAATTTTTCTTTGTACAATTGAGTTCTTAGATCAGCTTTAAGAAATATTTTTTTTACATTACTAATTAAATCATTTATTAAAGGAAAGTTAGACCTAATTGTTTTTGCAACTCTGTTAAGGCCATGAGCCAAACATGTAACATGGATTAAGTTTTCATAAAACATTTTTAAATTTTGTGCGGCTTTTACCATGTACGGGGCAGCATCGGATAACAGCAATAGACATTTTTCTGTTGGAACGGCTTCCGGAAGAAAAAAGGAAGACAATTATGTCTGAATAAAAAGAGTTATTTGTTTTATCTAATTGCTTTGAAGCTATGTGATATGGACCAATTTGCATTTCTTCGCGTAATGAACCTATCATTAAATGGGCTATATATCGACCACAAGAGTCTGTTGTTTCATTCACAATAATGTAGAAATGGTTTTCAACGGTAATCTCACGAATTTTTTCACGAGTCTCAATGTACAAACTGTCAACACCACGTTTGCGTAATATACTTTGCTCTGGAATATTAAATTTACAGTATTTTTGCAAAAATGATCGGAGATTTGGATTATTTAATCGTATTAAAGGGATATTCGAAGTCACTAAAGCTTTGCATAAATCTTCATTAAAAATAGCTTGTTCACTTCTAGACGATCCAGATTCTAAATATTGTTTCAAGGGAAGTTGACTTTGTCTGCGAGTGTCTTTAGATTTCTGCTTTGCTATATGTGAGGGTGTTTTCACGTGTTGGTCGATTTGAAACTTTTTTTACACGGAATCTAAAACAAATAAATTCCTGTAGATGTTGAAGTTTTAGCAATTAAATAAATGCGTACGTTTAAAGTTGCCGTACTTTTGTTTTAACTGTTAGTTGAAATAATATTTTATTGTCGTTTGATTTACCATTGTGAAAGGTCAAAATAAAAAAGTACTTACAATTTTAGAACATGTTTTACAAAATATCTGGTTATCACCTTCTACAACAAAATCTGAATAAGATTTTACCCACGACTCAATTAATTTTGGCATTTTTCCCACTGGTTAACACAACACAACAATAAAGACTAAAATGAAGTTGAAAGTAAACTGAGTCATTTAGAAATTTGAAGATATTAATACAACTACCTGAAAGGATATTTAGCAAAATTTGTTGGTTTAAGGAGGGTGTTTATAATTTAATCATCTCAAGTACCTACACCATTAACCGTAATTTATTGCAGGGAAAAGTTAATCCTTCAAAATTTTAGGAAATCGACCTGTAAAGGCATTTCACAAAATATTATTTCTTAACGTATTATTTTCCCAAGGCAAAACCTAGTGGGATATATCCACCCCACATTTTAAAAAATCTAAAAATCAAATTACATCACTATTATAAGGAGTATTGTTCTCCAATTGAAACGTTCAAATGCTTTTAACTAGAAAAAATAAAATCGGAAGGGTTAATAAGTAGTATTGATAACAGGTGAAATATAGTTTTAAAATTGGTAGTAAATAATAAAACATGGATACAAATACACAAAATACTTAACACACATTTTCGATGATAAGATATGAGCGGGAATATATTCATATTCTATAGAACTGCAACTATGAAACTAATGTTTATTACGATTGTTTCCGCATTGTCCAAAAACTTCCCCATATTTTGTAATTAATAGATAAAGAACAGCAATTTCTCGCAAACTTGTGAGATTATTTTCATATTTTGTTTCCGTTAGTCATTAGAGTCTAGCCAAGTGGTTTTTGCTTTTGAAAGGAAACATTTTCCATTAACCGTTTTCGATATTCTTGGAAAAGATACGATGACAATAATATTATGACCGTAATAATGGTTTAAAATTACCGGCTATACAAAAATCGTTGAAGTTGAGTGCATTTGGTTTGTTTGTTTAGATTCTACATAATTGAAAGATGAAAAATGTGTACGAAAACTGAAAGAAAAGGAAAATGAAACATGAATGAAATTTATGAAAGTAAAGTTCTCTTTGAAATACTTTGAACAAAGTCTCTCAATCTTTCGTTATCAGAGTTACAAAACAGTGCTCTATTCTGTAGAACTTTCTAGACCTTTTATAAATTAAGTAAAAATAAAAGTTGTTACAAAACGAATCCACAATTCGCCTTTTAAAAGTTTTTAAATCAATAAATAAAATATCACGAGTCGCTTCTGAGCATCAACCAATATAATATTATCATTCTATTTTCGAATAAAAAAATATACTTGTGCCAAATCATGCGAGAATTTTCGACATTCCCAGCTAGCACAGACACGTGATTTTCACGTGAAATACATCATGTAGTGCTCGCGTCTCGTTTAACGAGCACACAAAGTACTTCCAAATGATTTTTATGACATTTCAGTTGCTCTTTCATGTTTGACGTTTTTGTGTCATTATTTTTATTTTTTGGTTTAATGCAATGTTTTTTGAGTGACAACCATCTGGTCTCTTCTTTTTTAATAACGTCACTGTTATTGATTGAGCTATGCTATTTTTTTTGTGAATCTTTACAGGATTATCCGAAGATCCAAGTAGGCAGAAGATTGGGAGCAATATATAAAGGACCACCGTTGCTATGCTGACGAGAGATTAAGATAAACAACCAAAAATTTTCCACGTCAAATCCCTCACTCATCAACCAAAACTCCATTCGCCATAATTATTGTTTTTTTATATTGTTACGCAGGTTTTCGGTATCTTAATTAATTTTTAACTCAACTTTTACAACTATTCAACTGATAACATTAACATATAACGTCTATCATAAAAACTGAAAACTGACGTCAGGATTATCCTTATATAGCTTGCTTGATCCTTCTCGAACCTTCTCGAACTGTCGTCTAGAATATTCTTGACAGGTAATGACATTTCTGGAATATTCTACCAACTTTTACTTGTACTTTTACTTAGGATGGCTGTAGCATACTGTAGGGTGATGAGTAACATTCCACTTCTTTTTCTATCTGCACGTTTCCTATAATAGCAGCAGGCTACTGCAGAGTGCTGCGTTACATTGCTCCCTCCACTCTAGTTGAATAACAAGTTATTCGGGGCGAATTTTCGGGGTCAGTTAGGGCTTCTTTCATGTTTGGAATAGTGATAACATAATTTGTTCACCATTTCTACAGCTAGACGGAGGATGTTCTGCTCTTGTTAATGTGTTTATGTGGTTATATGCCCTTCTCAGTTGTTAATCTTCTTACTCTTGATGTGTTTCTCCATGCAGCTTGCTGGATTTCCATTATAAACTTTTCCAGTTCTTTATCTAGCTGCTTTTCGTTTTTAGTGTTATGCTCAGTTGAATAGTATTTATTAAGCCACTCTTAAAACTTTCCCAATTGATTTTTCAATTTGTTAGAATGGGTTCTAATTCTTTTTTGAGTAAGGATTACTGCAGAGTAGTTTAAACATATAAGTTTCTTTTTATTTTTTGTTTGCGAGCTTTGCATATTATTACCTGTTATAAATAATAATATCTTTATTTAAAGAGGAAGGTGAATCAGCTGATTTTATCCCAATATAAATACTTCACGGCATCTCAAGACTTAGGATATTCTTTTTAACGAGTTTTGAAAACAGTAGTCCCTGGTCACCGCAGTAGTTTGCAGGACACATGCTACAACGATCCGTCTCTAATATCTGCTGGAAACAACAAAACGTTTTCCAGAAAACAATTTACGTGACTGATATTAAGTTACAAAAGGCTTAGAGATAATTTTAAGTTGATTTCGTATTGTATGATAATGTAAGTAAATCAATCACCGTTTCATTAAATATTTGTTTTGATTAGGAGCCAAAACATTTAAAATATTAATATGAAAACATAATAATATATTCTGTAACAAGTTTGTAGTGGAAAATTCGGAAGGCAAGCGCGAAACCACGAGTATTGAATTTTCACTCCAATAGAGTAACAAACTGTATTTTCTCCACGAAAAGAAACCAGTTTCCTTTTCCTATTACCAATTAGAAAACAATGTTTTTGATATTCTTTCTTCGACATTTGTGGAAATAGATTTTCATTTATATTATTTGCATAATTTGTAATTTCAAGCCAAGTATTATCAAATATCATCTCATTCACTTGGTTTTTCACCCATTTGTACTATGTAGGCATATATAAAATAAAACTCTTCTTAAAATACACTTTTGCTCTTCTGATTAATATGAATGTCACAAAAACGTCAAAAACAGGCCGCCATCTTTACATTTCTGTATCCATAGTTATTTACCAAGCGGTATCATTCAAACACTTGTTACAGAATGAAAATAATGCAAAATACATAGGATGCAAGTGTTTTAAAATGTTTCCAATCTCAAGAGTGAAAATGTTTACATTCTGTTATTAAAATTGATTTTGCAAGAATTCAGTATACCTCGTTGAGAAATTTTTTTTTCATATGATTTAAAGGATATCTATTGTCATTGTCTCCTAGGTGAATAGATCCTGTCCTACTGCAGCTTTAGACATTACTGGGGCCCTTCCTATGGGGCCTCAGTATTACATTCGTGCAGACGAAAAAATATTCTTGTCCCCCTTTTTTAAAACTTTTTTCATGTTTCTGATCATTCTGAGTACGAAAATGCCAAAAAAAATTCTTCTGGTCGTCTGTGTGTATGTATGCCGGCACGATAACTCTAGAACGAAAATACTGATTGACTTACGGTTTTGATTTTCTTGAATAATTATTTCTAACTTAGAACCCTATTGATTTTCAGAATTTTCGGTTCATCCTAACTACTTTAATATCAATTTTCTTAAAATCCGCCTATGCATTTCTTGTGTGACAATTTTAGGAATTCCAATTATTTCTAACAACATTGCTAACATTCTTAACATTCCATAAATTGCAAACATTCTCTAACGACCTGTCAAACAACAGCTGTTGATAGTAAAGGTGGAATTTCTAAGCCATGTTGCGACCTTCATACTTGCAACCATAGCCATTTTGGAGGCTATTTTTATTCGAAATTAGTCGCCAGCCTGCCAATTTATAAAAAATATATAAGCAGTTTCTTAAAAATGACTTTTTTATGGTGGTGCTAACTTAAGAGTACTACTATTTCGCCCCTAGCCACAAAAACACCTTCATCAAATTTACTGGCTCTCTGTCGGAACCCCATAGAATAATTAACCGGCTATTTTATTTGGCAAAAAGTAGAATAATGCTTGGCTGTGCCTGTCAAGTATGAAGATGTCAACTGTGATATGTGAATGGCTTTTAAATGTAAAATTATTTAAAAATGTATGCTTTTTTTGATATTTATTGCAAATAATTTGTAGTGTATCTCTATTCAGGCTTTCCATAAATAAAGGTACAGCAAGACAGATAATATAACGTTCTTATACAAAGCACTTTTTATTATATAAAAGAGATATAATGCTGGTTTTTTGTAGATAATTTTAGTTATACGATTTTGGATTACATATTCAACCAATTGTAAATAATAGTTACTAAACTCCTAGTCATAAATTTCCTCAATTCATAAAATTCAAAAATAAATCTTCTTATCTTGGGATTTTAATGACGTAATGTAATCAACCCATTTCAAATTTTGATCAATTATGATACCGAGGTATTTTGTTGTTTTTCATATTAATTATAAAGTTGTCATTTATTTGTATGTTGAAAGAAGTCCTTTGTAAATTACATTGCTCTCTATGGATCTACTTTAACACAACAATAGTTTTGCGGCGATAAGTTGCTATAACCTATCGTCGCAAAACTATTAATAATTTAAACTTAGTAAGTAGTAAAACGAGGTAAAACGGGGAGTAAAATAACAATAAATTAAGGGAAATACTTATAAAGGGCAGGTTTAAAGAGTATTATCACAAGAAAGTATATCCGTTCTGTTTATTTATCAAGTATTGTTTGAGGTTAGTTTTGAATACATTTATTGTTGTTTTTGTTTTAATTTCTGTAGGCAGTCTATAAAATTTTTTAAACCTCTAATAAAAATTGTATTTTCGGAACTTTTAGTGATGGCTTGCCGTACATGAAAGTCAGATTGGCTTCTTGTATTATAGTTGTGATTGCGAATTATATTGAATTTTTTCTAATAGATCTGATGCAATGGTACTATGTCATTTTTATTTTATAAATAAATATCAGTCATGTATTAAACATAATTCTGAACTGAAAGCCAATTTATTTCTTTTAACATAGTTGCAATACTCATCCTTCTGTCTTTTATTAATAGAATATAAATAGGCGAAGTAAGGAGCCCAAATATTTTACATGAGCAGGCTTAAGAGGTAAAGGGGCCAATTATTATTGGATAAATTGCTCGAACAAGTTTTTAAACTCTAATCAAAAGGCGATATAGAATGGTTTTAAAAATCAAAGCTTGTGAAAATCACATGGTTTAACCTAAGTAATACCAAAACAAAAAATTCAACATCCTAATACTACTATCGGCTTTCGGTCTTTCGTTCCAAGTTAATCATTTCTCGTTTTTGTTGCTCTACGAGTTTACCCTTGTGAGCCTCAGTTTCGATAAGGTGGGAACCACCATCTTAGCGTCTCTCGAATTTAAATATAGATTGTATAGGGCCACATCATGTATCTAATAATAACATTTCCCGATTTAGAGAAATCTAACATGGTGTACTTCAAGGAACCGTTTTAAAGATTTTATTCTTTTTAATATACGTAAGTGACCTTTGTGACTACATGCCATCTAATAACAGTATATTGCTCCCTGACTATATTACTACTATTTGTCTGTTGATCTTATATTTTTTATACTTTTTCATTTTTAATATTTGTCACACATGCACATTTTATGATAAACTGCACACTAAAAAATATATTCTTGTTTGCATTCGTGATTTAATAAATAATGATACCTAATCACATAATGAAGTTTGAATAGTCCCTTGCTTATATTATTCTAAAAGCGCCGCACATTTGTTGGTTTGCTATTTATCTCTCATGGAAGAAGCATATCGTATTAAATTCCGTAAAGGAAATTGTTCGAATGAAGCACCCCATTATTGCTCTTATAATACACTTGAATAGAGCAGGGAAAAAAGGTTCTTTACCTGAATTATAGTTTCTTTTACTGGGACTGTTCATTTATAGTAAATTTAAATGTGGAACAGAATTCTTTGCAGGAATGCAATAAACATTACTGCTATTAGGAGAGCGAAGAGCAACCCTATTAAATGGCGCTCAACTCCTACGCTAGTTGCTTCGACTGTTCAATAAATAAACGACAAGATAAATGAACCCACATTGTAGTCTTTTAATTACGAACTAGTAGGGGGAAGTAGGTCATTCTGAGCTGCCTGGAAAGGAGCCGTTTTGTTGCTGTCAAGAGTATTTAATGGGATCCTGAAAATTCTATATACTACGGTGGTCCTGTTTTGTTGAAAACACGGTTTACTGTAAGGATTATAATTGGTAAAATGGTTCTAAAAATTCTTAATTCATGCTATGCATGAGTTTTTCTTAGCAGATGCACTTTCTTTTATTATTAGGTAACCAGGCAACCTGTGTCCCTTCCTTCTAGGGATATAAGTAATATTGCCTGCTCTTCTGTAAAAAGAACAGAAGCTCTTATTATAACTCCTCGTAAGCCTGTTTAGAGTAATCCTGGGTTGGAGCTCTAACCAGCTAGGATGGACAATGGTGAAAAATGTGTATAATACAAGGCTGGTAGCGTAAATACCACCATATCAAACTACTATCGTCCAATATGGCTAACATCATTTCTTTTGAAGACACTAGCGATAATTCTAGATGCATACAAGACAAGAAAGACTTCTAGTAAGTCCGTTAAACTCCCCCCGATACGCATTCCCTAAAACACGGGGAGATTGCGCTGGGTGCCTTCCTAGAAATAGAAGCCGCGTTAAATAACGAAAGTAACTTTCAGGTCTGCCAGAAAATGTCCTTAAGACGGCATACTTTCACCCCCTACTGTGGGTCTTCTCTCTCAGCAGGAGGCAGATTTCCAATGCTATGCGGACGATCTGGTTATTAAGGAGAAATACGAAGAGGTGATCTCCAACATCCTTCAACAAGCCCCAAATAAGATCAACAGGTGGTGGTAATAGTTCAAAATTTTTACATTTTTCTGGGACATTTTATTTTCCTTATGCCCTGCTATAGGAGTTATTCTCCTTTTAAGGGTGGTTTGTCCAGATTACTATAAGTAACCTATCTAGATATTTCCTAAGTTGTCGTGTACACGTGCGGGACCTGTGTGGCAGGTTGTGTTCCCCAAAAATATCGCCAATTTTGCTATTTCCAACCTCGTAAATGTACCAAATATAAGGTAAGGAATATGATTTAGGGAAACCACAAAACCCTAAATCACGATATTGTACAAATAGTATGAATTTCTAATTATATGATTGGGAAGGGTTGATCTAATGTTTAGATGGCTGATTCCAGCAGATCCTGGAGTTCAGCGGTGAGGGAGAGGTCTTGGAAGTCTGAGAGAAGTCTCAGATTTGGTTGCAGCATTTTTCTTTTCGGTTTTCGAAAAAGTAGGAGTAAGTTTGGGCGCCATGGGGTTCGTAGTGTGTCTTATGAGTGTGTCTTGGTGCCTTTCAGCGTGCGAGAGACGTATTGTTTCCTGAGGATTTGGAAACGCGAGAGACGGGGGTGTTGTAGATGTTTTAGAAAACTTCTCCGCTGGGGAAGTGAAAGGGGAGATATTGGCAACGTCTGAGTTTACGTCTCTTGAGTGTGGTAAATTTGTGGGACAAGTGTGTGGAAAGTATGCCGTACGGTACAGCTCTGTATTCGGCAACGGTGCGGATAAAGGAATTGTAAGTGTGAATAAAGATAATTGTGTTGCAACGCCCCATTCGTCCGTATAAAGCCCCAAAGAGACTGGCTGGTTTTCGCATCTTATCAAGAAAGCGTTGGACATCAGAGGACCAGTTGATTGTACGAGAAAATCGTACCCCCAAGTAGTCAACTTCAGTCTGTTGAGCGAGCCTGACTCCCAGGAGATTTATATTTACGAGTTAGGGGTTCTTGAAGGTTCTTTGACAATTTGGGTGTTTAAAGAAGATGAATTGTATTTTCTGTGGATTTAACGAGACCCTCCATTTGCTACACCAGTAAGAGTACTGGTTTAACAGATTTTGGGTTCGAGTATTTAGATTGTTCGAATTTTTGGCTACCGAGATTAGAGCTGTATCGTCGGCGTATAGGAGGCATTTAGACGTAGGGTGGTTTGGGGGGAAAATGTCGTGTGTGTAGATGAGGTAGAGAAGAGGGTGCAAGACGGAGCCCTGTGGGACGCCTGCGAGTGGGGTGAATGTGTCTGATAGGGAGTTTCCCACTTTGACGGTGGTTTTCTGTCTGTGAGGTGTATGGGTTTGGAGATTTGGGGGAGACCTATGTTCATAAGCTTTTTGACTAATCCGGCATGCCAGACTTGGTCAAAGGCTGTTTGAAAATCTAAAGGAGCGGCTGTAGAAATTTGTTGAGAATTTACCGCTGTGACCGCAGTAGTGTGAAGGGAGGAGATTGCGTCCTGTGTGCAGTGGTGTGGTCTGAAATCATGTTGGGAATTGGGAATTATATTTCTTCCTTCACAAAATTCACAAGGAAAGAATCCCTTGAGCAGAATCTCGAGGATTTTCGCTAGGACTGATATGAGAGAGATGGGTCTTTATAAATTTATGGATTTGGGGTCTTTGCCTGGTTTGGGGATTCAAAATGGTGTTGACGGATTTCCAGGCAAGTGGTAAATAGGAGAGGGAGAGACATGAGTTTAGAAGAAGGGTGACGATGGGAAAGATGGTTTCAGGAAGATGTTTCAGCGTTCTTTTGTGAAAGGAATCAGGCCTGGAAGCCGTCTTTTTGCCTGCTTGGTAGGCAAATTGGATGTCTTCGAGGGTAAATGGAGTAGTGAGGGGATTTTTGACACCCAAAGGTGGAACTGGGGCGGCGAGTATCTGAAGGACGTATTGTTCGGTCTCGTGTTTGAATTGTTCGTCAAAGTGGGATTTGTCGGGGGTTCTGAAGGTGGCTTCAAGGTGGGTTTTGTGGGCTAGGGCTTTTTCGTCGGAGATTGAGTGGATTTGTTCGTCGATTTGGAGGTGGGAGTGTCATTTGGATTTTTGACCCGTGATGAGTCGGAATTTGTCCTAAAACTTGGAACCGTCTCTATGTTCCAAATTAGAAGTGGTATTGATCCATAGTTGCGGTTTGTGTAAGTTGGTTTAGAGCCTGATCAGGGTGTTAAGGCGGTTCCATTCAGTTTTCATGACTGGGTCGTGGGTACGGACATATTGTCTATACAATCGTCGTTTTTGAGAGATGAGATTTAGGATGAATTGGGAGAGAGCTTTATGTGCTTTGTTTATGGAGGTGATTAGGGCGGATGTTTCGAAGGCATGGGAGATGGCGGCTTGGACTTCGTCAACCATTGTGTCGATGTTTTGCGGGGAGTTGAGCAAGCGTTACTCAGATGGTTCTCTGAAATAGTGGCTAATCTGCTTTAGTAGCTCTTAATGGAGTGGGTGCTAGGAGAGATGTGTGTAACATCAAAGGAAGATGATCGGAGGTGATTGTCTCTCCAATGAAGCACCTATTAGCAACCAGTCCTGTACAGAATGTTGTCAATGATAGATGATCCTTGGTGGGATACAAAGGTCGAAAGTCGGTTTGAGGCTCTGAATATGGAGAAGTCTATGAGCAGATTAGCTAGGCGGATACCGTTTGGATTTGAGGCGTGATCTCCGAACATGGTATGTCTGGAGTTCAGGTCTCCAAGCAAAACGGCGCAAGGAAGTGATGATAGGTATTCTATCAGAGATGTGGAGATGATTTGGCCTGGGCGGTTGTAATATGAGATGATGGTTAATGAATTGTCTACCGGGAGGCCTATTGCTATTATGTCTATTTCTGCTAGATGAGCAGGAAATATGTGTAGGTTAAAAGTTTTGGGATTTATTTTTGTGAGTTGTTTGAAACCCAGTGAAGCTGAGTGGAAGTTTAGACTTAGTGTCTGTTAAGGATAATATTTGTAGGTTTTCGGTGCCTCGACATCTTATACATAGAGTGATCCAGAAAAAGGTCGAAGTTTATTTTTCTTCGTTTTAAATGATAGATTGTATCTGTATTTGTTAATCATGATCTACTTTAAAAACATTTTTGCATCATAAATTGTTAATTTATCCTGATAAAAATTCGCGTTCAATTTAGAAATGGAGATATTGTAGAGAAAGTTATTAAAAATGTATCGTTCTGGCGATAAAAACTTAATAGAAAACCTCCCTCGTGCTCGACGGAATTCGGTGAAAGTAAATAGACCTTAAAGGTGAACGTGTATTTGGATTTTCGTTCGAGTCGTAAAACCAAAGAATTTGTGTTGGATTTCGACGTTAAAGATTAGCGGAGCAATTTCAGACTGTATGGTGAACTGGCTAACCTGCTCTTATCCCGCTGAAAAAGTCTGATAATCGAGAAAACGATTGCCATCGCTTGAGTTGAAAACAGAATCTTTTTATAGCTCGATTTTATAGTTGCCGTGGTTTGACATCAAAGAATTCAGAATTTTAAGTTCAGAACAGAAACGTAATTTTTATAAAATGTCATTCATGTTATTTTTGGTTGATTTTATTTGATCTTTGATGTAAAAACAACTTGATTTAAGGCCTTATTCAACTGTAACATAACTATAAACATAAACTTGACAGAAAAGGTACATTGACAATCAATAATACAGGTTATTGTAAGTTAAATATACTATAAACTAAATCACTGCAATCTCAGAATTTATGACATTGGCACAGGATGTGGAATGATGTTTCCTCTTCTTCTTCTTCACAGAACCTGCACAAAGTTGTTTCTTCTGCTGGATTGATGACACTCATGTGCCTTTTGAGGCGACAGTGTCCAGTAAGAAGGCCTACTGTTATCCTAACGGTTTGACGCTTTTGATCCAGTAGGTCTTTCGTAAACTTGGCCGATGGTTCCTTGATGAACTGTTTGGGTTGTCTCAGTCTTGAATAGTTGTTCCACTATTCCTGAGACTCTTTTTGCATCCATTGTTTAATGGATGCCTTGCACAATGCCTTAGCAACTCCACAGAAGGGTTCGGGGCCTATCATGAACACATGTCTAACTTAACTGTCTTTCCGAGTGAATGCCCGAATGTTTATTGAGTTACATAGTATTTTGAGGAAAATGTAATCCCTTATTCAAACGAAACTCAGGTGATACCTCAAAGAAAGTTACATTAACCTTTTCAACTCACCATTGAAAATTTTATCCAGCATTTTGACGGCGTCGATTTTGGGCATGATGCAGCGTTGAGCGTCGCCTTGCGTCGAGATGCTTAGTGTCGTGGCTGAGAGGAAGGTATTTATTAAGGTGCATATAGATATAACGGGCCGGGCCCGGGCCACCAACGGGCTCAGGTTCGTCAGATTTGTACGATGATGTATACCTAACGCGCGATGGAAAGCAACGTGCCTACCACGGGCCGGGCCAAACAGGATCGAAGTAGGCCCATCTGCTTTCCATTGCACGGTAGATGTACGACACCGTACAACTTGGGTCCGTTGTTGGCCCAGGACTGGCGCGGGTCCGGCCTGGTATATCTATACGCACCTTAAAACCTGCAAAAATTGATGACAACAATAACTATACAAATAAATCTTTAAATCAACAAAAATTTATTGATTCATATTGTTAATGGTTTTTATTATTCATGGATAGACCTTTTTTGTGCGTTGTTAAGGGAAAGAAAGTGTTTCCCTTTAACAATGCACTTGAGAAATATTTGAATGTGTTATTTTCTGGAAAATTGTCGAATATAATCATATATAAACGTTGCATTAAATTCTATTTTCATTTGTAGTTCCATTTCCATTAAAATATATTTTTATTACAAAAAAACATCTTGCGACTTCCCACTTAGCCGAAAAGTTATTTTACAACATAAATGTTCTTTTGAAGAGGAAAATTCAATTAAAAATGAATTTTTTTTCTGGTTAGAATTATATCCATGGTACCCGATATTATAACAATATCTATAAATCTTTAAAAACGTCAATAGTTTACCTGTTTCGATGCATATAAATAGTAATAAAATATTCCTAAATAGCAAATTATTATGGTAAATAATAATTGATAATTAAAATTGGGATACAAATCCGCCATCCCATAAGAGGTTCAAAAGGTAGGTTCTTAATTAATTATTAGGATTGTACTTTTCAATACAAACGATTATCGTTATCATGACTTATATAATTTTTTGTACATGTAATAAATTATCTGGGGCGAGGTACGCCTTAATTGCATTGTGACAGCAACTTAGCTCAGGTTAAATCGCGGCACATGTGAATATTCTCGAATGGGACATTATGCCCTTTCGATTGCCTATTGTTTTAACTTTTGATCACGTGACGGAAGTTTTTCGAGAATTTTGGCTGCAAAAAAGAACGTGCCGAGCATTTGGCTCAGGAAAAGAGGTGGCACAGGTACTTTTTTTGAATTATAACAATCAATCCAATGCCATAATTTTTAGCTCGTTATCAAATCACAATATTTCTCGCTAATTATCGGAAATGCTATTGTTTTAACCACTTTGCTCAGGATAGTAATTGGTACAATGTTTTTACATGGAATCGAGGCATATTTAATTTCGTTATCTACCTTTAAGATTTTGAATTTTTTATTAGTAACTATAAAGACTTCATCTCCCGTAGATTATCCACAACCTTCCTAGGACTGTATATCAAAAAAAATAACCTTCATAATATTTACTAAATAAACATACTGATAATCTATTTTGGTTTCAGATTGACGGAAAGCATAGGGAAGGTCTGGCTAATGGGAATAATCAGTGGTTTGTTGCTGTGTACTGTATGCGGACTAGCTACCGACAACATACCGATAGATCAACCAGTCGCAGTGAGCGTCCCAGGTGATATAATTCTTGGTGGTTTATTTCCAGTTCATACAAAAGGAGGAGACAAAACCCCCTGCGGTTCACAAATTTACCATCGAGGTGTTCAACGTCTGGAAGCAATGATGTTTGCAATAGATAATATCAATAAAGACTCAAACCTTTTACCCAACGTTACCCTTGGAGTGCACATTTTGGATACCTGTTCCCGTGATACTTACGCCCTCAACCAGAGCTTACAGTTTGTCCGAGCATCCCTTAACAATATTGATACGTCATCGTTTGAGTGTGCTGATCATTCGGTAAGTTTGGATCTTTAGACCTTTTTATTATGTTATAAAACATTTCAAAATAATGTGTATCGACTATCGATCTTCTTCCAATACGCCTTGTACAAATGAACTGGAGAGAGATAATATCAGCGATGCCAGCTTATACGGCCCAGCCAACGTTACAATGCAGTCAGGCCGTATAAACCGGCAACGCTGATAATATTCGTTTCCTGCTTGATCTAATGCTATAACTTTTCCACAAGATTGGTACATTCTTGTATATAAAAATGAAAAAATGGAGGAAGGAATATAATTTTGAAAAATTACTTGTGATGAAATTATAGAAATCTAAAAAAGAACAGCTGAAGGGGAGTATTGCAAAAAAAGTATTATACATAAAGATAATCCGATTCATTAAGCTGAAGCTTTGTTTATTAATAATAAAAAAAAAAGAAAATAAATTAGCGATATTGGAACGATATATTTTATGGAAAATATGCGGAGACTTCAAAATCAGTGAAACGGAATGGAGAAGATGTTTACAAACGTGCAAATTGGTATTTAAACACTCTCTTAAAAATAAAGAAACACGTGTCTTACCATATTCCAATAAACAAGTTATACTCTCTCTCTCAAACTAACCGACCAATTAACGTTTTATTGTTTGAAAATTATTTTATTTGTTTCTTTATACATGTGAAGAGCATTATGAATATTTCTTAAAGGAAAAAACTAAATATACTAAATAATATACTAATATATACTAAAAATATAAATAATTCTTTTATTGAAATTTTCTGTAGAAGAATTTTCTAAAAAGTCTGGTGACATACTTAGAGTATTCCCAAAAATATCACTGAATTCATTCTCATACAAGAAATCTGGTTTGGTTGGAAATATTGTCACCCTAAATTTACTAGCAGGTCTAAATCAATTTTTTTCATCGATTTGATTTCACCTTTTCCAATTTTAAGTTTATCACTTTTTGAAAACAATCATTTGCTGTTAAAAATTTATCGAAATCTAATAATCAGATAATTGCATCTACATACTGTCAAAAATTCATTTATATCCGATTTTTTAAAATATTTTTATTAGTATAAATTCTCCTTTTTTGTCCAGTTATATGTTTTTAAAGATTTTTGATGATTTTTGAAGATTTTTGAAGATTTTTGAAGATTTTTGAAGATTTTTGAAGATTTTTGAAGATTTTTGAAGATTTTTGAAGATTTTTGAAGATTTTTGAAGATTTTTGAAGATTTTTGAAGATTTTTGAAGATTTTTGAAGATTTTTGAAGATTTTTGAAGATTTTTGAAGATTTTTGAAGATTTTTGAAGATTTTTGAAGATTTTTGAAGATTTTTGAAGATTTTTGAAGATTTTTGAAGATTTTTGAAGATTTTTGAAGATTTTTGAAGATTTTTGAAGATTTTTGAAGATTTTTGAAGATTTTTGAAGATTTTTGAATGTGTATGTGTGTGTAAGAGGGGGGGGGGGGGGAGATGGCTTAGAATTAAATCTGTTAGCCATAGACTTTTTAAAGAAAATTACTACCTCAGCTTATAGTTATACTTATAAATGTATTTTGATTTGCTTAAGGAAGTCAATTAGGAGGTTATTAATGATTTTGCTGTCCTGACTTAACAAATAAGGAATACTTAAGGGTGGTTTAAATTTCAACTGAATGAATGAATTATATAGGCTTTTGGTCTTGGCTTTATGATTGTTTCAATTAAAAAATATTTGATTTAGGTCTTCTGCTATCGATACATTATCACAATTACATACTGCTGAGTAGACAATTCCTAATTTAGCTAAATGATAGGGATATCTTCCGTGTTGTGTTTTTAATCTTATCATTGATGCTGAGTAGTATTTAGAGACGTTGTGAATTGTGAGATTTTTAAATAACTCATATATTAGAAAGCAACTACATTCCAGAACATTATAGCAGGTTTAAAAAAAATCAAACAAAAGTAGGTAATTTTAATTAGATAAGTTCTGATAAAAATAATATTCAGCACAATATCAGCCTTTTACTAATGATGCAACACACATATAAACGCCGGAAATCCCTGACTCATCAGTATATCGGTTTTTATCAGGTAGAATGAAAGGGAAAGCTATTAGTGGTGTAGGCACGTTAGGGTGAATTTTATTTTGGCCAGTTCTACCCATTCTGGTATATAAGTATTTTTTCAAAATAATATACGGGGTGTGTCCCAGGCTACGGACTTACTCATTCTGTACATTAAAGAAAAAAAATTTGAAGTAAAAGTAAATTAAATTTATTGTCTACAAAATACCTTTTTAGTTTTGAATTTTTATTTCTTCAAGTTTCTTATTAATAAGGGGGTTTCAAAAAAATTTAATCAAATTTAACTCCAAATTGTAAGCCGTTGTAAATGTTGCATGTTTTATTTTTTTAATGTAGTTTTTATTTTATTGATTCACTGTTGGTATTATTAGTTTTCTCAACCTGAAGAAGCAACTTTCACCTCTGTTCTATTTTAAAATCGATTCTTTGAGTCGTTTGTATTACTTTGTGACCTTCTCTTATAATGGTAAGTTTATTACCCTATGTAGCTGGGGTCCTTAATGGATATGTTACGATGAGTCAAATTATTAATTAATTTCTAATTCTTTTTCGTCTTTAGTTTTTTATTTTGTAAAATTTTCATCTTTCTTAAATATATTTTTTTCAGTTTGCAATACATAGACTTCATAATTATCCATATAGGTGTGACGGTTGCTGATTAATTAACACTGTGAGAAATAAAGGACTTTTCTTCCACTACCTTTACTCAAAGCCTTATCACACATATGACTATCCTCACCTCTAAAAATGTAAGGCTTGTTATTTCTTCCAGTGATATCTGAATGGTAGAATTTTGTTAAAGTACTTTATAAGTGGTAATGTTATAAATGTACACAAAAAAATTTGACTGTTATAGTCCATTCTGTTTTTGCACCGGTGTGAGCAATCGCGGTACCCAACGCACCGATTATTTTTTCATCTCCAATTCTTCAGTTAAAATTCTTTGAACACTATCATTTGAGATACCCATTATGTCTATATCGCTCACTTTTACTCGACGGTCATCCAGTAGCACTTTTTAGACGTCCACAACAAGGTTCATCACTTGTGCTTATACGATCTCGCTTAAATTGGGCAATCCAGTTTTGAACCATTGATAACGAAGGAGTTGATTTTCATAGGTCTGTGTGATTTTAGTTGGTGTTAAGCCTTTCAAATGAAAGTACGTTATCACAGTTCTCAAAACACCGAAACGTTCATTTTCGCATACTGTCAAAAACTAATTGACAAATTTATCCTATTTAAAGATAATTTTACTGAAAGGCAATAAAATTCCTCCGAATTGGCGCTATTTCTGTGTTAAGCCACTTAGTTAGCGAACAATCCTCGTATATCACCGAAGTTTAATATTAAATTGAAATAAGAAATACCATTCTATTTATAGAAAAAACTTCCTAGCGACTCTTGTTCGAAACTCCGCTCCCGCTGACTACCTCACATTTCTCATCCGACTTTATCCATCGATAATCGTACGTGCATACTCCATATACCATCATAAAAGCGCCTTTAGAAACGACCCTACAGCGATCCTTTCATCATCACTGACAATAATCTTTGGAATCCAGAACCAATAACACTTTGAGCCGCGTTATCAAAAATTGTCTAGGTTGACATTATTAAAAATAATATATTTAATCAAATTATTCAGATCAGACACTGCAAAAAATTATCCTAGAAACATACAAAAGAGCAAAATAGTTGAAGAAACGGTATTTAAAGTGGTAACAAATATTAAATGTGTGAAAATCAGATAACCACAAAAAAACGGAAATTGACCAGGAGATAAAATCGGTGTATCGAACAGTATATATGGATTAGGACAAAAAATATACGAGCCATGGGGTATAGGCACTACGAGCACATGGCCATCTATATACTTTGTGTACAACGCCAACATCTACATACCTACCACCCCTCCTGCGTTCGATATTGCATACTTTAATAATCAAACTTCAAGCTAAAGTTTAGTTAAAGTTTCTATAAACACTTTAATTAGGTTCTAACTATATTTGAATCACTTTTTTTTCCGAGACTAAGGTTGTTTCAGAATATAATGAATATTTTAAATCGTTATAAAACCAACGATGCTTAGGGACTTAAGTTTTTTCTGAAATAAATTGTATGTCCAAAAATACATGTTGGCGTAATAAACTTAAAGTTGCCAAAATGTGACTAAGCTTGGAATGGAAACATTAAAACTACTTCTTAAAACTCATTTTCCAGTTTGCACAACAAACTTGAATGCAGCAAACCAAACCCACACGAACTAGAACTCTCAAAAAAGAGTCTCCAGCCAAGAGTGAGAATCTGCTAAACAGGTAATCACAACAGAGAAAATAAGATGGGCAATACGCACCTTGAATCCATGCAAATCACCAAGACCAGCCTGTGCTTTTGCAATAGGCAATAGAAATGCTGGCCCCGCATATTTGTAGGCTCTACAGGGCAAGTTTGGTGCATAAACATGTACCAAATACCTGGAAACAAAGCAGAGTTGTCTTTATACCTAAACCAACGTATGCCGTGGCATAGGCCTATAGACCAATAACTCTGACGTCATTTCTATTGAACGGATTGAAAAATCTGATTGATCAGCATGTCCGGCTAACCACTCTGATAAACCATTTTATACAAACCAACGTGCCTATCAATCAGGAAAACCTAATACAAATATAATTTAAATCCTACCGAAATTATTACATTATAACCTTAATATCTCTTAATAAACTAAATATCTAGAAAAAGTAAGTACTTAAATCGTATATGACATGAGCATAAACCCAAAAAACATAATAAATCAATCAATAGATGGCACGGCAAGTCGTTACCATTGGTACCAAGGCGAAGGACAATATGTGCAAGATGTAAAGTAGATTACTATATAGCTCGTAAAACATTAACTTCTACCTTTTTACATAATAAAGAGAAATTATAGATCAATATGTATGTACTATGTGTACACTAGCATCTAGTTATAAACAACTACTTCGAATGTTAAAATACAATATACTTTTAACGCTCCCAAATTAGAAGAGGTAACGTATTAGTTAAAAACTATTTATGAAGAAAAATATAAAAACCATGAAATTTTGACCATAAAATAGAAATCAAGAAGCAAAAAATATGATAAACACATAAAACGGACTTAAGACACAATAGTATATTTTAAAGCCCCCAGATTCGAAGAGGTTTTTTAATTATCTGCCCCATACGGGTCTTATACGATTTCTTGGCTTGTTCGTTGGGTCTTAATAATTTTTAAAAAAGAATCGAAAGAATGACATGTTGGCCGTAGCCTTTAGGTCACTAAGTGTTTAATTTACTAAATTTAAAAAAAATTCCGTACATTACGGGTATTATGAAATTGCTTAACATGTTCGTTAACGCCCATATGCACCGTACACGTTTAATCCAGATTAAGGGTTTAATCGCGTTTAGTACCATTTTTAATTAAGCACCGTAATAAAAATAATTTTTAATCCGATTTTATTCTAATCCGTCAATATTGGAGGATTAAATTATTTAAACGAAATTTGCTAACGTCAAAAAGATTTCGGTGACAAATATTCTAGCCAAAATTACGAGAGAAATGAATATTTTTATACGATGGGCAATTTTGTAATTTTTGAGAAATTTTTTATATTCTAACGTTACAACATAATTCTGTAGTTAGATCGCAAATCTAGATATGTTGAAAAAGGTAAAAATAAGTAAGCAATACATATATTATTTATGTAATATTTGTCCACTTTTAAATACTGAAAATATGCCATATGTTAGCAACCCCCGTAAGAAACGCCACTGGGATATCTAGTACTATGACTCATTAGGCGATAAGTTGAAATCATCAGAAAGTGATATAAGCGTTAATTTAGATATATGGCATTATTGTGCGAATCTTTATACAGTTTAGTTGAGTATAATAAATAGTTGTGTTAAATAGTCGAGTTTAGTGTTACCACCCTCTCCTAACACATATCTAGTTTTGAACATGTACAGTATAGAGATAGTATTCACAGGTATATCGTTTTGCATAGAAAAGCTAAAAATACATCAATTTGTATGTATTATGTTAATTGCCAAAAATATTATTGGTTTTGCCATCTAACAAAAGAATTATTTTTTTAATTCATTTGGCATTCTTTTTTATCCTGCGTAAAATTCGATATCACCGCATATCGAATTATATGTTTACGGTTTTGATACATTTAAATTTGTTTTCACCTTGGGGGTTAAAAATAGTTTTTATCATTTCGTAATGATAATATTGGAATTTAAGGAATTCCAAGGAACTCACCCTATTTTTCGGATATGTTTGAAATAATATTTTACTAAATTACTTTTGTTTTATATTTTTGCATTAATTGTTGTGACTATTGAGAAAATACGTTTGTTACAGTTGCCGTTGCCAAGAAACAATTACTCTGGGCCCGTAGTTGGAGTTGTGGGCGGATCTTATAGTTCAGTTTCCCTTCAAGTTGCCAATCTACTAGGACTATTTCACATTCCACAAATATCCCCAGCGTCTACTGCAAAAGCTTTAAGCGACAAAACGAGATTTAAATATTTCGCCCGGACTGTCCCTCCAGACACCTTTCAATCGAGCGCTTTAGTCGACATTGTCAAAAGTGTCAATTGGTCCTATGTATCGACAATCTATTCAGAGGGGTCCTATGGAGAATATGGAATTGAAGTATTCCACAGGGAAGCACAGGAAAGGAACGTATGCATCGCCACCGCTGAGAAAGTACCCAGTGCTGCCGACGATAAAGAATTCGATAACATCATTATAAAGCTGAAAAAGAAAATAAATGCCAGAGGTGTTGTCTTGTTTACGAGGGCTGAGGATGCACGGTAAGTTATGATTTTATATACCTAATCCTTTAATCTTTAACATCGTTTAATCATCGAACGATAGTGGAGTGGCGTACTTTCAGCTTAATAAAAAACACTCTATTTCATGTAAAACGTTTTTCTGATGGAGGACACAGCACCTGGTGGGGGCGGTTCCAGGGGGAAATGCCCACCACCAAATTAAAATGGTCCCCCGAGGCTAAAATTCTTTGAATCCGTGAGCCTTTTATGTAATATGTAATAATCAACGCTGTTTGTTAATTGGCGATTTTAACTTTGATTATCCAAATGACTGTTTTTATAGCAATAAAATTGAAGCAATGTTTTACAATATGAAATTGACCAATTAATCACTGAGCCTACACGAATTACAAATAATAGTAAAACTTTGATAGATTATGTATTAGTTAATAATAATTTTGTTAATGCTAGAGCTCCCTGTGGTAGAGCGTTATCGGTCGAACACCCTGTATAAATGAAATAAAATATAGAGCGTTCCTTAAGAAAAAATAAAATTTTGAAAAATTACAATTTTTTTACTTCCATCCAGCAAGTCCATATCATGGTACCAGTGCAGAGGTTGCGTTTTAAAAGAAATTCCAGCTGACAACACCGTGTTGAATATTATATTTGATAACTTTACTAGAATGTCATGTGCTGGATACATCAGATGTTTCTTGTAAAAATTGCCATTTTAAAATAAGTGTCATCATTTTTTCAAACGTTAACGTGTATATTTCAACATCTTTTACAAATTCTGGCTATAACTTATCATCTGCCCCGTCTAGATATGTCAAACGTAGTATATTTTTATTTGAGAAATAACGGAAGAGGGTCTGGCTTCCTGCAACTTCCTGCTACTATTCTCATTCCTCCGTTATATATCCCTGCTTTAAGAAAATATATCTGTTCTCTCTGGTTGTAATCCTAAAATTTATCTCTGGAATCTTGTTTCTGCCAGTCAGTTTTACAATAAGATTTGATACCGTGACATGTAAGCAATTTCAAAAATAATTTAGCTTTGTCGTCGTTTTACTTCATATTTTTTTAATGACATGTTTGATGCGTAAACGGCGGTTAAACCGCGTGGACTCGAATGAGGTGATTTTTTTGTCAGTTTGGTATATATTTTAATTGTTTTTTTTTTCAAAAGTAGACATAACCTAAATAAATCTGCTTGTAAGCATTGATAGTTCAGTCAAAATCAGACATATCCAGATTTAAAATAGCCAATCATCAATGTTGGAAAAAACATAGGAACTAAACCTATTATATTTGTAACAATAATGTTATTAATCTATTGTTAACCCACTAAGTGCCAACTAATTAAAGTCCTACTCCTACTAACATTTGCTCTAGTTTGTTACATCAACTCAAAGTTGGAGAAGTGTCTTTAATGTGTCAAAGACTAGTGCACTTACGTTGTGTACATATTAGGTCGTAGGGATATTGTGTGTTTGGTAGATAATGTGGACCAGTTGTATACCGTTAATCCGGTTGAAATAATGTTAGTTTTTATTTTTAAACAAAGTGAAAAATGGTCTTTTGTCGAAATAAACTGAGAAAATTACTGTTATTATTATTTTTCGATGAAATGGGAAAATTTTCTTGCTATTTCTACTCATTTGGAATTACTGAGTTTATAAATTAAATCATTTTGACACTTTGTCACTGTATACATCAAAATTAGAAAAAACTAACTTCATTGCATTTAATTATATTATATGATTTTTTAGTGATTTGAATACATTTTTATTTAAAGTACAGCAACAACAATGTAATACATTTAAGATAATACGAATACCTAGATTGAGGTGACAGTTAACAAAAGTGATGTAGGAAATAAAAAAATTAAAAGTTGAGACCATATAAACAGCTAGAAAAAATAGACAAAGAAACATTATCAAAAGATGGAAGATCAAAACAAAAACAGTAAAGAATAGAGGGAAATATTCGAAAAGGTACTATTATAGGTACCTAGATCAACAGACAGATGGATAAGCATTTATTAAGAACTTTACAAAGTCAGAAAACAATTATTGTAAAAAACAATGATTTTATCAATATAAAAACTACATAAAAACATAAATATAAGTAAAATTTCTTTTTTATTATACTTTCTTATGTTTGAAATACTGACATCATTCTCCCGAATCTCAGCTGCATCTTTATCTAATTTATCTTCCAAGTTAACTTGAATTTCAGACTTGTCTATTATTTTTTCTGTTTGGTTAAATTTTATTTACATCTATAGCATCTATATCATTCTTACCTATATTTTCAATTTCTAAATCAAAAGTATCTTCCTTAGTTATACTGCGTTTTCTTTCACTAGTTTTTGAAGAATACTCTTCGGTATTGCTGTCGCCTTCAATTGTCATGCCTGCTTTTACTTCTTGTAATTCTAGAAGAAAGCTCGCATGATATATTCACTATCAGATCTTGATCATCTTCTATCAATAGTACTTCTGCTTCTGGTAAGTCTCGGGTGTTCTATTTCAATCTCTGTTATAACATTTGTTGATTTATTGTTGTCAATATTTCGTTCCATTGATGATATTCTACTTCTGGATTTTTTTGGAATAATACATTCTATCCTCGATTGAAGTGCTTTGTTTCTAAATCGATATCATCTGAAGCTATTTTTGTTTCAGCCGCCTTTAGTGAATCTTTTTCAACGACTTTGTTCTTCAAACCTTTCAAGGAGTTAGATTCAATCACAGTTGCACTGATTAACTCTTCTTTGATGCTATTTATTCTTTGTTTGTTCCTGGCTTGCCTCGGTGAAACGTTTTAGAAACTTGTATCGATCACTAGTTCTTCTAAACTTGCTTTATTTCTAGTTCTTTTGTGCAAGGGCGACTAGAGGGGGGGTAGCCGGGACAAATTCCCGGGGCCCGGGCTTAAATGGGGGCCTAATTGAGGTAGGGAGAATAGCTATTTCCGATTTTCCCCAACAAAAATGAAAGGTTATTTGTTTCCCGTATTTCCTCGCAAGCCGTTTTCACTATATGATTAATTAATTGAACTAGGCTTTGGAAAACCAAAGGCTTCAATGTTGCAAGTTGCTAAAGGGTTAAAATAGGGGCGTAATCTTCTAAGAAAAAATCGAGATTTTACCAGATTTTTCCACACAAGCCCATCGAATGTATGAAAACGTACATTGTCACTACTCCGAAAAATATATTTTCTTAAATGACCTGAATGTATAAGTGCATTTTGGGATCGAAAAATTTTTCTGATAATCAAAATCGAATTTTCCATATATTATCCCCAAGAGCCATTCGTAAATTTTCTTTTATTCTATTTTTCAACCCTCTTCGAGGCTTGTATGGGAAAATGGGACACCTAAATCGGTCACTATCTGACAGTCTATTAGTACTAGAATGTCACGATGCTTTGGCCGAAGTATCCATCAAAAATGTGGTCAACTTAAATTAGATCAAAGGTCGCGCTACCTCAAAAGGTAACCGTCTTGCTGATTCACTATTCAAATACCTTTTGGACCTGGTTCGTCTATTAGACTGAAAATCAGTAGTGACAAACCTAATTAAAGAACATTCCCTTGTAAAATTCAAGGAAAGATGGGATAAAATAAGGAGTTGTAGACTTGCTAGGGTGCTTTTAAGTTATCCTGACAACACTACAGCTAACAAATATTGACTATTACTAGACAGAATCTGCATCTGATCTCAAGCATTCTGACTGGTCATTGCCAAGTTACGAAAACCTCTTCATAACATGGAGTGTCAGAATCCGCACTCTGCAAGGGATTCGAACCAGAAGATGAGACCATAGAGAGTATCTTCTACTATTGCCTCACGTTCTCATTTATTAAAAGATTTGTATTCGACGAGAATTGGCTAACACCGGCCGATATAAGAGAAGAATCTCTTGGCGACGTTGTTAACTACATTAAATCTGTAGGCTGCCTCACGATTTAGTAGGTGCCTATCTACTTAGGACGATGCACAATGGGTCTAGTGAGGCCTAAGTGCCACGTTACATATATAGATATTCCTTGACCTAATACCAGCTAACATTATAATTGCTTTTTTTGCATTATAAATACTCTATCCGAATGACAAGAGTTGTCCAAAGTAAAGTACCGTATGATAGACGGCAATTAATTATCCCAAAATATCTATACCTATAAGTAAAATAACACATGAATAAATCGGAAAGTGTTTTAGTTAATTGGAAAATACATCTCTCGTAGAAAAGTTAAAAAAAAAGGCGAATTAAAACAATGCCGATAGAATGTTCTCATTAAATTTGAAATGAACGTACATTTAAATTAGAATTTGCCGAGAATATTTTGGCAAATACTGCAGCTTTTCAATTAGCGGTTGTGATAATTGTTCCATCCTCGGTAGTAAGTGGACGAAAAAAGTTGGTAGTGAATTGTGCTTGGCAAGGATCCATAATAAGGACCGGACACAACCTGTTGTCTCACTTGAACATTGAAGACGTATTTGGCGCACTATTCCGTGAATGCGATATTTGCCTATTGTCTGTAAAGTAAATTGTATAATTTACTAAATCGCTAATAACTAGTATTAATTATATTAACGCTGTTTATAGGTATTTGTAAAATTATTATTAATTTACAAGGATCGTTTAATATTATAACTAGAAACGAATGAATCATCGATGCAAATTCAGTCCATAGAATAATCACTTTACTATATGAATGAATTTGAAAAACTATTATGGAATGAGTACCGACATTTTTCGGTCAAAAAGTAAAATATGTAGATAGACCAACTTTATACTGAAAGTACACATTTTAAATCGAGGGCAACTATATTAAAAAAAGTGGAGTTAGACCACTATTATTCTTTGTGTCTCATATCTGAAACTGCTAGACAAATCAGTATACAGATAAAACAAATTCTAATCTCCACTTTGGAACGTTTTTCTCAAGTTTTCCGGTCATTCGAAGTCCGAAAATAATTCAATAGTTGTCTACACGATAACTCTATAATGAAAGTCCTGATCGACTTGCCGTTTCAATTTCACTATATAATATTTAGTTGGATGGCGGAACCAAAAACGAATAAAATAAAACAAACGTGAAAAAAAAAGATTTAATTTAATTAGTTTAAAATACCAGAATTGAACCCGGGACCTCTCGCATGACAGCCAAATGCGCTGGTCCATAAGATCATATTGCATGCTGATCTTAAAACATTTGTTATTAGCAGTTTTTTTGTATGTTGATAATTTCTTCACAGATCTTTTCTGTCACAATTTTTTTTCTAGATGTGTTATGACCATATTTTCTGTGACGTGATCTTTAACCTTGCTAATAAAAAGCCACAATCGTTTTTCTTTAGCTCTTCCTACAAAACTGTTTAGTTCTTCCGCATCATTTACTTCTGCTACATCAATGTGGCATTTCGATTATCTTCTTTTTCTGTATTTTACTGTTTCGAATGGTATTTCTTGATTTTTAAACTGTTATGTATTTGTTGCAACAGGATTTGTATCATCCGTACCATTTATTACCTCAGTCATAATAGCTAATTGTCCTTTTTCTAAGTTTTCATAAGTTTCCTTAGTTACTATTTTCGTTGCTTCAGCATAATCGATATTCTGTTTATTTACTTGATAACTAATATTTTGTTTCTTATTTCTTTGTAGAATTTGGGAACTAGGGATTTTGTTTTTGTAATTAAGTTTATCTATAGTTTACCTAGAAACAGGTACTTCGTTATCGGCACTAAACAAGTTTTTTGTTTCTTATCTTTATTTTCTATTTCATCGGCTTTATATTTCAATTCAATAAATTTTAATTGTAGATCCAAGTATTTAATTTTTTCGATTTTAATTTCATTTTCCAGAGATACAATTTTGTCGTTCATTAGTTGGTTAGTAGTTTTTTGTTCTACTACTAATAATTTTAAATTATTCACAGTCTGGTTTTTTAACGTTTTTTGGTTTACAGCATCTAACAGGATTCGCTCTTTGTATGTACGTAAAATAGCTATGTGGGTGTAGAAAAAACTATTTTCTAAATAAATTAAAAGAACTATAATCCTATGAATACATAACAATTCCATCAATACATTAAAAACTTGGTCATAAATAAAAAAAAAATACATTAATATTAAGACCTAACTCTGTAAAAAAACGACAAGACAGTATGAATAACATATTTCAATTTGGAGTCAACGACTCTTTTGGGAATAAACTATCTAGAAGGAAAACGAAACATAAATAATAAATAATAACAAATTGGAAAAAAGATTAAGCTTGTTCCTCTAAAAAGTCTAAAACAAATCTTTTACATCGTATACTGTCACGACCACTTTTCTCTGGACCGAAAGAAAAATTATATTACGTACTACTTTTATTTATGAAATAAAATCCTATTAGAACCAATAAAAAAACTTTATTTCACATAGATAAATAGCCCGAGGGTGGCACGTCACGACGTCTTCGTTAAAATAAGGGTATCTTTACGACCCAATTAATGTTGGTCGTGATGATAACGAAGTGTTTTTATTTTGAAATGTATACAATATTTACCCGTGGAGATTTTTCTATTTTAAAAAGATTATTAAAGAATATTGTTTTATAAATAACGAGTCTTCAACAATACCGGGTAAAACAAAAAAAAATTTATCAAAATTTCCGTTTTTATAGACTTTTGACAGTTTAAGTGTCATTGTTTTAAAGTTACTATTAAAGTTATTAATATTACTTTTAGTCAATCAATGTATAATCATTTTTAAACAAGCTGGAGTAATTCGAGTTTTCTTTACCAATAATTTCAGAGGTGGCTTTCTCTCGAGTTTTTTTTTTTCCTTAAGAGGTGGTTGTATAAAGGACAAATTTTAACTTTTTTTATGTCTCTCGGTCTCTTAAAATTAAATTTAATTTAATTTTAAATCGATATGTAAAATACTCGATATTGTATAAAATTGTATTCTCTTCTTAGGAATATTTCAAATTTCTGCGTCTAATTTCTTTACCAATAATTTCACACATGTTTTCCTCGAGAGGTGCCTTTCTCTCGAGTCTTTTTTCCTCGAGAGGTGGTTTTCTCTCGAGTTTTTTTCCCCAAGACGTGGTTGTATAAAGGGCATTTTTTCATCACTTTTTTATCTCTTTCTCTCTTAAAAATAAATTGAATTTCATTCTAAATCGATATGTAGAATACTCGATATTATATAAAATTGTATTATTCTCTTGTTAGGAGTAATACGAATTTTCCGCGCCTAATTTCTTTAGCCATAATTTCACACATATTTTCTTTGAAAACTGGCTTTCTCTCGAGTCTTTTTTCCTCGAAAGATAGTTTTCTCTCGAGTTTTTTCCTCAAAAGGAGATTGTATGAAGGGCATTTTTTCAAATTTTCACTTTTTTTATGTCTCTCTCTCTAATAATTAAATTTAATTTCATTCTAAATCAATGTGTAAAATACTTGATATTGTATAAAATTGTATTCTCTTGTTGTATATGTATATATCATAGTTGCTAATCATCAATAACTAATTTAGAGGTTTTTAATAATTTTTATCAATAAGGCCAATTTTTGTTAAATAGATATTAAACATTAATGCTGTCGCTTTAATTGAATGACTATACCAGTGTATATCCTGGCTCTTTGTACATATAAATTCAACCTTAAAAACTAACGTTCAGTTCAATCAATTTGCCAGTATTTTTAAAAAGCTTAGCAAAACTAAAATCGGATATGTTCATTTCAATAAACATGGCAGAATTTTTATTAATTGAAACTTTTAAGCGTACGCCACTGCCTATCGCACTAGCTCTTTTAGTCTGATTTATTAGTTTACTCAACGTGATTTTCGCAGGAGGATTCTGCAGGCAGCTAAGAGGCTAAATGCCAGTCACACCTTCTATTGGGTGGCGAGCGATGGATGGGGTAAACAACAAAAATTGGTTGAAGGACTGGAGGACGTAGCAGAAGGGGCAATCACAGTTGAATTACAGTCGAATCATATACCGGGTTTTGACGAATACATGATGTCGCTAACACCCGAACGAAATACTCGAAATCCTTGGTTTGAACAATATTGGGAAGATACTTTCGGATGCGTTTTGGAAAAAAATATACCATTGGAAACAAATTACACTTTCAACGTTTGCAGTGATGACTTGAGGCTGTCACAGAGTGTCGGGTAAGTTTGCAATTTAATATTTTAATATTTTAATTACTTTTGATGAAACCCATTTTGATAAAAAAAAAACTTGAATATATCAGAGCATTTTCAATCATGTTTTTCGTACTTCTTATGCTTTAAATTGAATCTATATTGACACGAAACTTATAGATAATTAATCGTGCCATTAGACTTACAGGTGAGGATAATCCGAAAAATTCAAATCATTGGGATTACAATACTCTTATAAATATGTAACTACCAATTCAAACAGTTGCTATCCTTTTACAACTACAAATTTACAATTCTAACAATTTAGGGCTTCCTGCTTTCCTTTATAAACCGCGGAACTACAACTCTCAAACAAAGTTTCTTACTAATACTACATTGTAATCAATGGCTTCATTTTGTTCTGAGCAACGACGATCTATTTTGAATATTGATGACACGCCTTCAAGTAATTTACTTCGTGTCTAGGAAAATTTACCGCCTGCAATTCAGCGCTAGCAATTTACCACCAACAATTATTGATCGCTAGTAGTTTACCTCCACAGCAATTGATCGCATAACTAATTTATAGCCTACAATTGATCGCTTGCATATTTATCACTGTGCAATACATAAAATAGGTTTGTTTCAATAAAACGTTCACAGGAGTTCAGAAGATGAATCAGAATTACTTAGAATGCATGCACGAACTAATGGTTTTAGACTCGACAAGTGATTTAGAACCGGTTGAGAATTCTGTTTGTGTATCCTAACCTATAAATTTACAAAATAACTGGTTTTGACTACTTAGCTCTATCAGGTCTTCAAAGCAGTCTTCCGTCAGACTTGATTTATTATCTGGTGAAAGAATGACCTTTAGAGCTGTTTGGCTATCAGAGTAGATGGCAGTAGTTTTGCCTGATACTTTCTGATTTTTTATTTATTTTGCACAGTATTGTATGGTTATTAATTAAGTCTGAAACACTGTTGCGTATTCTCCTAGAATCGTAGTTGTTGACTTGAGTCCAAAGATTCCAGCACCGGCATTCAGCCTGTATGGGAAATTCTTGTTTCCAGGATTGTGTTGGTTTTCCCGGATTTACTCCCAAGATCCACATGAATAGTATAAAACTAGTAAAATTTCTTACTACGGCTTTTAAATGTTCCATATACAAATACAAATACACGTACTGGCTTTGGACTAAGGTTGTAGTACCAGTTGTAACCTACTCATCAGTCATGGTTACGTACGGCTCTATCGTCTGCTTGCGTGTCTCGCCATAACTGGATCAATATCAACCACACCTACGAGTGCCATGGAGACCATGCTGGACCTAAACCCTCTCCACATTCGGCTGGAAAGGAAGGCCAGCATGGTCTCCTACAGGCTCCTGAAGGTGGGTAGTCAATGTTACGAAGAACTGCAATGGAACAAGGCGGGGCTTATGAGTGAAATTAATAACCACCTCATCCTCGGCATGGTCATGGACTCGCTAGTTCTCCGACAGCACATAGAAAGGCCATACAGCGTCCTCATTCCAGAGAGAGACATGGAGCAGAGGGGAATAAACCCTCTTCTAGACAGACTATGCATTGTACACGGACAGCTTCAAAACTGAAAAAAGAGTAGGAGCGGGAGTTTTCGGCAAGAGGCCTAGAGTTGACATATCAATAAACCTGAGCTCTTTGGCCACGATCTTCCAAGCAGAAATAATTGCCATAGAATTGGGAGCGAGAGAGTTGATTGATTTTCTATCCGCAAACAAGATTATAATGATCTTTTCAGATAGCCAGACAGCCCTTAAGGCCCTGGAATGCCTCGGTGCCCAGAACAAACTTACTTTGATCTGGGTTCCGGGACATAGTGGTGTGGAGGGCAACGTAAAAGCCGACGCACTTGCTAAAAGAGGAACCAAATCTGTGTTCATAGGACCAGAACCATTCCTGGGCATTGCAAAAAGCACTGCGAAAGGAATTATCTCAAAATGGACGGAGGGTGCAACACTCACGAACTGGAGAGATACCCCAGGGATAACCTATTCGAAGGCGTTTATAACCAACCCTTCTATGAACGCCTCTGCTCAGATCCGAGAATGGAGTAGGAAAGATCTACGCATTTTCACTGGACTGATGACAGGACACTGCCATCTAGAAAACCACATGAGAAGGATAGGTCTGCAACAAACATTGGACTGTCGATTCTGCAGCGTGGAAAACGAGTGTGCAGAGCACATTCTATGTACTTGCTCCGCTCTGGAAAGAACCAGGTTCCAGATCTTCGGATTCACCCGACTGGAGCCTACCGACTTTAAACAAGTCTCATCCAATTCAACAATGACCTTTATCGAAAGGTGTCGCTTGTACGGTGAACTATAAGTTAGTCATAAGCCACAATAGACTCATCTGGGTCGCAGTGGAAGGCGATGAGATCATCCCACTCATTTTCAACTTAACCCTAACCTAACCTAGGTAATAGTTTTGCCTGATACTTTCTGATTTATTATTCCAGCTACGGCGTTCAGCCTGTATAGGAGATTCTTGTTTCCAGGATTCTCAGGCTGGTGTTTAAATTTGAAGATTCTGGAAATGTGTTGGTTTTTCCGGAATTACTCCCAAGGTCTACACGAATAGTATAGAACTGGTAAAATTTCTTAATACAGCTTCTAAATGTTCCATCTACAAAAAAAGTCTATACAAAAACAAATACACGTTCTGGCTTTGTACTAAGGTTGTAGTACCAGTTGTAACCTACTTATCAGTAATATGGTGGTACAAGACTAAAAGCATAACTTCTGGCAGAAAATTAGATGAGAGGCTGTGTTATAATAACAGTTGCCTATAAAATTACACTCACTGGAACAATATAACTACTGCTAGATCTTCCTCCATTACTGTTTAGGTTAAAAAAAAAGAAAATCAAGTCTAATATCTGAAATTTTTGTTTGGCAGCGAGTTTTGAGACGCTCTATATATTGGAATTAACAATACTAATTTTTCCTAGTAGATCATGGAATTTTTACATAATTCTTTTGCATAATATCAGGCCAAATATAAGCTAATTCTCAATTTTTTTATTTTAAACTCACCCTAATTCCCTTTATCTGAAATATATACAGTTATTCATGAAATCCTGTATATGTAGTAATAATAAATATATTCTCGAACATTTTTCTATAGCTTGCGAATACCCAAACAGTCATAATCCGCAACTAAACACTAAATCTGCCATCGTCCACTGTATGTAGTAAGCACTTGTGTTTTTACATTCGTAGAAGTTAATCCATAAAAAAAAAGATAATTATAAAAATGTTTCATAAAATATACACTTTTGTGAAAATATTGTCAGTTAACATTTCCAGTTTTTCGAGGTATCCATAAATGTTTAATACGTGTTGGTCCCTTCGGCTTCAATAATTCACGTTTTGGCCATTACGTGAAAAGTGACATTTTACCTTCAGTAAGACAGACAGAATACAGAAATAGTAACAAATGACTTTCCAGCGTTAGTGCGGTCGCATAGCATTAAAAATCATAAAAATATTTTAGTGCAGGAGGCGAACGTGTCCTTTTGGATATAAATACTATATATAACAAAGATCAAAAAATTCCCTGAGTTCCAAAAATTTCGGATTCCCGATCACTGGTAATGACGTCATCAAAAGCAAACCTTTAAATATATGTGTTGTATACTAAAATATGATGTAGGTATATAATGTTTTTTAATATTTTTTTTTTAATATGGGGGTCAATATATCATGTAAATATCGAAAATTTTACATTTTATCTTTTTTATTGTTCTTGTGGTCAATAAATTCTTTGGAAGTAGTTAGATTTTGTGGGTATGAATCTGTAAAGAGTATTCCATCATTTTAATAAAAAAAAAATTGTGAAACCATTTTAATAAAAAAATGTACTTTTAAAACAAATAAAATATGTATAACCAATAATCTTTAAGAACAATGTCCTTCACATGCGCACAATTGCGTTTTTGACGCATTTGCATACAAAGGACCGCTAAATATTTCGACCCCAAATACATATAAAACTATACCAAATACGTTAGTTAGTAATAAAATGTCAAATTTTAATATGTAAATGATATTAGAGTTAATTAGGACTGTGGGCCATGTAGCCTCCCCCACCTCAACCTTTTCAGATCTATTATGGATATCCTTAAATCGTTGTTTAGAGTACCTTGTCTAATTCGGTCTTTTGTAGTAGACTCCATAGACTGGGAAGTAGTTCTCCGGTATAGCTAGTTGCCCTTGTTTTTTCTTCTCCAAGTGTAAGGAATCTCAGTCTTGTTAGACCTTCGCAGTAGCACAATACGTGTACTGCTGTTTCCTCCTCTTCCTGACAGAATCGGCACAAGGTCTCTTCTATCAGACCGATATTATACATATGTTTGTTAAGCCTACAATGCCCTGTTAATAAACCTAATTTTTCCTATTAAGGCTTGGTCCTTTTAAGAACTCTTTGGCCTGACTCTGTCCTGGAGAGTGTTTCCATCACTCCTGAGATTTTTTAAACATCCACTGCTTTGTACATGTTCTGATAGTTGTTTTTGTTACACCACAGAAGGGTTTTGGGCTAATAAGAGCATTTGAGGCGCCTTCTTGGGCTAGTAAATCAGCCTCTTCATTGGCCTTATGTCCTCTGTGGCCTGGTACCCAGGCTAAAGTTGGTCTGTTGTGACTACCCAGCTCTGTTACGGCTTCCAAACAGTCCCACACAAGCTTTAAGTATACCTGCATGGAACTGAGTGCCTTTATCCCCATCGGGCCGTTGTCCTCTTTCGTCAGGGACGAATGTTATACAGGCTAGTGGCCTAGGGATATCGTTACCCTCCAACGCTTTCAGGTTTGCCCCTTCTTAAGGTTGGATGGTTGTGACGATGTCCCGCAACCAGTCTGCGCAAGTCATGACCAGGTAACCTGGCTTGTGGCTGCACTTGGCGAACCTTACCTGTGTTCCCTCTGTGGGGCTTTTGTCGTGGGCCTCGGAGATCGAGTCTTGGACTTTTACTAGTCTCTCTGGACTCATCTTGATCTTCGGGTACCCTATTTCTACCACTGCAACCTTCACTGAGGTAAGAGCCTCTTTGAACGAAACTTCGTCCGTTCTGGCCTTCTTCCTCAGTTGGCTGACCTGCGGCGGTATTGCGTTTGTCGACCTTGAGCGTTTTTGAGCTTTTGTGCCTTGCTTGGCAGTTTCTTTCGCCTTTTCTTGACGCCTTTGGGGCTTTGTTTGGGCCCTTTGAAAATGTTCCTTGATCACCTGCCTTTTTGCAGCTGTGTAATCAAGGCCAGTTTTCAAGAGCTCCTTTAGCCTCGTTCTTGAGTGTCCACCAAGACGGGCAGAGTTTACCTCGTCCTCGGGCATTTGGTCTACCTCTTCCAGGGAGGAGACGATCGCTTTACGCCTCTTTGCTAGCTTTTCAGCCTTTGCCAGAGACGTTACCTTCATCGCATCCCCTTTCGAGGTTGACGCTGTTGCCTTTTGTTGCATATCGCTATTTTGGTTATTGTTTTTAGAATTCATATATGATCTCACGAGTAGCTAGGGAAAAACAGTCCGCTACGGCAGAGTCCCGCATGCCGCAGTAAGGTCGTGATACTCTGGGAGATGACCTGGTGTCCTAGAGGCTCCGTTTGCAATACCTTGACCCGGTTATCATTCAGTCCTCGGCACGGGTCCCATTATGCCTTAAATTGGGGATTTGGTTCGCGGCGACAGTTTTCGCAAAGAATTTTGGGGGTTTTTAAGTCCCCTCACCTTACTTATAGCTGCTACTAGCCAGATACTCTGACCATCCTCCTATCCACTACCCGGAGACGCGCCCGGTAGGCTCTCAACCCTCGGGATGTATAAGACATAATGGCCGCTATATTCAATTAAATATTTAAAATCGGTATTAAATAATTACATTTCAGTACATAAATCATATTTAATGTTGAATTTTACTAAAAATATGGTTCTTAAGTATGTTAGTTCATGCCTATGTTCAGATTGATAACGTCATTACTAGTGATGGGAGCTTCGACATTTTTAAGGTCTAGGCGTTTTTTGGTCTTTGATATAATATAGAAATTATATACAAAAAGGGCATATTTGCTGCCACCACTGAAATTTTTTTATGCTGTCCGATGCCATTACGTATAGTTTATTAGAACTTTAGTTACATTTTAGTTGTATTTTAGTCTTTTTTTTATCTGTAGACATCCACGAAGGTAATGTATCCTCCGTAAGAGCTTCACATTTTCTTTTCCGTAGAAGTGCTCAAAAAATAGAAAACAGTTGACATAAAAATTAATGGTTGCTTTTGCACGGCGTTTTTCAGAATCTGGTTTGAGTCAACGCTCACACAATAAGACTTTTTTTTTCCAATTCATTATGCTCCTCGGGGCTTTATTTCAGACGTATTTTATTTTTATTAAACAGGGTGTATCCCAATGTATTGGATTCTCGGTAACTATGAGCATTGTTATATTTAAATTTAATGGTATAAGTTATAGGGTTGATTAAATGAGAAATATAGATACGGTATCAAAATTTTAAAAGTTTTGCTAGTTTTTGAGTAATGTTAAAAAAAACAATTATTTTCTTTTTTATTTTATAGTGTTGCCTAAAAGCACTTCGTTGTAGGCACTTTTTTTCCTCTAAAATATGGGATAATTTGTTTTTGAGTAGGACGTTCTGTTTTTTTAGTCCCATCATACACCTTTTTTTAAATACGGACCTGATGTTTTTTATATCCATTTCAATAGGAACAAATAAAAATTATTATTAGTTTAAAATTTAAAATAAGCGAAATGGAGGTCTATAATTAAAAAATTGACCGGTAGTTTTGACAAACAAAAGCAAAACTCAACAGTAAATGAGCTAAAAGGGCACTAATAACTGTAGAAAATGATTCATCCTCTTCAGTAAGAATGGTATCTAACCAAACATAAATTCCCTAGTACAGGATAATTTTATCCATATAAGCCCCCCTTATAAGTGTAAGTAAAAAACACATATTTCTACTAATCATAGCCCAACTAAGCACCTAATGGACCCGGCCCTTTTTACCTGACTTCGAGATTTGCGTATTATACGTAGATCTTCACTAAATCTAAACATATTAGTTGTATAGTTCAACACGTTGTGTGCCAATTACACTCACTACATGATGTACAGAGTAATTGGGAGGTACTTGCTAATTGCGCGAAGGGTGGGGGATGGGTGCTTGCCTCTGACCTTGGTCTAGAACTGGCTAATTATAACTACTTTTATTAGTAGTGTCTCAAATTAACGTACAGGATAAAAATTTTAATACATTTTTACACTACTCTCCCCTAGTTGTAGGATGCCAGTTAAAAGGATAACATTTTAGAATTAGTTGTCACATTAAGAATATCAAGTATATTTAATATTTTCAACAATAAATACGTTTTTTTAGTAATTACTAACCCCCGCATTTAGGAGTTACCTGTATATCCTGTGATCCTATAATTTACGCCGCCTTGTCGATTTAACATACTCTAAAACTTGCTCATTGGATTTTTTCCTGGAAACTTTAAATTACAGGGAGGTTAATTGAAATTAACATGTTGTATCGCAGCTGAGTTTGATGACAAAGTTTCGTGAATGAGAATCGGATGTAGAAGAGCAAGATAATTGACGTGCACATTGTTAACAAGCTTATTGCATTTCAATGACGCATCAATTCTCTATTTATAATTATTCCTCTATTCCTATTACACATTCATTACTCAACATTAATGGTTGATAAACAGAATCATTTTCCAACTATTTTGTAAGTTATACCTTTGTCTGTACCTTTATACAAACAACTGTTATACGTTATACGCCAATGATATTTGCAATGAAACTCCATCCCTATAAACAAAAAAGATATATGTGTCTCGAAATTGAGGGTATTAAAGCAATAGAGTGCACCTGGAGTATCTTATGAAAAGACATAGACATCGCGAAAGCACAATTCATATGCTTGTCTGTACTATTTCACTGTAGCCTACAGTTGTTTTTCAAAAAGTAATATCCATTTGATACTTTTTATTATAACATACCAGTAAACAAGGCTCTTATTTACTTTAAATTTACGTAGGTAGATATACATATAAGTTTAAATTAACCAAATCATGTATGTCAATCTAAATATTTGTATGGCTTTACTCACATTTAAATAACTTGTTTTAATTTTAAATTTACCTTATATAAATTTTAAGAAGCGAAATTATTTAAAAAAAAGTACTTTTGTCTTAATTCATTTGCATTTATTTAATAATAAGACCTCCGTGGTTTTGGTACTTTATACACTTATAATTCAGAGGTCTAATATCAAAAGCAGCAAACTCCAAATTTTCCAATTGAAGCTTTTTGTGTCGTACCGGTTTGGAATGTTTGTTTATTAAATAGTTTTTGTTTTGTAGTGGAATATTTAGAAAAGTTGACTTTGCTACATTTAATATTAGACGCGTGAATTAAAGGATTCAAAATTTTACTCCAAACAGCTAATTCATACACATGATACTTACAAAAGTATCACTACTTGACATTGATCATTCTTGTCAAACTCACAGATTTTAAATGGAATTTAAACCAAGTGACTATGCTACAGAGTTAACAAAGAGTTTTTTGGCAGTGATTTTGATATACTTTGTTATATAAATAATCTAGACAATGCTAAAATATGTATTGGAAATACATAACGGTAAATATTATGTAACAATAAGTAATACATCAATAGTACATCATCGTATTATTATAAAAATTAATTTATAATCATTCTGCCGCTGACATTTTAATGAAACATAAAACTAATCATTTATATAAAATTATGTAATGCTGTGTTTGTTTATCCACATTCGAGATGTGGATTTTTGATTACGTGATTGAGAATTGATTTAAATGTAGATTTAATAAACAACCACTATAAATGTAGTGACCACCGATCACGTGGTAAAAAAGGCAATGACAAATATTATCTACGCATGTCGTCAATGAAAACGGAAAATCTAAACCAAACAATCATTTTTGATCGTATGCATTTAGAGATAATAGGAGACGTCACTACTAACAAATATCGTGCCTTCCTGAATAAAACATATTCTAAGGGACACAGGAGGATATAATATTCGCTGTTGTCATATGCCTATTTCATTATTCTCGTTTTGTTTACAAAATTATTTACATATATTAAAAAAGCTAAAATAATCTATTTTATTACAACTGAACCCAACAAATTTTGAATCATTAGATATAATAACTTTCAATAAATTCAAAAACCTAGTCATGTTGGGTTAGAAGTGGCAACAGGGCTTACACCGGCATGGATATTTACGTTGTCTATTATAAGCGCACAGCGTCTTACACATTTATTCATTGATAAAAAAAGTATCTGCGTAAAATTCTTCTCTTTATCCCCTCTTACTTCTCACCTTTCGTCTTCTCACCGTGGACCTACAAATAGAGTGTTATGATTATCGACTTAATCTTGGCATCGTGAATATTATATTTTATCAATGAATGGCTATATCTCTGTTATCTCCATGCATACGACTATGCAAGCTTATTCTTCACGAAAATACTATCTTGAATTGAAAATTGACAAGTTTGACAATTCCCACATCAACATCTTATTTTAAATACAGACGTAAAAATCTGATGTGTCCAACACATGACTTTCCTATCTAGTTATTATAGGCATTTTCCGGTTATTTTGTACAACCTATTGCAGCATCTCTATAAATGTTTAGAGGATAAACTAAATATATACATTTTACACATACATCTACCTCGAAACATTTTTTTATAGATATTCATTGAAAACGAAAATACAGAAAAATTTAAATTTAGCACTTTTCCATTACGGTCCATTTTAGAAAAATCATGTATAAACAAAAATTATAGAAATCGATATCGCAAACAACTTTTAGTTCAACAATTTTCATAAAAATCAGAATTTTGCACATTTTGTCAAATTTCTCGAATACGGACCATTTCAGAAAATTTTGACATAAAGCAAAAATTATAGATAAAAATATTAGAAGTAACTTTTATTTGAACAATTTTCTTCTCCAAACATAAATAACAGATATATTCCATAAAATATAAAAACGGCCTCCCATAAAGTACCCCCCCAGATGTTCCGACTTTGTCCAAAATCTAATCATTTCACGTCAGGCCGAAATAAACCTTAAGTTTAAAATTTAATGTTTTTTCCTTTATCCGTTTTTGAGTTTTCTTCAAATTTCGAAATTTACACATTTTCTCAAATATCTCGAATACGGTCCATTTTAGAGAAATTATGTATAGGACAAAAATTATAGAGAATTATATTACAAACAACTTTTATTTGAACAATTTTTAAAAAAAAATATTTTTTTTACATTTTGTCAAATTTCTCGAATACGGACCATTTTAAGAAAATTTTGCATGAAACAAAAATTATAGATAATTATATTAGAAGTAACTTTTATTTGAAGAATTTTCTTCTCCAAACGTAAATAACAGATATATTCCATAAAATATAAAAATGACCACCTATAAAGTACCCCCCCAGATGTTCCGACTCTGCCCAAAATCTAATCAGCTCATTGGATGCTGAAACAAAGCTTAAGTTTAAAATTTGGTGTTTTTCTGTGTATCGGTTCATGAGTTATGCGTTATACAGACACACACACACACACACACAGACACACAGACACACACACACACACACACACACACACACACACACACACACACACACACACACACACACACACACACAGACATCATCGCGAAAATAGTCAAAACGGATTCAGGGGACCTCAAAACGTAAAAATCCGTCGAAAACTCGAGGTCGAAAAAAATCATGATTCCTATACTTTCCTTATATCTGTATACAGATAGGAAAGTAAAAACTGTAATCTGGACAGCTACGTCACGAATAAACAAACTCAAATGGAGATAGAGCAGATGTGTCCGATGAAAATAAACAAACGTTGGAGAGGTAAAAAATGCATCGGAAATGGGTATTCAAATATAGCAAATACACTCTCAAAAAGATATAACTATTATACCGAAAGCCGCGCGAAAACTTGGGATGCTTTATTTCTCATAAAATATATGTTAGAATCTTGAGTTTTTTGAGTATGAAACACTTACTTTTTATACCACTACCCCTTACCACTTTGCCCCAAGCAAGTAAGTAAAAATTTAAATAGGCACCCTATATAATATAAAGAATTATGAAGAGCACACTTTTTTGAGTGAATAAATAGTGGCCAAAAATGAGCTGGAGACTACAGGAAAGAAACCAGAGTTGGTAGAAAGACTTAAACTAGAAATAGAAAGTGACGGTTTAGATCCGGATACGTAACAATTTTCAGATGATGCATCTTCTGCTATAATTTCTTCAATTTATTCCAATATGAACAATGAAATCGCTTCTTTAAAAAAAAAGAAATGTCATCCGATATGAATTCCATAAAAACTGAAATTACTACTCAAATTTCTTCTGACATTTCTTCTTAGACATTAAAGTTTATTTCCTGGAAAATAAAGTCTCTTACGATACATCTTCTTTAAAAACCAAAATTTCTTCTAAAATGTCTTTTATAAAAACTGAAATTACTGCTGATATTTCTTTCATAAAAAATTATATCTTTTTGTGAGAAGAAAAGGTGTCTTCTGAAGTGCCTTTTATTTAAATTAAAGTCTCCTCTGATTTTATAAGAAACGAAATTTCTTCACTTGAGGAGAAAATGAAAGAGATGGACTGGAAGATAGAGGAACTGGAACATACAGGACAGGCCAAAGACGGTGAAATAAAGTGCAATAAGGTGGAGTCAAAGTTAAAATTGGAAGGAGTTGTAAATTCTACCCGTGCTAAAGCCCCAACTTTCAACGGGAAGAGTTCATATAACAACTACCTTAAAACAAATGGCCTACTAGAGAAAAAGCAGTAAATTTTACCATCGCCCTTCGATGAGATGCTTTAGATATTCTTTAAACTGTATCTGTGGAAGAGACAGATGACTTTGAACAACTTAAAAAAAATAAACATACGATATGGCCACTAACACTTGGATCTTTTATACCAATCACAGTTAAAGAATCACAAACAGAAACGTGACTAGAACCTTCAAGAATATGAAGTAGATATTGCCAGGTTGGTGCGATTTGTGTGAATACGAAATGCAGAAAACACACCACCTAACCCGTCACAAAACATTGGTCGTTGTCTTGTCCGCTGCTCTAGAGTATGAAGCGCAGCTACGCAGGCTTCTGGAGGATACAGTAAAATGAGGACTAAAAGAAGAAGTAGTGAAAAATAAACTCGACCAACTGGTTAACATAATGAAGAGCTTTACTGAAAAAGGTTATATACGCAGTTCGTGCAAACGCCCCAGGATCACAACAAATGAAAACAACACGCTGCAAGGAAAACGTAAGTAGGTCGGCCTAGAGAAGGAAGCTTCGACCCGGAACTGTTTCAAAGATCCTCTCATAGTGATAGTCTTTTTGAAACGTCGCGGTGATAGTATATACGTAGACGGTGAAGTAAATGTTAAGAAGTTGGTGGTAGATACTGGAACAACTAGTACCATTATACGACCATAAATAACCGCACGAGACTTCTACCAACAAGATTAGAACTGCTGACTGCCACAGGTGAAAGTGCTAACATCTATGGGGAAATTCAGGTTCAATTCGAAATTGGTACAGCAAAGTTCACTCATACTGTCATTGGCGCTGATATCGAAGATCTTATACTTGGAATGGCTGTAATAAACTTACATGGTTTCCAGTTGGATTTTAAGAAAAAAATCTACAAAGTTGGTGCCGAAGAGGTATTCCTTCGCCCATATGGGGACATTACCGAGCCAGTAGCTGTACAGGAAGAACCAAATTTTTACAGAATAGACCTCTTTTCCAGATATTTATAAAAACTGTAGTTTTTTAGAAATAAAGATTGAATTGAATTTAGATGAGACTTCAAGGAAGCCCTTTCCCTTGGCTACACCACTGGATATTATTGTTTTACCTTTTATTCAGCAGTAAAACTAAATATCACAAATGGAATGTTAAAGAATAGTTAAAATGAATTGGGTTCCATTGTGAAAAAAATAAAACCGTAACGAATAATGAAAGAGCGTGCATGGATTGAGTATTTTGTAATGGCTTGCATTATACAAATGTCAATTTTAGATCAGATTTTGATTTATTTCCTTTATGTTCCAACCCGTAATAAACTTGATATGTGTAATAACATTCAAACTAGGCCAGTTTTAACCATATCACCCTCCAATGTGGTCAGTCATGTATGGCAGCTTATCAGATACCTAATATGATGGTTTATTTGTTCTGATAATCTTGAATGTGCTGATCGTTTATCATTTTAGTAGCAGCTAATGTCTTTTTAGATGATAAAAATTCCAACACCGATCTTTTGTTTCCTATCTTCCGATACTGATTTTTATTATTGAAATTTGCGGCTTTGATAATTCGCCAAAAGTTTATTTTCATGCAAGAATTACTTATTATATTAGGTACGCAGAATATGTTAATACAATATAAGGTTAAAACGTAGAACAAATGGTTGAAAGTTGTGCTTTTATGTATTATTGAATACTGAATACGAATATGTAAAAAATATTTAGAATTATAATTAAGATTAAAGCATTTCTTTTCTATTCTATTCTAATGATTTATTCAAGAATAATATCTAAATTGGCTTTATAATTGATTCTTTCAGAATGCTACAGAAAATGTTTGAACCGTCTTTTTCTTTATTCAAAAAATGTTTTTCTTTAATTTCAGATACGAACAAGAAAGCAAAGTGCAGTTTGTCGTCGATGCTGTATACGCTTTTGCGTTGGCCCTTCACAATCTGTATGAAGATCTATGCAAAGATTACAACCAATCTGGTGTTTGTCCTGCTATGACCCAATTCGATGGAAGTGACTTTTATAAGAGATATCTACTCAACGTGTCTTTCATTGGTAAATATGAGCAATTACTATTAAAAGCTTTTCGTAATCAAGTAATGTAATGATTTGGAAATAAACTTTAATAAGCAGAACTGTACATACAATAACTAATATGGATGAGCCGCCGGTAACGCCTCGTAATATGAGTACATAAGAAAAGGTAACAATTTAAAAATAATTTCAATTATACAGGGTTCTCCAAGAAAGTGATACTTATCAAAGTTAGGTTTTTTTAAATAACAATATTAAATAGTATAAAATTATATAGCGTATTTTACATGCTATAATCAGTTTTATGTGAAAATCGTATGGATTTCAATGACCTGTATAGTGCAAAAGAAACAGTTAAAAACAATTTTTTGCGCTAAAAAATTTTCGATATTAGTCAAAATGTATGTCAATGCACTACTTATTTCAATTAGAAACAAATGTGTACAGGATGAGTCAAAAATCAAATATATAATTTTCCATTTTTTTTAATATCACCATTTAAAAGTACCTTAATTAAAGTTTAATTTGAGTTAAGCATTCCCTATACCTATAGTAAATAATTTTGAAAGCTATTTAAATTTAAGTAGAAATAAAATTCACAAAATTCTCTAATTTTAATTGGTCACTGGTTAATAGGAATAGACTGTTAATTAAAATGAAATAAAAATTGCATAGCCAATTTTATTTTTAAAAGAGCTTTCCAACAAGGTGCCACAAGTAGTATTATCCCATTTAAAAAATTAAGTGGGGTTAGGTTTCACTCCTTAAAAGGGGTGAAAAAACATATTTTTAATATGACTGGTAAGCCCACAAAAACCTCAATTGGCCTTTTATTACGTTTTATTCAACTATTTTATCCTGAGGCTCTAGAAAATTAGTTCCAAATAAAGTCCCCACCCTGTAGATTTACTTCCGTGCGTCCGATGTCACGTTTTTTGTCCGCACCATAAGTCAAAAACTTGAAAATTTCAGGAAAAATCAAGCCCTTTAAGGGAACGAATCCTATTACTTTTGAAAAAAATCTGAAAAATGGGGGTTACGGGGGGGTTGAAATATTCAAAATTATCCTAACTCAAAATTGAAAAATGATATCAACTTGACTTTTTTAACAAAAACCAAGCTCTATAAGGGGACTATTAACTTTGAAAAAATCTGATTAGGGGGGGGTTGAAATTAAGAAAAGATCATAAATCAAGAACGAAAAGCAATATTAGCATGAATTCAAGCTCTATAAGGAGATGAGGTCTACTGATTCTGAAAAAAATTTGAATAAAATGAAATATTTAAAAAAACCCTTCCCCAAAAACGAACAATAATATCAACTTGAAGATTTTGGCAAAAATAGGAATAAATAAATAAATAAATATGGGGAGACAAAGGGGTTGAAACATTAAAAAAATCCTAACTCTGAAACAGGAAACGATGTCAAATTAAAATCTTCAGGACAAATAAGGGGATTAAAAATGGGGGTTAAAAGAGTATGTGAAAAATATAATAGAGAATGCCAAGCTTTATATATCTTCATTCTAGTTTTTTATCTGAAATGTATATTTATTTTTAAAAAATCGTGAAAACGCTAATGGCTACTTGCTTGTGGAAGGACCTTGATGATACCTTTTCATATTTATGTTTACAAACTACACAAATCCTCTCCATTCTGAAACAAGTCAATTTTCATTCCAAAGGGGACACATTTTTACAATACAAACATCTGTCATGTGTCAACCCACTCCCTTCCACTTCTCCAACCCCTTTTAAATAGGAAATATATCATGTGTGGCACATCATTAGAAAGATATTGCAGTGGACTATTCAGGCATATGACCATCTACGACTTTTTTTCGATATGTTTGTAAAAATAGTTTTGATTTAAACAGAGTCAATAAAATAGCCGGTTTGGGTTTTTTGTTCAAAAATTTTTCTGAGGTAGACACATTTTTAAAAGTAAATTATACGTAGTACAATTAACTTTTTAATTAAAATTATTTATCTGAAATTATTACAAGGTTTACTGCTCCAAAAATAAATATATCACAGGTCATTTTTTAAATGTTTGCGATCCAAATAAAATTCCAGAACTTTTGGATTTCTTTATTCTGAGGAAAATTTCACCAAACTATACACAAATAGAATAAAATTTTGATATGGATTCAGACCATTCTGCAGTAATCCTTACTCTAATTAAACGAAGAACTTGAACTTAAATTCAAAAAAATGTATTGGCTCCTAAAAAGAAAATCCAAATTGTCAGTGCACAACAAACTGCTGATTTATAAACAAATCCTAAAACCAATCAATTTATGGCATACAGCTATGGGAATGTGCCAGCAAGAGTAATATCAACATGATACAAGTTTTCCAAAATAAAGTCCTAAGATGCATTGTTGATGCACCTTGGTTCTACCGAAACGATTATCTTCATAGAGACCTGAAGATGCCAACAATCGAAGAAGAAATAAAGAGGTTTGCTGCGAAACATGAGGATCGACTCCACTCCCACATCAACGAAGAAGCGCTGCAATTACTGGACAACTCTACACTCAACAGAAGGCTCAAAAGGAAGAAGCCATTTGAGCTAGTGCAATGAACGTTAATGTTAGTGCTAGTGTAAAACAGTGTAATAAATCGTCACGCCAACTTGTGATGCTTTCCTATAGAAACAATTAAGACAGCCCAATGGGGACTTCTTAGATAAGTAATTAGTTTATAAGATGTTTAGATTAAAATTGTAGGTTAGTCAGTAATGACTAGTAACAATACTCTAACAAAAAAAATGTTTCAGATATATATACGCACTACCACAAGTCGTTGAAAAATAAATTAATATTATTTGCTAGTTGTCAATGAAATGAATGAAGTTATGCATATGCAACTAACAAATCAAAAAAGTAATATTGGTTGCATAGATGTTAGTAATGTTTTACCAAAACACAATTTTATAAATACTCAAGTCAAAATTACAAAAAAAATATAGTATGTAATGCCGTTTTAAGTAACTCGTTCTTTTTGCGGGATGTCGCTCTGCTCGTCCCGCAAAGATTCACTCGTTATATAAAATAAGGCACTTCGTAACTGGTGTCATAAATAGATATTAAAGATCATTCAAATAAAATAAGTATTTTAAAAGTAATTAAAATAAAGATATAAATTTATGACGTACTTTGAGTATCATTCGATGTTTATTTTCAAGATTCCCCTAACTAGTTGCAATCGTAATATCCATTACCCACAAACGTTCGATGTTCGATTTTCTCTTACAACCGCTTGCCCTCTGTCAAAAAGTGGAATAGGGGTGCGAAACGCTTAGCAAAGCCATAGATAGGCAAGGAGGGATAAACGAAAAATATAAGATCAAGTAATTGTCGGTGAGCTTATCCGTGCTTCCAATACTAATGATTTCAAAATAACCAAAGCAAAAAGTTCTCATCGCAGAGTTTACTATTTTCAGAACTGATACGAAATTGAACGAAAATCGATTTGTGTGTTGATTTGATGTAAAATGCGAGCGAAAATATAATAAAAGTTAATGTCGTTTGTAAATACCCACCTATGGTTGAGTTCGGAATTAATATCCGAGTAACACACAAAGTTATAAAAAAGTTGGTGTAATTAATTAAAACGTTGAAAAATACTTGTACGCGACACGTTAAATAACTTTTCGGTTAAAATGAATCAAAACGTTTCAGAATAAACCTCTATTCCACAAACGTCGTTTGAACCTAGATATTTTTAATCGTCATACCAAGGGGCATTCCATGCCAAATTGGACACCAATTAGCTTTTGCATCTTGATTTTTTTTTAAACTTTTCTGTTTGTATATAGGTTGAAAGGAATCTCCATGATTTTTTTCAATTTTTTTTCTCCAACCGCTTTCGGGATCTCGATTTTTGACAAATTCAGAGATTTTTTTTCAAATGCCCATAACTTCGTGAAAAATGAGCTGAATAAAATTTTCATAAGTTCAAAAAATCTTTGTTTTCAAACATACACTTTTCGTAAAAAATATCAAAAAAATATTTTGAAGCAAGCTTCTATTAGAATTTTAACTTTTAAGCATAAATTATCGATTTACAAAATTTTTACTAAAAATTTCATATTGATATCGCTTTTCATTTTTGATTTTTTTTTAATTTCAACCACTCCTTAAATTCCCCATATTTAATCAGATATTTAAGGGCTTCTTCTCCTTTTAGAGACTGATGTTTGTTAAAAATTTCAAGTTTATATCATTTTTCGTTTCTCAGTTAGGATTTTTTTTTATATTTTAACCCTCCTTAACTCCCCAAAATATATTCATATTTTTCTTCAGTATCAATAGGCTTTATCTTCTTATAAAGCTTCATTTTTACTAAAAATTTCATATTGATATCGCTTTTCGTTTTTAATTTAGGATTTTTTTTTATTTCAACCCATCTTATTAACCCCCTATTTTTAATCAGATTTGTTAAAAATCAATAGGCTTTGTCGCCTTATAGAGCTTGATTTTTGCTTAAAATTTTCAAGTTGATATCATTTCTCGTTTTTGACTTATCGTGCAGACAAAAAACGTGACATCGGACAGACAGACAAAGTAAACCTATAATACTCTTCACAGAATATTGTATGAAGAGTAGAAAAACAAAATGTATTAGGTAAAATAAACTATTCAAAAGGTCAAGAATAATATTCAACTTCTTTTATTAAAGGATACTAAAAGTTTGAAATAACAGCACATAATTGAACACAGAACACAGAAATCTGTGAACTAAACTAGTGAGATGCATATCGTTAAATGTTATCACACTTAATTCTCCATATGACCCTTTCTAAGTATATTTCACAGCACATTCCAAAGTATTCTTGCTCTCGCTCTGTCCTACCCTTAACTGTAAATTAATTTACCAATAGCCTTATTTTTATTTAATACCTGTATTGATTCAAATTATCATAACATCTAATATTTTTTTTAATACTAAATTATACAAACAAGGCAATAAAAAATGTCATGAAAATAAAAGATTTCTGGTTTGTATGCAACAAACAATCTTGGTTAAAGGGTAACACAATTGATAATTACAGGCAAATATAACTTTATATAGGTAAACTATTTAAATGTAAAATTCCTCATCGAGTATATTAAATTAACTGGTTGATCCATTTTTCCGATTCAGACTTTTAAAGTGAAAAACCAATTGTCTCTTTATCTTCATCAAATTTTTATTCTACATTTCCATTTCCATAATAATGTCAAGTAGTTACCTCATCAGAATAATAAAATTTTTCCTTTCAGCGGGTTTTGTGGGAAAAAAAATTTACAAATTTTTTGCTTACTTCTTACTTCATAGTATTTACAATTGGGTACAAAATAGACCATTTTGAATCAGTCTTTGGATGGTCTTAGACACTGAAACAAAATATAAAACAAATTACAGTCGTAAAACTTATTATAGGTAAACAATATAACCTTAAAAAGTTTTTATTGCCTTAAAGAAGTTTTTCGGGAACAATCGTTAAATTGACATATATCCTTCCAATTTATTAAAGTTGCAGTTCCCAATTAAACACATTTTTTTTAAATGATCACAATTAATAAAATAATCTAAATTTTATTAAAACCGTTTCATAAATAACAGTTTGTTTTATTTGGTACAGTGTTGCCAAAATATGTTTTTGTTATGTACCAGATTTGTCTAAAAAATGTACCAGATTCCTTAAATGTATTAGATTTTTCGAATTCTATTTGCAATGATATCTAATTCATTGAAGGAGAAAAAAGGGGGTCTTTATTGATAGCGAACCCAAACAAGGAACACAATATATATATTTTACACGTGAACACTGATGCACGCAGAATGTACTACATCTAGTACAAAAAGTTTCCAAAAAATCCAAGATGCAAAAACTAAATGGTGTCCGATTTGGCATGAAATGCCCTCAATATATATCTTTGTGGATATCCTATATACCTACTAAAACAAACAAATGTGTTGGGTATAGAATAAATACGATGCTGCTATTTAATTTAAATAACAAAACATAAATTATGTAATGGATACTAAATATATTAAATAATCATTAAACCACCGTGTTAAATGTCGCGTTGATGTTCCGAGGCTTTTTGAAATTTTCACTTTAAATCACCGGATAAATAGTGGAGATTATTACTATACGAGATACTGACACGACTTCATCAATATTCCCAGATAATATAGTGTTAAAGCTATGTTCAGTTTGATTATGTAGCCACCAACATAAATTATCTTCATTAATTATATACGCATATTGCATGTACATACCTATATCCAGCTAATCCGCCGAAATATCCGTTTGTCTAAGCCTGATGCTGAAGTCATGCCGTTGACATACGTTAAGAGATTTGGAACAGAGCCGAAATCTCGATTTTCTATTGATATACTTTAATTAGACAAAACATGCACATTTATTCTACCGAGTGGACTAGATTTTTTGAAAATTTAGAACTAATTATAAAAAATTAGATTCGTATATTTATATATCACAATGAATAATATTTTTACGTCTGTATCCATTTTTTTAACAATTATGTCGAAAAAAGTGAAAATAAACGAAAAGTGGAAATAAAAATTTGTTTTTTCCTAATATATGTATATCCTAGATCAGCGTTTCTCAAACTTTTTTGGTGACGGAACCCTTTTGAGAAGCGAAATAATTGACGGAGCCATAAAATAAATTTTACTTTGCAACCCCGGGGCATTTCTAAAAAAAAAGTTCCTCCAACCAGGTCCTACCTTTTGTAGCGAACTTCCTCATAGTACTCCTTTACTTTTTTAAGGCTATTATTTTCGCGGAGCCCCCACAAAGCTTTTGCGGAGCCCCAGAGCTCGGCGGAGCACACTTTGAGAACCACTCTCCTAGATGATTCTTATTAATATTAGTAACCAACTTTTACTGCTTTAATAATGTACAAAATATGTTTTAATTAAACGAATTAAACCCATAACAATATAACAATGAGTGGCGTTTGGCGTTTGGCGTTTTTGTGCAACATTTGACATATTTAATTGTAATTATGATCAACAATAACTAGACTTGAATTCATGATACTTGACATGACATATGATGTTGATTGAAGATGATAGAAAGCATTACTTACAAACCAATATTGCAAAATTATTAAAAAGGTTTTTTTATAGGCACCATTGCCCGTACAGCTCCTGTCCAATTTACTATCGATTTAAGTAAACAATTTGACCATTAATCGTAAATTAAAAAAATTTAAAAAATAAAAATAATTAAAAAAAAATTAAAATTAAAAAAATAAGATTAAAAAAAATGTTCTTCAATTTTTTTATAGGCGCTATTGTTCGCACAGCTGTTTTCAAGCATATTAAGCATAAACATACTATCGATTATAGTAAATAATTTGAGCAGTTTCTTAATCATAATTGAGAAAAAATTTAAATTAAAAAATTTTAAAAATTTAAATTTTTCAAATAAATTATTTTTTATTATTATTTAGTTCGTTCAACTACTGTCAAATTTTCAAGCAGATTAGGCATATTCATATCGAACAAACATTTCATACATTTCCTTAATCATAATTTACAAAAGAATAAAAATAAATAAAAAAATTAAAATAAAAAAAAATATTCCAAGAATTTTTTTTATGAAAATAGTTTACCCTAATATTTTTTAGATCCTAATATTTTTAATTAGTTAGAATCCTGCAATTGAGTAATTACTTTTACAGTTATAATTTTTCTGCGCTTCCTCTTTTTCTATTTAACATTCAAAAATTGGTAAATACTATAATCTTATAATTTGTTGAGTTACAATTATATTAGTTAAAACCTATTATGTACTCAGCTTTGGAAACACTTCTCTGGGTCGTCTAAAAACTGCTTAAAAATAACAAATATTTTAAACAGCTTTTGTCTATTATGTTATATTTCTAGAATCAGTGCAATAGCCTTTTTAATAAAATAAATATTTCGTAGAATTGTCTTAGCAACATTATTAGATAAAAATAATTTGTTGCAGACTTGGCTGGTAGTCCTGTCAAATTTGACACTAGCGGAGACGGATTAGCAAGATATGATATTCTTAACTACCAAAGACTGCTCAACTCATCTGGCTCTGGATACCATTACAAAGTAAGTAACTGATTGTAACTTTTATATTAAAATAAGTAAAGTTTTTTTTTTATTTCGTATTGATTTTACCTGTAAGCATTTAGGACGTTCTCAGAATATGAGATACCTGCTGGGTATATGACTTTTATTAGCTTCTAAGAATGTCCTGTTATAGCACGTGCTCAGTATATACTTTTTAGAATATACTTTTAAAACACATATTCAGTATATTATACTTTCTAGAATATACTTTGAATATTCTAAAAAGGATATTTCAAAAAGAATATAAATAGAACGTTCTTAGTATATTCATAGAACATTGATCTTATGTAGGATATTTTACAGTCAATAAATTAGACGATTATTTCCATACAAGTTATTTTAAAAAACCGACTCAGATTTTGACCAAAAATATATGATACCACCCCTGAGGTAGAAAAAAGAATTCGACGATTTGAGAACCTCCTCATTTTTTGAAGTCGGTTAAAAAATAAATCGATTTCGTGATGTTACAGTGAAATTAAAGAAAATATATATAATAGAATACCAAGAGCACAAGAAATAACAAAACAAGTATATGGAGGCAGTTTATGTCATTTTGTATGAATACGTTGAAAGAGACTGCAATATCTGAAATTTCCAACATTCTGCGAGATTATAATTAGATTGTATTATATTTACCTACTTGCATTTATTATTTTGTTCATACAACAAATATTTTATAGTATGAAAATTATCTTACAATAAGGTACCTTTACAATACGGTATATTATTTACAATAAGGTTTAATATTTAAAATAAACAATTTTAAATTTGAAGTTTAAGGATTGTAGTTGACCCAGATAACAATTTAAGGTTTCCATATTTCATGTTAACTTCCCCAAAACTACATAACAGAAAATATATAACTTTTCCACAATGCTTGGTTTTATATGTACATTTATCTTCCAACAATTTTAGGTACATAATAAATATGATTTATTTTATGTTATTTTACATTCTCTACATGCAAATTTAAAAATACGCATATTGAAGCAATGGTGATGTTCCCTTATGCTTTGTAGTAAATACACAGTGTGTGCGGTATTCCGGCGCCAATTGTCGCTTCAATTCAAAGAGGCTAACCAGTGAAGAAAGTGTTGAGATGTTGGGCAGCTTAGAGAATTGAACCGAGACTATAATGTTTGCCCTATTAACAGACCTACTAGTTCGGTATTTCCCTCATCTCGTTGAATTTGGATGGATGGTCTCTAAATTTTCTTTCTTATACCCTTGATAAGATTTATCTATGCATATGTTCTGATGACTTTTTTCTGTCTAGAAAATTATCCTCTTCAATAAAAAAAAATTCCTTTGCGTGCCACTTTTTGCAATCAACTAAGAGACTAATATTGGTCAAATGCCATCATTTGAATTTAATAGAACGATAAATCAGAAATCATACAACGTATATAAGGCTAAACTAGGAGTAACGTGTTGGATAGGCGTGATCTAATTTGTTAGCAATCCCAAGGGGATTTTGACAAATTCAGATTAAATCTTCTAATTGACAAAATACCTTTAGGTGAATGTATTCCTAAAATTAGTTAATCCTTGTATAATCCAAAAGTAACAATGTTGGCCTTACTTTATAACTTCATCTAATATTTATAAATGAGGTTATATTAGACGAGACATTTATTTTCAATTGTACTTAAGTTAATAAAATTTGATTTTAAAAATATTAGATATGAGTACAAGTCTAGTAGTAACATTAAAATATAAAGAACACGTGGTAAAAGCATTATTCAGAAATTTGGGATTTATCATTAGACATGCAGTTGACCTCAATTCTATCGAAACCATGAATATGTTGTACAATGCGATCGTCAAATCAAAATTAGAATATGCTTCATTAATATGGAAACCATTTTATGATATTCACATAAGCGCTCTTGAAAACGTTCAAAGACGATATCTAAAATTCTTGGCATTTAAGATAGACGGAACATATCCACTAATTGGGATAAATCACACGTTGCTTTTAAATAGATTTTAAATGCAAAGCTTAGAATGTAGACGAAAAAATCAGTCGTTAATATTCCTTTATAAACTTATTAACTACCAAATTGATTGTTCCGAGTTATTAGAACAACTTGTATTTAAAGTGCCAAGAATTGAATCTCGAAACAACTTCATGTTTTATCTCCCGCTATCTCGGACAACTTTATTAAAAAAACTCGCCGTTGTATTTTACGTATGAAAATTGCAACAACTTGCAAGGTAGAATTGATTTCTTTTCTTGTAAGCTTTCGCAGCTCAAAAAATTGTAAGGCTGTTTTGGTACTATTTGCCTCTGTATAGTCATTAATTTATTTAATTTTTGTCATATTATGTAATTTTTGTCATATTATGTAATTTTTGTTATATTGTGTAATTTTTGTTATGTTGCACAATTTATGTTACATCCAAATTATGTCTTATTGTGCAATATGTTATATTTATATTTACTTTTGTAATTACAATTTTTTTCCTGCTCTATAACTAGGCATTTAGCATGAAGCGCAGTGTATGTAATAAATAAATAAATCAGTAGGTATCTTCATTTGATACAATCTTTGTTAAAGGTTTTCCAGGCTAGAAATTGGAGTGATTTATAAAAAATCTAGTATTCTTTAGAAATTGGATTTTTTCTGCAAAAATATTTCAGTTCCCGCAGATTCTGTCTAGTATTTGTTTGCTGTAGTATTGTCAGGATAACTTAAAAGCTCCCTGGCATCACTGCAAGTTCTTGTTTCATCCCAACTTTCATTGAATTTCACAAGGGAAGATTAGATTAGATTATATTTAATTAGGACTGTGGACCATGTGGTCTCCCCCACCTCGACCTTTTCAGATCTATTGTAGATATCCTTGAATCATTGTTTAGAGTGCCTTGTCTAATTCGGTCTTTTTTAGTAGACTCCATAGACTGTGAAGTAGTTCTCTGGTATAGCTAGTTACCCTTGGTTTTTTTTTTTTCTCCAAGTGAAAGGAATCTCAGTCTTGCTAGACCTTCGCAGTAGCACAATACGTGTTCTGCCGTTCCGTGCTCTTCCTGACAGAATCGGAACAAGGTCTGTTCTGTCAGATCGATATTAAACATATGTTTGTTAAGCCTGCAATGCCCTGTTAATAGACCTACTAGTACTTTTTTTTTAAATGAGTAAAACCAAATTTGGTAGATTTTCACAAAACTTTTATTTAAAAAAAAAATTAGTAGATGCACGGTGAGTTTAGGCGATGATTCTTTTAAGAACTCTTTGGCCTCTCTCTATCCTGGAGAGTTTTTCCACCACTCCTGAGATTTTTTAAACATCCACTGCTTTGTGCATGTTCTGATAGTTATTTTGGTTACACCACAGAAGGGTTCTGGGCCAATTAGAGCATTTGAGGCTCCTTTTCGGGCTAGTAAAACAGCCTCTTCATTGCTATTATGTCCTCTGTGGCCTGGTACCCAGGCTAAGGTTAGTCTGTTTTGACTACCCAGCTCTGTTAGGGCTTCCAAACAGTCCCACACAAGCTTTGAGTATACCTGCATGGAACTGAGTGCTTTTAACGTCGCTTGACTGTCTAAGTATATAACAATGGTTTTTCCATTTAACTTCTGGCTTAATACTTGTTTTGCGCAATGATATATTGCTGCTATTTTTGCCTGGAATACTGTCGCATGTTTACCTAAGCTCAGTGAGATTATTGTCTTTGGCTTGGTTCTATATATACCTACTCCTGAACCTTCATGGGTTTTGGAGTCGTCTGTATACCAGATGAATTCTGTATAAATAGGAGGTTCTTTCGTCCACGCTTCCTTGTCTGGTGTACTTACTTTATATACTTTGGGAGCATTTCATCTGAAGGCATTCCCATTATTTGGTCGTTCTCCAACTCTTTATATAGCTCGCTATAGTCGCGTCCATGCAAACTGCTTATGGGTGATGAACCTTTCTACAGTCTGTGTGTGACAGACCTGGCTTCGCCTTGAATGTTCTTTACTTAGGTTTGCCACTATCGATGCTGTCAGTCCAATGGATGGGTCAGGTCCAAAAAGTATTTGTTTGGCTGCCTTCTTGATAAGTGAATCAGCAACACAGTTACCTTTCGATGTGGCGTGACCTAAGATAAAGTGATATATATTAGTGTTTGACTGCGAGAGTTTAAAAATGTTCCTCTCTTGATGGCTTATTCCATCCTAATCGCAGTTAAATCGGAAATGGAAAGGTGTACCATTGTTGGAATTATTTCTTGTATATTGAATCAAAAATGTAGATCATTTTTCGGCAGTAATAGCTATCAACTACATTAAATAAATTACTCAACATTATATGTATATTCATAAATTTATAAAACGTGAAAATTTGAGTTAGGTAAGTTCGATATTAGAAGAACGATATTAATAGGTAGGTTGGGTTAAATCAACTAACTATGCAGAATTTTTCTCCGTGTGTAGTTATGAGTATAAAAATGCAATAGAAACGAATAAGCGTAGTATTGGAAGCCAGGAATTTCCGCAATCGCACACGCATATTCGAAACTCATTCTCGAATGCAAAAGAGGCATTTCCCATTTTGCGATCCGGAATGAAAAATAACCGTCTACGTCGCGTCGGCCTGCATCCGCCACGCCGTAATGTTACGCTGTTGCGCTAACCCCTAAATCAACGGTGATCAAAACAAAAAAAAAGGAGAATTTTGAACTTAAATGTTGTATGATTGTATGTCAATTCTTATCCGGGATTCTCTAAGTAAATCGATTTAGCTGAATTCCGGAAATTGGGTCATTCCACAAACTTTTTAATGTACGTACCAAAAGTTTTCAAATTTATTTGTTTACCTTAATTTGAAAATGTGTATTCCAACTTGCTATTTAACGCTGATCCAGGCATTGTGAATGAAATACGAAACAGCCATGCTATAAAATAGTAAACCTAGTTGCGCGATTTAGTATATACTTTAAAATTTAGGTCCTCCATTACTGAAAATCTTTATTGAGGGCAATAACAAAGGGCTATCGCCCGTATTAACAGTGATACCTAATTATATAATTATTTGATGTTTAAATAACCTAATTTAAAATTTTATAATTTGATTTTAATTTAATAATTTAATTTAAATTTGTACCTGTATGTATATGTATATTAATTATAAATACAGTTATTTAGTTATAAACAATTACCACATTGACATGTCTAAATCAAAATTATTTCCAAGAAGCTTTTTATATTCTCCAGCAAAGTGTTTGTTTTGATAGTTCTGATTGCAAGAGAATTGTATATTTTTGGTGCCACAGTTGTTACAAATTTTTGGCTAGCATCACTGTAAACAAATAAAGTTTTACAGTAATTTCTTTGGTGTGTTTTTTGTTCATGTGATGACGCATATATCGCGTGAAGATAATATAATAATCTAGCTTTTAACATGTCACTGTTACACAGAAATTACTTATATTTTTGTATACAGGGTGTCCCAAATAACAGTGATCGATTTTAAATGTAAATGCACAGCTTATTAATTGCTCTAAAGAGATGGGGTTTTCACTATTTGCTTTCGTTTATCCAAAAGTTTTTTTCAAGTTTGTTCACATTTTATCAGATCAATATACACGGTGATCCACTAATGTTGGTCAACTTGAATGGAAAAAATATGTATTATTTTTCCATTCAAGTTGACCAACATTAATGGATCACCCTGTATTGATGTGATAAAATGTGAACAAACTTGAAAAAAAACTTTTGGATAAACGAAATCAATTAGTGAAAACCCCATCTCTTTAGAGCAATTAATAAGCTGTGCATTTACATTTAAAATCGATAACTTTTATTTGGGACACCCTGTATTATCCTTAATATGTAATTTTAAATTATATTTAATAGCTGAAGAGCATTATTATATAAACCTCCCCAAACCAGAGCAGCGTACCTAAAGATTGACCAATGATCGGAAAATCATCTATTTCCTATGTATATAGAACTTTCCTATACATTTTCGTAATCTATTTTTTAATCTTGTTACATGATCCTTCCATTTAAGATTTTTATCAGATTCAAAGATAATTTATTACAGTCTAACCACGATTTATGTATATACCAAGTTCAGCCTTTTCCTTAACTAAATTTCAAGAGTAACCTTCTATTTTGGCTTTTAAGAGAGTTTAATGATAAATAATAGTGGTCCCAAAACCGCGCCTTGTGGTATCCCTATTTCTCTAATTTTGTGGATTTGTTTTCTGTTAGTTATTCACTGAAATTTATTAACTAGATCAAGTATTTTTCAATTTAGACTGTATATACCACTTGAATACGTAGCGTTGATATATTCTAAATAAATGAAATGCCGGTGTATTGAAATCTACATTTCTAAATTCACAGAAAGCAGAATTTGCATTCTGATGCAGACTTTGACATAATCTAATTCTGATACTGTGGGTAGCCATGTGTGAGGTTTTCCACTAGGTGTGCCAGAATATGAAATAATTTTGACTTGGAAACCGATCGCAATTGTAAAATACATATCATTATGAGTTTTAGAGGAATTTTTGTTTAGTTTCAGTTAACATGTCTTTCTTTTACATTATGTAAAAATAGAGCATAAAAATTGTTTACAATATAAAAATGGTCTATTCATGAATCGGTGACAAGTAAATTATAAATTTTTAAAAATGATTTAGGATGGTACGATGATAACACTATTTATTACTTTTTTACTTTTAATATATAATTTTTTTACATATCTTATGTAATTTATTTTTTTATATTATTAAATTTTCCTTGTTATTGGAAAACTGATGACCAATAATTCTTTCATTACTTTTTTTTAAGCATTATTATTAATATCATAACTAATTAAGGCTATTTGTTTCAGAAAGTGGGAAAATGGTTTAACTATCTTCAGCTAGACCCAAATTATCTTGTATTTGAAAATAATGCAACTTTTGTGCCAACATCAGCTTGCTCTCTACCCTGTGAACCAGGAATGATCAAGAAACAACAAGTAAGTTAAAAAGTCATGTAATATAAATGTATTGTACTCATTTTTTCTCTATATTCTAATTCTATTAGTGCAGCAAAAATGTGTACAGTAAATTTAACCCAGATCAGAAATAAACCAACTTGCTAACGTGTTGTAGAAGTTTTAAAAGTGATTTTTTCTTCTTACTCTATAACGGCTTAACATATTTTTATGAAAATGTACATATCTTATACAGTAACCAATAAAGTGGAGTCAATGGTGTTCAAAATAAATGAAAAATAAATTAAACATAAATTAAAAATATATCAAAAACAAATTAAAAATAAATTAAAAATTTATTAAAAATAAAAGAAAAATTACCCAAATTCTTACCCCATTAAAATTACCCCAAAAAGGTCTCCACCAGCAAGTGGATTTTGTGGAATTTGTATCTAAATAATGCTAGAAAACAAATAAATGATATTTTTATGTCTAGAAACTGAGATATTTGATTCCGACTAAATAATCTTAAAATGTCCATTGGAGTTGATTGACGTTCTATTTGAGCCTGCAAGTGGTTCTCTTTCAAATATATTTAAGTAGTATTTGTACTTAAATTACTTAGAAAATAAATATATTTTTATGGTATATCGAAACATATCGACAAACTTTAAAGAGGATATGAAATAAACTTTTTTATTCGAAGGTATCATAAAACTTCGTTTTTCGTATAGAAAACATAATCGGAAAGGGTAAATTTTACAAATGAACTGCTAAAAAGTATTTTTTGGTCAGGCTGCATAGGTAAAACGGCTATGCTATCTAAACATTCTCGTCTATGGAAATGCTTTCGTACTTGACAATGACCAGTCAGAATGCCTGGGGCTAGGCGTAGATTCTGTCTAATCATAGTCAAGTATTTATTATAGAATAACTTAAGAGCTCCCTCTGGCTACTTTAACACCATACATGAGCCTCCAAGTCGACGGTCCAGCGTTTCCTTCATGAACAAATCCTCCATCCCTACCATTTATATGCATATAAGCTTGAAATCCTGAAGATTACCCACATCGATTAGCTTTTTGCCAATGGTTTTTGGATCATAACTTAATAGACCCTTACGTCGGAAGAAAAGTATTATTTACTGATGAGGTATGTCTCACAGGTGATGCTTATTTTAATAATTGAAACACCCACATTTGGCACGATGAAAATTTTCATGGTGTGGTCTTTAGAACACACCAGCAATAATTTTCTGTAAACATATGGGCTGTTGGAGAGAATTTAATAGTTCATTGCTGCCTGCTCATTTAAACGCAGACATTTGTCTCTATATTCTGCAAAATATTTTGCCTCTATTATTAGAAAATGTCCCTTTAAGGATTAGGAATAATATGGCGTTTCAACATTTAGACCAGCGATTTCTTTGCTGATGAATTGGAAGAGCAGGTCCCGTGGCATGATCCGCGTGTTCTTCAGATCTCATCTCTCTAGATTTTTGTGGTTATTTGAAATCTTTACGAAATGCTTATTTGTAATGAATAAGATCTCTTAGCAAAAATAATGGCTAGTTTTTACACATGTAGAATATTCCATAGGGGCCGCGAACCGACGGGTGCAATTTTTGCATTGAAACAAACATTTTGAAAAATTGTAATATTATTTCATTTAGTCCTTCTGAACATTTTGGAAATTATTATCAATTATTTATCACTGAAATTAACCAAACTGACAATTTTTTCTTTTTTCTGTCCAAACGATTAATTCGTGGACTTTGATATCCCGTACCACCCCATAAAGTTTGTCGATTTGTTTTATGAGACACCCTGTTACATATCCTGATAGATCAGTTTCGAAAATCGATATATGACTTTTCAAACTTCTAGAGAGAAAAAGGTCTCCTTCCTCACCAAATACGTATACGAATGAATTGTTCACAAAGGCAGATAATAGGATATTAGATCGAATTTAGGGGAAATTTTAACAGAAAAAACAGGATTTTGTTAAATATCTCGGCAAATGCTTGAAGGAAGATGCCGTTTGCTGCGTTTTATCTCTCTTTAAGAGCTCTAAAAAATAATATATATCATCGTTGGTTTGGGAACATCTCCTATGTGTAAAATCACTTAATTTTCAGTAGACACAAAAACTTCCTAGACATTCTTATAAAATTATACACATACAAGGTATTAGGTATATGATGACAATGTATTTTAATTCGATTAGCAGAAGCATTTGTTTTTTCAATGTGCGATGTAAACGTTAATTTTGGATCAAAGAAAACTCCAAGATCTTTAATCAATTCTGGTCGATTTAATGTATGATTTTGTAGGTTATAATTATATAGTATTGATGCTTCCTTTCTAGTAAATGTCATTACATTACATTTTTTAACATTTAACGGTAACTTATTTCTTTTGCACCATTCGTTTAAGTGGTTAAGATTCTCTTGAAGCAATCGACAATCATTATAACTAGAGATTTCATAAAAAAATTTAGGTCATCGGCAAACAATAGATTTGTGACGCTCAAATTACAAACAATATCATTAATAAAAAGCAGAAATAATAAAGGCCCTAAAATCGAGCCTTGTGGGACGCCAGATGTTTGTTTAAAATTTATTGATTTATGCCCTAAGCACTGAACATAAAGGTAACGATCTGATAGATATGACTGTATAACATTTAATAAGGAGCCATGAAATCCAAGCGCTGAAAGTTTACTTATTAGAAGTTTGTGATCAATTCTATCGAATGCTTTAGAGAAGTCAGTGTAAATAACATCAACCTGACTTCTTCTATCCAAAACTTCAAAAATACAATGAGTTATACAGATTAGATTAGTTACAGTAGAGCGACCAGCAATAAAACCATGTTGGGTTGGACTAATGATTTGGCTAAACTGAAATGGAAGGAAAGTATGTACAAGTATTTCAAAAACTTTAGAGAAATTGTTCAGAATTGTGACAGGGCCATAGTTACTGCCATTTTTAAAGATTGGACTAACTCTAGATAACTTCCACATCTCAGTAAATTGTTGAGTTTTAAAAATAAGGTTGAAAATAATAGTAAGAGGTTTGCAAAATACCTGTGCACAGTCTCTCACCAAAAAAGCCGGAACATTATCCGATCCACTTGTTGGCTTGGGTTTCAATTTTTTTAGAGCAGTTAATACTTCAGATTCCATTACTTGGATAATGTTAACTATATTGATATAATTTTGGTATTCCAAAGAATCTTTAACAGTATTATCAATTGGTGTATAATTTCCTGAAAAAAATATTGCAAACGAATCCAATATATCTTTAGGTTGATTTAAACGCTTGTTTTCGAAGTTCATAGTGTTGGGTATCTTTGACAGATGCTAAGGTTTCTACCTCGTCCACTTCTACTTTTGATATCTAAATTAAAATTTGACATCAGTACATCCAGGTACATCATTCATATCTAAGATCAATAATAACTAGACCTCAACAAAAATGAAAGAAGCATTACTTTAAACTAACTTTAATAAATAATATTGCAAAATTATTAGAGTTATAAATGAAATACAATTATATTTGTTCGTAAATATAATATATATCATGCTCCGTGAATATTAGTATAATAACCTGTCAAATGATTGACCTATCATCTGATTGCCAGATCTTGAAGTTGAATACATGTTGATGTTAAAATATACTTCATCTAGCTCTTATGATGGTCAAACGGGTACCTCACCTTCTAACGACCTCTGGTGAATTATTTGGAACACGTTGTATATGATGCCATATCGTCTTTTGTTTTGATATGGGATTTTAGTGCCTTATCGTCTTTTGTTTTTATATGGGATTTTAGGGAAGTTGAAACACCTGTAATTATTGTCTTTCATCGTGGTTCGTCTTGAGATTATAAAAAGAATGAACTTTGTCTATGACGTCACACACTCCGTGTGCGTTCTGTCCACATACTTTGATTTTCTTTACTATACGATGCAAGAGAGAGGTCCGACACGCCCAACGTAGGGCGCGGCCATTTTGATTCCTATGCCACAGTTTATAGCTAAAGAATCAGATCGCTCACTCTGCGTCGGCACTTTTGATCTCAGTGTTCCAGTTTATACACTGCGCAACTCGGATAATACAATATATGACAACCGCCTATAATACAACAGCAGTCTTCTGCGTATCCTGAATTTGTATCCCTGGAGTGGATGTTATTTTGGAATTTTCAACTGGTCCGAGTGAGCTAACTGATTCTTTAGCAATAAACTGTGACTCCAAAAATAATATTCACTGACAGCAGCAAGCAAAATATCAGGTGCGTTTTAATAATCCGCTTCTGCTTCCGGAATTGTCGGTTTAGCCGTTTTAACCTGTCAGATTAAAACAAGAAAACCGACAATTCCGAAGCAGAAGCGGATGATTAAAACGCACCTATTAAAAATTTTGCGCCAAGATGTAGGAAACACGTAATAAGGGTTCAAAATGGCGGAGTTTTCTATCTCCTTTTAAAAGGCACTCAGAAAGCTGCGCAGTGCGACCATTCTCCGTATAGTTAAAGAAAATCAAAGTATGTGGTTCTGTCCGATTCGTCAAGTTCCAAGCCGAACTTGTTCATATTGAAAACGCTCACGTCATTCATAAAGTTTAATACTTTTAAACGGGGCCATCGATCGAGTGACTCAGATTAGTTTTTTGAGTATTTCAGTCGCATATTGGCAGTTGATGTTGTGCATAACTGCATGGAGGGCCAGTCTACATAAGTTGAATGTTTTATTAACTTTTTTTATAATAATAAATACAAATATCGGTTACAAATCGTCCTAGGCAAATAAGATTTAGCAATCTGTTAATGAAACTTTTTTTTACGTACTCGCTCGATGACAAAATTCAAATCAAAAAATTTGACAGGCCTCTTCCCGATTTAGAAATCACAAAAACGCACCTCTAGTTCGTCAAGCTTCAACAGCCGTTCAACAATGTTTAATCAGAATATGCATTTAAAAAATAACTAATTTTTTTTGTTTTGCTTGTGTTTTATTTAGGAGCGATCAAAATTTAGGCGTGACATACAAAAATGATTTGCCTCCGGCGGGGCACTTGCATAATTATGATACTCTGACCTGTTTGTTGAACTTTGTGGAAATAAAATGGATGATTTTTATATAACTTTATTTTTTAATAACTATCAGACTGACTGACAATCGTTTACTACGATAAAATAACTGAATCTACAACATTGGTAAAAGTACTAAATCAAACACTAAATCTTAATATGAATACTTATTATCTACACTGTTACCACTGTGTTTTAAGACACGAGCCGCTACTGGAAATAATAAATGTGTTCAGCTTTATATAATTTTCACCCTCAATCGATTTATAAGTTATCCATTAGAGGCATTCAACAATCTGACTGAAAATTATCATTTGTTCCAGGGAGACACATGCTGCTGGATATGTGATAAATGCGAGGACTATGAGTTTGTATACGATGAGTTTACATGTAGAGATTGCGGACCGGGATACTGGCCTTACGAAGACAAATTATCTTGCTACGCACTGGAATTGCAGTATATGCGTTGGAACACTCCCTATGCTTTCGTGCCCGCAGCATTTTCATGTCTGGGAATTCTAGTTACTTTCGCCGTTATTATCCTGTTTGTCAAGCATAATGATACTCCATTAGTCCGTGCATCTGGCAGGGAGTTGAGTTATATGTTGCTCTTTGGGATCCTCCTATGTTATCTGAATACTTTCGCTCTCCTTGCTAAACCAACTACCGAAATTTGCATCACTCAGAGGTTTGGCATCGGCGTTGGATTTTCTATTATATACGGTGCACTGCTTACCAAAACGAATAGAATCTCCCGTATATTCGATTCTGCTTCAAAATCAGCTCAGAGACCGAGCTATATAAGTCCTAAATCTCAAGTTGTCATCACGTGTTCCTTAATTGCTGTTCAAGTTATTTTGACTCTAGTTTGGATGATTGTTGAACCACCAGGCACGAGGTTCCATTACCCTACCAGAAACCAGGTTAGTATTATATGTATATGTTATAATTTTATAATTATTTTAAGTAGATACATTATTAAATGCCTTATTATTTTTATTAGTAAGTACAAGGTGGGGCAGAATAAAGAGCGATTTTGAAAAGCACGGAAATGGTACTGTGTCATTATGAAGTGGTGGGAATGATGTAGTGCTGTCGTGCATATTCCTTGTTACTATTCAGTACATAGATAAAATAATAAGTAATAAACATTTTTTGAAGACGGGACATTATCAATAAGCTGTAGTTTCTGCCATGTTGTCAGCAAACAATGTAGAAACCATTGAAAATTATATACATAGTTGGAGCCAAATATGCGAACTTTTTAATAGAAAATGTACCGAGAAAAATTTCAAGTGGTCACTTACATCCTAAAAAATTAATATCCACCTCACCCAACCTAAACGCTGGCCCGCTTTTATAACCGGGCAGACTGAGCAGATGCTTAGGGGCGCCGGTGGTTGGGGGCGTCCATGCTAGGAAAGAGAAAAAAAATAGGTTTTGACCAGCTGCGATTTCAAACACTAAAATTTAAACCGGTAACTTCAACTTGTTGTTGAGTTATTTTCCCTTGTTGAAAATGTAAAAAATACAATAAAATATACCTTCAGATTAAAACGTTCGATCTATTAGACGAGTCAGGGCGCGCAGCAGTATGAACCGGGCGCACTCACTATCCAGGGCGGTAGACTACAGTAATCAGCTAGTAGCGCGCCCCTCATCATTGCCACACTTACACCGCTACCAGCGCGGCGCCCCCACCCTACTACAGTTGTACAGTCGTCAGTCACAAAGCTTGGAAAACAAAGTTGTGGATCTTTTGAATGATATGAAACTTAATATTGAAAACTGTCGAGGACAAAGTTATAATAATGCCTCGAATATGTCCGGAAAATATGCTGGTCTCCAAACCAGAATTAAGGAAAGGAACCATACTGCAGATTTTGTGCAGTGCACAGCCCACTCTGTAAACTTAGTTGGTTGCTACGCTGCAGAGAAGTCTTTCTTTTCTTCTTCAACTTGCAAGTGGGGTCTTATAAAAAAATGTATAAAGAAAAGTAACGATGGAAAACAAAAAGAAAGAACCGAAAAGCAACGATGGAAAACAAGAGAAAGAAACTGAAAATCACCTTGCCAAAATCACTGAGTCACAGCAGCTAAGGCTCTGTACTTCATAATCGCTGTTTAGACGACAGTATGGGACACTGTATTTTCGTACTCTTTTTTTTTATAGACTTGTTTACTAGGAAAGCAAAACAGGAGATAACACCAAAAACAGTCACATTTTTAACTGCTCAGGAAAAAATACATTTCTCGCACTATGAAAGGATTCAACTTTGACGTCCAATAATCCCTTTAAACTCATTTCTATCGACATCTATTAGCCAGAAAACCTAGACGAAAATGTTCCCAACCTAACCTACTTATTTACTCCCCTCCCCGGTCTGCAGACAGTCAGTATTTACTGGACTCTACTTCTCTCTACATTAAATAGATACATTTAACAAATATTAATAGAATATTTATTTAAATCAATTTATAATTTGTTTACACCAAGTACTAGTTAATTAATTTATACTTAAGCACAGAGCTGGGCAGTACTCGAGTAAATTGTACTTGAGTACTCAAAGTATTCAGTAATTAGTACTCGTAAGTACTATCATCCTGATGGGACTCATACTTTATACTCAAAAATTGTCGAGTACTTTATATTTAGAGTACTCAGTACTTTTTATTCCTATATCTGACGAGTAACGAGTACGAGTATCGACGCGCGCATATATATTATAATGATTCCACCTTGGAATGGTTAAACTATTTCAATGTCCTAGACCTTTTAGGGTTATGGCTCCTTTTGCTTCGCACTAAAATTTCAAAAAAATAACTAAAACTAATACTAATCAATATATGTTGAATTTAAAAAAATCTAAATCTTTTGTTTCGCATCTTCCGTTTTGCTCCCTGTTCTTCTGTTTTCTGCTCTAACTCTTGGCGTTATTTATCTCCTCTTCTCCTGCCTGGTCTCCTCTTGCTGTTTTCCTCTAATTTCTCCTCTTACTCCTCCTTCTGACGAACACTCCTTTCTGCTAAGTTCTCCTTCCTATTCCATTTAACTCTTGATGTTCTTTATCTCCTATTCTCCTGTCTGGTCTCTTTTTGCTGTTTTCCTCTACTTTCTCCTCTTACTCCTCCTTCTGACGAACACTCCTTTCTGCTAAGTTCTCCTTCCTATTCCATTCACACTTATCTTTAATTTAAATAAAACTTTCTTTATCTGCCTTTTTAATTCTTAAACCCCTTTGTCAATATTCCCAAAATATATCTGACAATTCCATTAATCCTACTACCATTGGCGTCACAACCTTAAGGCAATTCCGAATTATTTATCGATTGCAACGATACAGAATGGAAAAGATAACAATATGTCAAATGATGGAATCATGGCAACATGTTTTTAAATATATGACTGTTCTTTTGAGTATTCTCTATCTGTATATCTGTCCCTACCTAATAACCTTTATTAATTTAACATTAAAATGAAAAGTTGGGCGTACACGTTAATGGTAAGTGCTAATTTATGAAAGATAAGTGATACTCTTGTTTTTTGTTGTTACTTACTGACTTATTATTACTAATTATTATAATTCCTTTTTTCTAAACTTCATTCTGAGGTAATTCTATTTCGACTATACGTACAATATGGATTCTTACGCTTTTCAAAATCGCTTATTATCCCGCTCCACCCTGTATTAATAAAACTTTGCACGAGTAGTGATTTGAAATTTTGTCACCCTAAATTGATGAAATCGATCACTGTGCGACGTTATTACATCGGATTTTTAATTCCAACCATTTCATTTTTCTAGGTTATTCTGAAATGTAAAATTCAGGACATGTCGTTTTTATTCAGCCAGCTATACAATATGATTCTGATTACTACTTGCACAGTGTACGCCGTTAAAACCCGCAAAATCCCAGAAAACTTCAATGAATCGAAATTCATCGGCTTCACAATGTACACTACTTGTGTCATTTGGCTGGCTTTCATACCTATTTATTTTGGAACTGGAAACGCATATGAGGTAAGTCTTTTTTTTTAACAGCAAATAAACGGCATTTGATATTAGTTTTTGACCACTGGTATATTGTTTATACGAGGATAGATCGGAAAATACGAGACGGAAAAAATAACGTTTTTAATTTTTCTATATATTTTCCTGAAATCTCTTCAGCTCATGTATATCACATTTTGAGATAATTTCTTTAGCAGTTCTCTTTGCTGATCCTTTGAAATCAGATTTGGTGAACGACGCCCCCAGGTATTTTATTTGGGGAGGTGTTAAAATTTTTTGTATGACATTCTTTACAGCGTATAATGAGAAAAAAAGACATTTATAATAAATTGCTACTAAATCGTTAGCCCCTCTTGAGTGCGTCAATGGATTCGATTCCTCTTTTAGCTAGCGCGTCGGCTTTTACCCTCAGATTTAATTGAATTTCTAACTTATTTACGGTCAAAAAGCATAGCTTTGGACTTTGTAGCGTTAATTATTGTCAAGCAAAATTCGTTAGATATTTCCGAAATAATTTTCGATTCTTTGTGGATTTTTGTGATGGCATCTTTCGATTTAAATACTTTAAAATCGAGGTATAGTTGAGTGTCATCAGCGTAAACATGAGAATTCTTGTATTTCAGGTATTTGAAAAATTGAGAGAGGACCTAAAATAGATCCCTGCTGTATTCCATAAATAGCTACATAATTTAGATATCCTTTTTGATTTTTATTCCAATAGGCCTTTTTTTCTCTACTCATCGCAGGATTATGGTCGGCCGGCAACAATGTATTTCTAGAATCGCCCATAATCCTCCTATGCAGCGGCGTAACAATGATTCGCGATAAAATGCTAATATTGACACGATTTTATTGTCCATTCAAATTAAACTTAAGAGAAAAAAATTGTTAGAAGGACTTTGATATGAAACGTAGCACTTTAAAATTTAAAACCCACAACTAAAAAAATGTATTTGTCTGAATCTTAATCATTCTACTTAAATGTTTGAAGCAATATTGTTACGCCAATACCCATGAACCCGGCTCAGCCAAGTTGATGTTTGAAAATTATAAAAAAAGTTAATTATATACATTTTAAAATAAAGTTGTTTTATATAACCCTGGGTCGTTTCAATATTATATATCTATAAAAAATTAAGAATTTGGATCAAAAAATAACAAACAGTTTCTTTTATATATTTTTTCCATACAATTCTATGGTGCTATCAATTTGTATTTTTTTTATATTGAAACGATTTATAATAATAATTTAGGAATAAATCATTGTTGCTATTGTAATTTTTTGTTTTTCTCCAGTTTTGAGCATATTTTTTAATCGTGACTATATATTTTTATTTTATTAAAAACTACATGTCAAAACTATCACTTTAGTTTAATATAAAAATAAACTGCTACAACTAACCATATACCTGTCTCACGATATGACACTGATTTATTTAATAGAATTAATACCAAACTGGAAAATTAAGATTTCCAGTAGACCTTCTTAGTATTGACAAGTTTATCGCTGATTCAAAGTATTTACCTAACTTGGCTAGATATAATATTTGTAAGTTCAGCTCTGAAAATCATAATTAAATTACATTGTTGCCGGTTGACCACAGTGCAATCCGCAATATGAGTCGGCATCATTTAAAAATTATTCGAGTATAGTTTAAAGTTTTTGTTGCTCTAATATCTCACTATTTATAACAATCCCAATTATATAATAATCCGAAAAGTTTAAATCATCTCTTCAAGTCATCATTAATTTAAAGTTTGGGTCAGCCTTTTTCTTTGTTATCTTTATGGTTTTTCGAAGCACTTATACAGGGTGTTTCATTGGTAAATGAGCATATGTTAACTGCATATGAAGGTCATCTAGGTGGTTCCAAAAAACCCATACTTCATGGGTCTGTCGCCCTTTAAAACCGAGTTTTGTCAATTTTGCCGACTTCTTTCTAGGTTCATAACTTTTGAAACGCACTATATATTTTTTCATCTTTGGTATACAAGTATACATTAATTTGTTAAATCCAGTGACGTATTATTAATAGGGAAAATCCAGGTCCGGATTAACAAAAAATTTACAAATTCTTCGATACCTAAAATAACACCCTGTATATCATAATTTTGTATATGTGTTTACAGATTCGAAAAGAGCAGAAAAAATTGAGTTTTACCAAGGGGTTTCGGTATTTCCGCATACAGTTTTCTTACTTATTAATTTGAGTCAAATCTGTTTCGATAAAAATAAAATAAAAAAAAATATTTTTTTCGAAATGTAAGTGTTTTCACCTTTTCTTATATGTATAATATTTTACGTTTTTAACAAATATTACCACACTGTCGTTACAAGTACAGGGCGTTTAAGATAGTATTGAAATTAGAATTTTAAGAATGTTATACCCAATACAGACCTGTCATTGCTTTTTTTTAAAAGATTGAGATCCACAAATTAAGAGAATGAACGAGGTTAATTATTATTATAAATTTAAACTGGAAAAATAAATACTTAATTAGAAAAAAAATATTTTTTTTAATTTTATTTCATATTTTTATCGAAACACTTAGATTTGACTCAAATGAATAAGTAAGAAAACTGTATGGCAGAAATACCAAAACTACTTGGTGTAACTCAATTTTTTCTGCTCTTTTCGAATCTGTAAACAGATATTCAAAATTATGATATACAGGGTGTTGTTTTAGGTATCGAAGAATTTGTAAATTTTTTGTTAATCCGGACCTGAATTTTCCCTATTATTAATAACGTCACTGGATTTGACAAATTAAGGTGTACTTGTATACGAAATATCAAAAAAAATAAACAGCGTGTTTCAAAAGTTATGAGCCTAGAAAGAAATCGGCAAAATTGATAAAACACCATGTATCTGGGTTATAAAGGGCGACAGACCCATAAGGTATGGGTTTTTTTGGAACCACATAGGTGACCCCCATATGCAGTTAACATATGCCCATTTACCAATGAAACACCCTGTATGTATAGATTATATAGATTATTTTTTGAAACAAACAAGAAAATAATTAAGATAATGAAAACAATGGGTTTAAGGGGAACCTCTGTGGTTAGTTAATGGAACTGACTTTATAACTATTTAACTAACCATACATGAATACAAAATATTTTTAATATAATACAGATGAGAAAAATATTTAATTAACTAATAATTTTATCAAATGCCTTTTTGAATTTCAACTGAGTATGCATGCCTAAACTATTATGTTAAATTTAATTCTTAAATTATTTCAGACTCAGTTGACAACCCTTTGCGTTGCTACCAGCATGAATGCCACTGTCGCTTTGGTTTGCTTGTATTCACCGAAAGTCTACATTATAGTGCTGCATCCCGACAAAAATGTTCGAAAATTGACCATGAATAGCGCTGCTTACAAGAAATACAACTCTAGCTCTGCTCTACCTTCATCTTATGCTCCGGCTCCCTCCAGTGCTACGCAGAAAGGTAAGTAGAAAATTTTTGTGTCTTCTATAATTTTATTTTTTTTTCGGTTGCTTCATGGTTTGTTTAAAGCAGGACTTTTTTTATGTTGATTAATCACTCTCTGTGAGATAAAAATAAAAATGGGCTGTATAATTTAAAAAACAGAAAAATACAATTAATCTGCCTACGCAGCAAAAGGAAGCTTTCAATAATAGCTTTTTACAAAACTTTTAAAATTAAGCAACTTCATTCTATGAAAGTCTGAAAGCAACAACTTTTTTTTAAGACAAAGACCAAACTTGCTTCATCGACACATATTTTGATAAGTTCTGGAATAGTAACTCGAGCGTATGATACACAGAGGCGTACACTTATTAACAAAATGGATTCCTAACAACTTTAATTGCCTCCTTTCTCTTTGTAATATTCGAAGAAAATTATACTCACTCTTAACAGACCTTTCTCCTCTACTAGTGATCGTATAATTTAATAAGATTATTTTAACACTCACGTTGTATTTAATTCATTTATAAATTAATTCAGGAATAAATGCAACGTTTGGTGCAAATTTGTAAATTAAATTATATTAAAATTTTTTATGTTTCCGACACAATTACATAAATTGGACGATCCACAAACTGCGTAATTGCATTTAGTCCATAGATCTCAAAAACCCTAAATAGAGCATCGAAAACAAATTTTGATTCCCTACAATGCTAAGCGCCATGATAACTGAGTTTTCAGGTGGCATTACTCACAAGACAGGATCGGCGCAAGGTTGCGGTAGAGGATATAAAGAAGGAATAATTTTTTATGTGAAACTTTTCACAAATATTCGTCTGTTTAATAAATAATTTTTTTATGATTTATTGGCTACCATACCAAAACGTTTTCGAAAATAATGGTTGATAGTTATAGAGAGACTATTGATATTTGTTTGAAATCACTGCGTAAAATGTCACGTTTTCGCACATGCGATGGTCGGCCGGAGCTTCGGTCGAGTCGACCAGGAAAATTGCAAAAAAAAAGACTGACCCTTTAGGGAATTCTAAAATTAATCTCTCATGATAATATTAAAATTTAGTTCATAAAATAACATTCACACACAATTTTAAAAGAAAAATAATAATCATCTGATGAAATAAATCGACTGTCAAATGCTATACAGTCGTAGCTTGCTTTGTTTAATATTTTGATATAAAATTTCAATTTGTATGAAATTTTTATTTAGGATTTATATGGTAATAGTTTTGTTCGTTTCAAAAACTATTTTAAAAACTTTGTGCGTGAAGAAACTTTTACTAATTCGCACAACTTAAAACATTCGCTTCTTCGTCGCTAATGCTTCTAAATGCGCTTATTCGCGAATATATTCTTCCCGCACTTGGTTCGTAAATATTGTTACGCATGAGAATAAATCCCGTAGTAAGACCATCTCAATTTTTTTCTTACCAATCAAATATACCTGTTTCCCCAAGAAGTTTTTCAGAATCAAATAATAATATACAGGGTGACCCATTAAAATGGGGCATAACGCAACTGAAGACTCTCTGACTAAAAATAGGGGGTCCTTTTTATATTTTATGGAATATATCTCTTATTTACGTTTGGAGAAAAAAGTTCCTTAATTAAAAGTTACTTCTAATATTATTTTCTATATTTCTTGCCTCATACAAATTTTTTTCTAAAATGGTCCGTATTTGAGAAATTTGACAAAATGTGCAAAATTCTGATTTTTAGGAAAATTGTTAAACTAAAAGTTGTTTGCGATATCGATCTCAATAATATTTTCAATTTAATGTTAAATGTTAAATACTAAACAAAGATGATTTTGAGTTACTTTTAAATTGAATTAAATTATTTAATTATCATTGTAATTTATTTATTTATAATTGGAGTATATAGGTATAACCAATATATTATGATCGTTGCAATTTGAAATTTATTATAATTTGTAATGTATGCAAATAGCATTTCAAGAACAGGAAACTTTAAACTGTCAAAGTGTTGTTCCTAATTTTAACCTATAAATTATTAATCTCAGTTACTCACAACCCACATACTTTGATTACTATACGGTGCAAGAGAAAGGTCCGACACGCCCAACATAGGGCGCGGCCATTTTGATTCCTATGCCACAGTTTATAGCTAAATAATCAGATCGCTCACTCTGCGACGGCACTTCTCCAGTTCTCAATGTTCTAGTTTATACACTGCGCAACTCGGATAATACAATATATGACAACCGCTTATAATAAAACAGCAGTCTTCTGCTTATCCTGAATTTGTATTCCTGGAGTGGATGTTATTTTGGAACTTTCAACTGGTCCGAGTGAGTTAACTGATTCTTTAGCAATAAACTGTGACTCCAAAAATAATATTCACTAACACTGACAGCGGCAAGCAAAATATCAGGTGCGTTTTAATCATCCGCTTCTGCTTTCGGAATTGTCGGTTTAGTCGTTTTAACCTGTCAGATTAAAACAAGAAATCCGACAATTCCGAAGCAGAAGCGGATGATTAAAACGCACCTATTAAAAATATTGCGCCAAGATGTAGGCAACACGTAATAAGGCATCAAAATGGCTTTTAAAAGGCACTCAGAAAGCTGCGTAGTGCGACCATTCTCCGTATAAGAGAAAATCAAAGTATGTGTTCACAACTAATAACAGTGTTCCCCTATTACAGAACACAAAAACTAAAAATCAGTGTAGTTAATACATAATCCAATTATCATGGTGGCTAGTAGGGGGTTATTTTATTGTATTCACTGCATACCCATAGCGGTATCAAAATTTTCTGAACATTATGATTCCGGCCTATCCCTGAATAGTTATTTTATCTGCATTTAAGTAAATCTCAATGTAAACTTCCCTTTGTTAGAATTAGATACGCTAATTGAATTTATTAATTAAATAATGTGTACTTTTATTGCAGTAAGTTCTGACGGTACTGAGACTATTCTAATGCAACGTATTGGGGGAAACACTGCCACCACTACAACAACTAATAACACTCCTAACACACCTTCAAGAACCTCGTGTAGTGGAACAAATGCTGAGCCGATGGATAGCATAGCCCTGCTATAGGGACGGCCTAATAATGACGTAAGTACACTTTTTTTAATTATTACATTTATTTTATTTATTAATTTGAGATATATTTGGCATTGAGAACGGTCGATAGAGGCAGGCGACTGTGGTGCGTTCATATAGGGCATTTCAACGTTAAAAAAACTGAGTATGCCTGACCTTTTTTTTTATACAAATTTGTCGTTGTAGTTTTTGTTCATTATTAACTTAAATAATAATAACTTTGTGTTTGTGTTTCTAACATTAGCTTTTTCATAAATCTTACGTTTTAACTACAGTTGCTTGTTTTATTAAAATACATTGAAAATTAGAAGTAATAAAGCTAAAAACGTATTTACGTAATAAAATGAAAATACATTCCATTCTACTAATTTGTGTTTTTGTGAAGTATTTGCGAAAATTCTGGCAGCAGAGGTGATACATACTGATCTTTTGTGTCATAATTACAGCAACTAATTGTTGTATGCAACATATTTTAGAAGATGTATCTAATATGAAAATATTACGAGCAGTATTTAAGATAATTCAATCAAACTAATTTTGTTACCTTATTTATTAATAATTTATTAATAATTTAATTAATAACTTACTGAAGACCACTTTAAGCAACTTGTAACGGTTTTTAACGATTAGAACCGTTATTTCGATCACAATCACCTCTTACTCAAATGTCATTGGTCGTCTATGCTTTGTATCAGAGGAAGTGACATTTTTATTTTATCTAGCAGACAGCGACGAATAGTTCACTTCTATTTTTAATTTTATTTCGATCATCCGAAATATTAATTTATATTTATTTATGTTAATGACCGTCTGATTTTGTAAGCCTATTGCAATCTCTAGACGGTTTGGGTTTGAATACAAATAAGAATCATTTATCTTGAAGATCCCGAATCACTTGGTTGAAGTTGCCTGACCGATATATAATGTTTAAGGATTGATGTTCCTCTGCAGTTTGGGGCGAAAGAAGAAATACTTGATTTTTACCTTTAACTAATCAATAAATTGTTTTAAATTTGATTTATATGCAAACTTATGTGAATTAGAATTTGATACCTACCTTATCTAAAGCATTTTTTAAGTATAATTTGTTAGTGGGTAGTGATTTTTAATATTTTTATCACTATTGTAGAGTTAAGTGTATAAGCTTTAAATATAGTGGTGCCCATCTTCTTTTTCAAAGTTATTAGAGTTATTTAAAAACCTAACCCACGCTCTATAAATTGAGCTCAAACATATATATCAAAGTAGATAAATGAACCAGCTAATCATGTTACAAAAATGATGCTCCAACTGGGTTAAATAGCTCTTAACTTTAAAATAATTTCCTTATGACTTATCGTTCTAATTCCCATAGGTATTTCACAGAGGTTAACTAAACTAACTGCATGTCTTGCATTTTTACTAATACTTTCTTAACTCTTTTTTGAACCTTTTCTATACATCTGCATATCGTACTAGGTCAAGTTTTATATAATAACTGCATATTATATTAGGTCCAGTATTTATAAATATTTCATTATTTATTTTCTTTAGGTTATTTTATTTTTAAAAAACATTCCGAAGAATCCATTATACCTACTGTTAATTGAGTTATAATTCGGCCATTACCGAAATATGTTTAACTTCTTTTCTTTATTTAAACGAACATTATTTTAAATTATGGATTTATTTATTTAGTATCCTTAGGTTATTTTAATTTTGATAAACATTCCAAAGAATCAATTATACTGTTAATTGAGTTAGAATTCCGCTATTATCGAAATATGTTTAACCTCTTTTCTTTATTTAAATGAAAATTATTTTAAATTGTGGATTTATTTATATTATCCTTAGGTTATTTTATTTTTGATAAACATTCCGAATAATTAATTATACTGTTAATTGAGTTAAAATTCCGCTATCACCAAAATATGTTTAACCTCGTTATCTTTATTTAAAAAAAAATTATTTTAAATTTTGGATTTCATTATTTATTTTCCTTGGGTTATTTTATTTTTTATAAACATTCCTAAGAATCCATTATACTGTTAATTGAGTTAGAATTCCGCCATTACCAAAATAGGTTTAACCTCTTATCTTTATTTAAACGAAATTTATTTTAAATTTTGGATTTCATTATTTATTTTCCTTAGCTTATTTTAATTTTAATAAACATTCCGAAGAATCAATTATACTGTTAATTGAGTTAGAATTCCGCTATAACCGAAATATGTTTAACCTCTTTTCTTTATTTAAATGAAAATTATTTTAAATTGTGGATTTATTTATTTATTTATTTATTATCCTTAGGTTATTTTATTTTTGATAAACATTCCGAAGAAACAATTATACTGTTAATTGAGTTAAAATTCCGCCACCACCGAAATATGTTTAACTTCTTTTCTTTATTTAAACGAAAATTATTTTAAATTATGGATTAATTTATTTAGTATCCTTAGGTTATTTTAATTTTGATAAACATTCCAAAGAATCAATTATACTGTTAATTGATTTAGAATTCCGCTATTATCGAAATATGTTTAACCTCTTTTCTTTATTTAAATGAAAATTATTTTAAATTGTGGATTTATTTATATTGTCCTTAGGTTATTTTATTTTTGATAAACATTCCGAATAATTAATTATACTGTTAATTGAGTTAAAATTCCGCTATCACCAAAATATGTTTAACCTCTTATCTTTATTTAAAAGAAAATTATTTTAAATTTTGGATTTCATTATTTATTTTCCTTGGGTTATTTTATTTTTTATAAACATTCCTAAGAATCAATTATACTGTTAATTAAGTTAGAATTCCGCCATTACCAAAATAGGTGTAACCTCTTTCTTTTATTTAAACGAAAATTATTTTAAATTCTGGATTTATTTATTTATTATCCTTAGGTTATTTTATTTTTGATAAATACTCCGAATAATTAATTATACTGTTAATTGAGTTAGAATTCCGCCATTATCAAAGTATGTTTAACCTCTTATCTTTATTTAAACGAAAATTATTTTAAATTTTGGATTTCATTATTTATTTTCCTTAGCTTATTTTAATTTTAATAAACATTCCGAAGAATCAATTATACTGTTAATTGAGTTAGAATTCCGCTATTACCGAAATATGTTTAACCTCTTTTCTTTATTTAAACGAAAATTATTTTAAATTTTGGTTTATTTATTTATTTATTTATTATCCTTAGGTTATTTTTTTTTTTTATAAACATTCCGAAGAATTAATTATACTGTTAATTGAGTTAAAATCCCGCTATTACCAAAATATGTTTAACCTCCTATCTTTATTTAAACGAAAATTATTTTAAATTTTGGATTTCATTATTTATTTTCCTTAGGTTATTTTATTTTTTATAAACATTCCTAAGAATCAATTATACTGTTAATTGAGTTATAATTCCGCCATCACCGAAATTTGTTTAGCTTCTTATGTAAAATATTCTGAATATTCAATTGTACTGCTAATTGAGTTAGAATTTTCGAATTATTAACAGCATTTGTCTTACTGTTTCATATTTATTATCTTAATTTTGCTATTATTTTTGTGTGTAATTTGTTATAAATAAAGACAGTTATTATTTGGGTTTAATTTCCCCGCCGTGGTTACCGTTGCTTTGAAATATAATATTGTATATAAATTTCCTCTGATTCTTTTAACTATACCCCCTTTTATCTAGCTTGTCCAGAATCATTTTCAGAGGAATAGGTACAAAAGTGATTGCACCGTTTTAGGTTGTAGGGAAGTGGATATTATTTTTAAAATTTTTATAGATACATCATACGCAAATGACCGCCTGGAGATACTGACTCCACTAAGGTTACTTTGAGGGCACTCTAGATACGCTTGAGGGTCGCAGAGCAAACTGCGTAATAAAAACTGGCGCCCGGGCAACCCAGTCAGATGCCACCCACGTCTTTCAAATCACACAAGTGAAAATAGAAGACGTGTCACACCTAGATAACAATTATACATTCTTAACATATTTTTAGTATAAATTTTTTGAGAATATGTATATGCTGAGAATATACTTAATTTGCATTTAGAACATTCTCAAAAAATACTAAGTTTGTTTGTATGTGCTATACAAATACTGAGAATGTACTCTAGTATGAGTACAGTAATTCAATAAGTATCTACTTTCATTTGATAGTACGTTCTGAGAATCCGGGGTAGAACGGGGTACTTCATGTTTGAAATTTTTTTTGAGAAAATGTACCTTCAGATCCTAACAATTTTTCCTTGGAAGTCATATTTAATATTATTTCCAACGCTAGTTACAAACATATTTTATTGTTCCCTTTTCCTTATTTTGTTATCAATTTGTTTGTTAAAATTTGCACAATTCCCCGTTTTGCCTCACCTATGGGGCACATCGGGTACGTTCGAACCATCTAGAAAAAATAATATATTTAGGATAATAATGGTTAAATGTTGCTGCATAAAGATCAAGCTTCATGGCTACAACGTATTGAGAAGATTTAACATTATTAAACAACATTTATAATAAATTATAGTAGTTCAACATATACGTGGGGCGGAACGGGGTATGCCCCGTTCTGCCTCTCCCCATTTTGCCCCAGAAGCATGCGTTGCGATTGTGACTAAATAAATAACAAAAACTTTTAAACTAAATATTTTGGTATGAGGAAAAGGTACCCTAAGAGAGGGGATATCTTCCTATTCCTCACAAAATATAAGGCTAGTAAAATTAAACACTTTTCGTTGTTTCCAAATTCGTCAATTTTTACAGTGGACTTTCTTAGATCATGCATTCGACGTTATAGCTCTTGAAAGACTACCTGTAAGGTCAAATATATTACCAACGCATCCGTAGGATATAGCGAGATGAATATATATTGAGATGGCGGTCCTGCGCTAACCCGCGAAAATTTGTAACGTGATACCCCGTTCTACCTCGGTATCCCGTTCTATACTCGGTTCACCTATTTAAGTTTAGCATATAATAGGCATATACTAGAGACCCATTAGAGAATAAAGTGTATATAATGAAAATCTTGCAAATTTTTTAAATCTATATTTCTTATTTTAAATTACAAATTTTTTCTTTGGCTTTAACCAACCATTATCGATGGCTTGAGTTTCATTTCCTTGCTTATAGTGGATCTGCATTGAACCTAAAGAAATAAGACTTGGTACACATACAAATTAAACGTACAGAACTAATGGAATATTTTAAATATTTTTGTGGAACTTGTACATGGCATTAAACTAACAAAAAACAAGAGTTAATACATAATTCTTATGTTTAGTAAAAGTTTAAATATATTTTTAAAAATTTCTTATCACCATATTGTACTTTTTGTCCTCCCTTAGCTAATTTTCTAGTTCTTCCAAGTCCATGTCTGGCCTTATATTTCTTTGGATTAATAAAAGGGTTCTTTTATACATTGTTATACGCAGGGCCGCTGAGAAACAAGTGGGCACCGGGACAATTTTTTATAAAAAAAAATTAAGCCCTTTCGATATCACATTTCTAAAAATAAAGTCCTCAACAAAAACTTAGATCCTTTTTAGTGAAATCTCAAAAAAAAGTCCTCATATTGTATTTTACATAAACCAGCGCTCCTCCCTTTTGTGGCGAACTGCCGCCAGCCCCCCCCTCTTGTCGACTCTGATTATACGTCAATACATGCCTAGAATATATCTATATTTTTATATAATTTTATGAATACATCTGTACCATGTTATTAAATTATTATCTCATACTCGTAGTATTTACGACACATTAATATTAACGTGTAATATAATCATAATAATGTTCTAGGGTTAAATAAACCAGTCAAATTAATAATTATTACATACAATTTTCAGCGCAACAGCCAAAATTTAAAATATTAATTACATAACTAGTAAGGTCCTCCACCAAAATTTTAAATTTATTATGTAACCTATTGGGAAATATTTATTATATATTTGAAAAACATGGCTTTCAGTAAAATGCAAAAATTTGATCTCTTTGCGGCAGACAGTGTCAGGTTGTTCCATTTCAAATATACCAGTCAAATTGATAAAAATTATTTTAAATAAAAGATCATTTTACGCGCCTCCACCAAAATTTAAATATAAGTTACATAACTTGTAATATCATCCACCAAATTTTTAAATTCAATATTTTTTTACGCATACGAATTTAAATTCGAGCACTTTAGACCACTCTTGTTGAATTCACCCGACATTTGTCGTATCCTGTTTTCAAAGATACACTTTTTTAAAATCACCTAGTTGCTATTCGACATTTCACTAATCTTCGAGACTACTACCCCTGGGGTTTTTTAAAACCCCGGCGTCATAGGTTAAAATGCACCCCTAAAAGATTATTTTTTTATGAGGAAACGGCGATTTGTGCCACATTCTGACTAAGTGGGATTTAATCAGGTACTTCATCACTACATTCACTGAAAATTTCAGTTTTCTAAAACCCCGGCGTCATAGGTTTAAACGCACCCCTAAATATGTATTTTTAACAACCATACCAATTTGGTATGCGACATTTGCCGTATGCGACAATTTTCATGCGAGACTCGAGAATTCTACCCCAGTGTTGAAAAATATTGTTTCTATTTTTGCTGAGAATTGATAGATTTGCACTACAGTAACAATAATCCATGTTTGAATTTTAATTTTAAATAATAATAATACCCTTTTAAGGTAAATATTTACAATAAAATTAAACTGCGGTTTTTGTATTTACATGCAAAACAGGCAAATCAATAATTGGGGCTGTGTACAATAACTTGCTAATCCCGATATCAATAAATGGTGAAAATAAATTAATGCACAATAACCTTATTTTAAAACTGTTTTTAGTATCAATCATTGAAGAATGTTAAGAGTCACTTATATTTGATGAATTTTAGAATGTGAGTTTTAGTCATTTGGTGGGTTATCATAAATTATTCATTCAATTTTATAAAAAAAATATTCGTGATCAAATGGGCCAATTACTTCACTTCCGGTTGCTTGTTCTAAAGATCAGATTTTTATAGAATTCCTGGTATATGAAAAGAATAAATCCCATTAACTGAAGAAGGTCTTTCTTCTTAGTTCCATTAAACAGATTTTCTTTTACTAATACCCACTGCTTCAAAATGGACCTTTTCTTAGTTTGAATACTTATATTGAATCGTGTTAGAAAAGTATTTCCTTAACCTCGTCCATTGTATTTTATGCCACTTCACCTTTGTTTTGCTTCAGAAACTTTTTTGTTAGTTATATTTTCAAGCATTTTGGTATTTCTCTCAGTGGGAAATGTTTTTTTTTCTATTATGCCTTATGATTGTATGCAAGTCTTCAAGTATAAAGATATACAGAGTGAGTCGGGAGGAGCGCACCAAACTCTAGGAGTATATTATATACATTATTAAAAATGTTCATCTAGCTTTCCACTTCTGAATTTTAACATTATCAAAGTATGCCATATGTTCAAGGCTCAAAGGCATTTGATAATTCTGACGTTTTGATGAACTGTCAGTGTACAGTGGACAGTAACTAAACATTTAATTTCGAATTTATGTGATTGTTAGTGTTGCAAAATGCCAGATACTTATTCAAAATTAGAATATACAAATATGGTGTTTGTTTATGGTTTCTGTAATGGAAATGCTACAACTGCTGCTGAAGAATATCATCAACGTTTTCCACACCGAAGACGTCCTGATAAAAACGTATTTATTAGAGTTTTCAACAAATTGTGCAAGACTGGTAAGCTTCCCAGTGCTTTCATAACATCTGAACGCGCTATTTGACAAGGTTTTGTAGAAGTAGAAAATATTCTGCATCTAGTAGAAGAAGATGCAACTACTAGCTCACGGAGAATTGCCACTCAATTGGGAATTCCACAAAAAAGAGTGATAAACACACTCCACGAGCAAGGCTTATATACGTATCACGTACAGAGAGTACAGCAAATAAAAAACTAAAAACTTGATTATTTGAATTTTTCACATAAATTTTGAGGTTATGTGAAAAAAGTGTAATTACAAAAGTTGTAGGTCTCTTTATTACCTACAACTTTGTCATTTAATTTTTTTCCATAGGACTTGTAGTTTTGCCGGAAATCGAGAAACACCGTTTTTTACCCTTAAAAACTCACCCCCTTTCACTTTCCGACCTCAGATCGCCCGTAAATTATTTTTCCTTCCATTTTTGTTATATTCTCGTCCTTTTTTAATGGGTTTCATCCTACTATTATTTTTTTTTTGTTTCAAAAATTATCGACCCTGGTCTATTATAGGTAATTCTGATTTAGAAATTTTAAAAATAAAACATTTACAGCCAGATGCAAAAACGTTTATTAAAATTTACAAACAGGGCAATGTATTTTTTTATGTAATAAAAATCTTAAAACTATCTAATTTCTAGTTACTACTTAACTATACTACAGTTTTCACAAAACGCTAATAATAATATACCAAACGTTGCTCTATATAAATTGACAGCTATATTTGACGATAGATCACCTCTAAAACACTGAGAAAACTTGGCAGTTTTTTTTGTCCACGAATCGCCCATTTAGTTTAGCTTCTTGGATAGGTATTCTTTGACCAGTCGCTCTAGAGGTGTAAACAAAACTCAACTGAGGAACAGCCAACTAATTCAAACAATAATTTGGTCGCCATCTAGTATAGAAATTCTTAGTTTAAATTAACTGCTTCGGAGTTGACTAACAACTTGGGTACATGTTTAATTAACCAGTTAAAGCATGAAAGCGGAAATGTTTACTAAATTTTTTGTTAAAATTTTATAGTTTAAAATATTTTTGATCTAATATGTGTAAAGCAATCACAAAAATATTTACAGAAATAAATTTATTTTGCTATAGTTTGTTTTAACATTAATGTGGTTTCAGCTTCGGAGTATGACGATTTTGATTTAAAATGTGAAAAACAGAGTGAAAAGAAATACCGAATTGTGTTTTTATGTTAGCACCACCTTGAAGACATTAAAAAGGTCCTACGTATGCTTAGAAAAATGGATTTTATGTATTTTTAAAAAATATTTTCCCTTTTTTTAAGAATTACCCCTATACGAAATTAAGGATTTAGACATTAACATTTTTCTGTTTAACTTTTTCGTCAATATAAAAAACTGTAAGTTTTGTAAGTACATTTTATTGCAATTAGGAGATCCTCCATGTGAGATTGGTTAGAAATGGAAAGAAATTAAGCGTTTATTTGTGAAATGTGTTTATTAGTTATCTGTGGAGCTTCAAATCAAAACGCTAAAAATTTGAGAAATAAGTATTCTCTACTTAGCTTAAAGATACTATTTTAAAACTTTTTAGTAAATTTATATCCTTACTAAGATTACTAAGATTACTAAGATTACTAAGATTACTAAGATTACTAAGATTACTAAGATTACTAAGATTACTAAGATTACTAAGATTACTAAGATTACTAAGATTACTAAGATTACTAAGATTACTAAGATTACTAAGATTACTAAGATTACTAAGATTACTAAGATTACTAAGATTACTAAGATTACTAAGATTACTAAGATTACTAAGATTACTAAGATTACTAAGATTACTAAGATTACTAAGATTACTAAGATTACTAAGATTACTAAGATTACTAAGATTACTAAGATTACTAAGATTACTAAGATTACTAAGATTACTAAGATTACTAAGATTACTAAGATTACTAAGATTACTAAGATTACTAAGATTACTAAGATTACTAAGATTACTAAGATTACTAAGATTACTAAGATTACTAAGATTACTAAGATTACTAAGATTACTAAGATTACTAAGATTACTAAGATTACTAAGATTACTAAGATTACTAAGATTACTAAGATTACTAAGATTACTAAGATTACTAAGATTACTAAGATTACTAAGATTACTAAGATTACTAAGATTACTAAGATTACTAAGATTACTAAGATTACTAAGATTACTAAGATTACTAAGATTACTAAGATTACTAAGATTACTAAGATTACTAAGATTACTAAGATTACTAAGATTACTAAGATTACTAAGATTACTAAGATTACTAAGATTACTAAGATTACTAAGATTACTAAGATTACTAAGATTACTAAGATTACTAAGATTACTAAGATTACTAAGATTACTAAGATTACTAAGATTACTAAGATTACTAAGATTACTAAGATTACTAAGATTACTAAGATTACTAAGATTACTAAGATTACTAAGATTACTAAGATTACTAAGATTACTAAGATTACTAAGATTACTAAGATTACTAAGATTACTAAGATTACTAAGATTACTAAGATTACTAAGATTACTAAGATTACTAAGATTACTAAGATTACTAAGATTACTAAGATTACTAAGATTACTAAGATTACTAAGATTACTAAGATTACTAAGATTACTAAGATTACTAAGATTACTAAGATTACTAAGATTACTAAGATTACTAAGATTACTAAGATTACTAAGATTACTAAGATTACTAAGATTACTAAGATTACTAAGATTACTAAGATTACTAAGATTACTAAGATTACTAAGATTACTAAGATTACTAAGATTACTAAGATTACTAAGATTACTAAGATTACTAAGATTACTAAGATTACTAAGATTACTAAGATTACTAAGATTACTAAGATTACTAAGATTACTAAGATTACTAAGATTACTAAGATTACTAAGATTACTAAGATTACTAAGATTACTAAGATTACTAAGATTACTAAGATTACTAAGATTACTAAGATTACTAAGATTACTAAGATTACTAAGATTACTAAGATTACTAAGATTACTAAGATTACTAAGATTACTAAGATTACTAAGATTACTAAGATTACTAAGATTACTAAGATTACTAAGATTACTAAGATTACTAAGATTACTAAGATTACTAAGATTACTAAGATTACTAAGATTACTAAGATTACTAAGATTACTAAGATTACTAAGATTACTAAGATTACTAAGATTACTAAGATTACTAAGATTACTAAGATTACTAAGATTACTAAGATTACTAAGATTACTAAGATTACTAAGATTACTAAGATTACTAAGATTACTAAGATTACTAAGATTACTAAGATTACTAAGATTACTAAGATTACTAAGATTACTAAGATTACTAAGATTACTAAGATTACTAAGATTACTAAGATTACTAAGATTACTAAGATTACTAAGATTACTAAGATTACTAAGATTACTAAGATTACTAAGATTACTAAGATTACTAAGATTACTAAGATTACTAAGATTACTAAGATTACTAAGATTACTAAGATTACTAAGATTACTAAGATTACTAAGATTACTAAGATTACTAAGATTACTAAGATTACTAAGATTACTAAGATTACTAAGATTACTAAGATTACTAAGATTACTAAGATTACTAAGATTACTAAGATTACTAAGATTACTAAGATTACTAAGATTACTAAGATTACTAAGATTACTAAGATTACTAAGATTACTAAGATTACTAAGATTACTAAGATTACTAAGATTACTAAGATTACTAAGATTACTAAGATTACTAAGATTACTAAGATTACTAAGATTACTAAGATTACTAAGATTACTAAGATTAAGTCTAGGCCAAAATTTGGAATATTGTACAATTTTTCTCCTCAAAAACTGAATATCATTTTAAAAAAATGCGTTCTATTTTGAACTTTTGGAAAAAAATGCATTTTGAACCAAATTTGATGAATAATAGTGCGATTACCAATGTTGATGAATAATAGTGCGATTACCAATGTAATGATAAGAGAAAATCTTACTTACTCTCAGAATTTGAAACGAAGTTAAAACTATAACAATTAAAAAACAATTTTACTTAAAAGACATTTAGTTTTTAAAACAATGCAGACATTACTACTAAATTTTTATTTACAGTCAAATTTATTTTCTTTTCCCTTTCTTTCCTCTTCACCGTCTTTCGTTTTCACAGCATCTTAATATTTTGTAAACAAATCTTTATATCAACGGAATTGTCCATTGTACTCCATTCTTCTCCATAAGAATCTCTTAGACGAGAACGTCTTTTAATTTCTTCGGATTTATCTTAAAAATTGTCTCTATGCGAAATATTCCAAACATTTGCATCATACTATATATTTTAATTGGTACCTAATTCAAACACACATTATATTAAATATATAAATGTTTTACGAATATAATCAATCAACGATTTTTTTTAAATTGGTTAATGCTGCGATAGTTCATGTAAGGAGGGATGTTTGACATTAATTATTAATGAAATTGTAGAAGAATCTCCAACGCTGAATGCTGGGCTCATTTGTAACTCAGATAGACTGGCTTTGTCAGAAATAATTAATTACTGCAAATCCGTTGTTACTGGAAATGAAAAAAGATTATGCAGAGAGCAAAACCTTGTATGTAGTTCTGTATGTGAGCTTTGTTGTCTTCTGCAAACGTAGTTTGATGATAATGAATGTCTTATGACTTTATCCATGCCTAAAGAGAACTTTGATTAAAACATAAATGAAGTATTTTTTATAAGAAAACAGTTATACCCGTTTCTCTTAGTAAGGTAAATACAAATGTATCTAATCCATTGGGCCAAAGGGAAATTAACAGTTTATTTTACTAAAATATTGTATAACATACAGGGTTGTTTCATTTGATAAAATAAACGTACTGTAATTTTTTTTATTCGAAACATCGTTAAAATTTGAACTTCCATTAGATTAGTTTTGAAGATAATGACTTTCCCAGCAGTGACATATTTTTTTTATATAATTCAATTCATTATTTTTTCAACTTCGTATATGTGTAAATTATAATAGAAACCAGAAAATAAATTTTTGAAATTAAAAATTTTGATATCACCAGTTTCGTCATTAATGATTGAATACAATTTACTTACTTCTTGATATCCAGAAATTTGTATTTTGTTGATAAAACAAAAGAGAAAACAATCATTTCCAAAAAACGGTGTAGTTTTTGTATTTCTATAGAAAAAAGAAAAAATAAATTAAAAACCTCATACATTTTCGTTTCGTTCAATCCATCTGTAGATTTGACCCTCCGGGTTATTGAACTGCCTCAACTATATAGGTATTGATAGAAATGTTCTACGCACTTCAAAACTATCAGGAGTTCTCGTGACGCAATAATTTCGCTCAGGTTTGGTGAACACTTTACTAAAATAACCCAGTACTCTTTCTCTCCCCCCTAAAACTGTGATAGCACTCCTCCAATTCCCACATTACTGGCATTAGTATCTAGAATAAATCAATATAAATAGCATTGGCGCTGTGAGTAAATACTTCTTTAAAGTTTCAACAGCAGTTTGGCAGTCTTTATCCCAGCAGAACTCTTCTGTAAGTCACGTATAGCCCAAGGAAACTTCTTATTTGGTGTTTATATGACTATATGACCCAGTTAATTAACTTTTAAAAACAGGCAGAGGATAATTGTCTTTCTTGGTAACATTGTTCAACTGACGGTAGTCCACACAGAACCTCGTAATTCCATCCTTTTTCTGGACCAAGACTGCCGGAGAGACCCACGGGCTGGTAGAAAGTTCTATCACCCTGTTTTCCTCCATTTTAGCTCTATTGGCCTTTGGTGATCTTCGAACTGATTGACGAATTGGCCTAGCATCACCAGTGTGAATGTTATTTGGGTTTTTCCTTCCTTAGGTATAAAACTGTCACGATATCGTCAAAGATATTCTTTTATTTTACCTTTTTCTCTAATTGATTGACCGGCAACTACAATCATTTGCTATAATTTGTCGTTGGAATTATCAGAAGTTGTTGTTTGATGAATTGTGGAAGTTACTGTTACGCAGGTTCCAATCCTGGTCTCTTTCTTGATGGAAATTGGGCGATCATTAACATTTTTTTAACAGTCGTAACCAAACCCTTTCCGATAAGAATTCCTTCCTTCGTCTATATTTTCTTGAAGCCGTGCTACTGTAAGGGTTGCTGTCCCAATATAGATGTAGGAATACATCTTCGGCACCAACTTTGATCACTCTGTTTTTAAAATCCAACTGGAAACCATGTAAGTTCATTAAATTCATTTTAAGTATAGTATCTTCTTCGATATCAGCAACGATAACAGTAAGTTAACTTTTCTGGACCAATTCCTAATTGAACCTGAACCTGAAAAATAACACCAAGTACTTAGATCTCTAATTGTGTAATTAGAGATAAAGTATTAAAATCTGAACACTTTACACCATTGATAATATAATCGTTGATTACATTATATGTGATTATATGTAAACTAAATTTAAAATTATTTAGACAGGACGATCGACCGAGGTGGTTGGTGGTACGATGGCCTGATTATTACAGTATAATGGTCCTAGTTGCTCCAGTATCCACCAACGGTATATACTTTTTACCATTTACTTTAGCGTCTACGTGTACACTATCATCACGACATTTCAAAAAGTTTCCATATCAATCTGGCAATATCTACTTCGTATTCTTGAAGAGTCTCATCACCTTTCTGTTTGCAATTCTTTAACTGTAATTGGTACAAATGCTCCCTTGATAGCCTTGTCAGCCTTGATAAAGTTCTTTCACTTTTTTATCACGGGCTCTCGGAGTATTTTATAATATTAGCAAAATAACAACGTCTTAAAGTATTTTTGTGCCCATGGAGACTTTTAATTAGGAGGTCAAAACTGAATACCTAGCAGAGTTGGGTAGTATCCGGATACTTCTGTATCCGGATACAGTATCCGGATACTTTATGTGTATCCGAAAGCTGTATCCGGATACTTTTCAAATTTTGTATCCGGTATCCGTGATCAAATTTGTAAGTATCCGGATACCGGATACTTTTTTCGACATTCGGATACTTTTAAATTATTTACCACAATCGTAACTGATCCAATCCATATTATCTCTATTAAAATATACAGTGTGTCTACTTAAGTTGGAACCATATGGAAAAAAATTATTATTGATTTAAGGAAAAAAAAGTTATTCTTGATAAAAAGTCTTGCATGACCCAAAACTTAGTAAATTACGTTTATTTTTGACAAAATCGAAAATTTTCATTAAGAAAATTGCTAAATTCTTTACAAACATCAAGAAAAGCAAAGCGTATCATGTTTATAGTAGAGAAGAGAGAGAAAAAATTATGGATTACCGTAATTAGGTGGATCAATGCAAAATCTAGAAAAAATCGGATTTTTCAGACAGATCAATGTAATTGCATATTTGAATGTAATTTTCAATTTTAATCAACTTTTCTTTAATGAAAATTTTCGATTTTTTTAAAAACAAAATTCATATTTTTTGACAAACCTCGTATATGGCTTGAAAATTTTGATATCTAATAACTGTATTTTAAGTTTTGGGTCATGCAGGACTTTTTATAAAGAATAACTTTTTCTTCTAAAATCAATTATAAAATTTTTTCCCTATGGTTCCAACTTAAGTAGACACACTGTATAATCGAATTACTTTGAGCTACCCTGTATAATTAGAAATGAAATACGTATTTTTCAATATTATAATATTTAAGACACAATTGCAATAGGTACCTACTTAAATAAAAAATAGTAAAATAATTATTTTATTATGATTTGTAGTTTTGTTTGGTGCACCCTGTAAAATTTAAAATAAAGCAAAAATTTACAGGAAAAATCCTGCCCGGTGTTAGCGTCATGAACTTGTGGAGGTGTTCCATTAGCCCAGTTATGTTTCAGTTGGCAAAGACAAGAGACGGTTGTTTCTGTGTTTTTATATAGTGCAATATAACTAAATTTGCTGTATCAGTTTTAATGCCTAACTATACGCAAAGGTAAGTAGGTATAGATACCTCGAATTTTTTATTTTGTAAAATGTCTAATTACATATTACTTTTTAAAATGTAGTTGATAAAATACATGTATGACGTTGTTGCTCATAATGTTACTGATCATGTGTTATTTATGTCGTCATCAACATCAATAAAGTATACAGATCTGACAAGATCAAATATACGAGCCTGCTTTGCCTAAGTCAGAACAAAACATTCAGCAATCTCTCACTCTTCCTCCTTTCGACGCTCTCGACTTTACCAAATACCGCTCGTCGGAGGATCCACAAAAAATGGATTGTCGAATACATCTGACACTGACGAGAATATCGAAAGGTTGTATAAACATGGCAAGTCGCGCCAACAACGAGCTTATTTCGTTAGATTTATATGGACACGACACTGGCTGGTTTTTGGCGCGGTTCAGTCGCGACTCGTTTTATTTACACGCACCTTTATGTTTTATTGTTCATTTTGTTTTAATGTTTTATATTCATAGTATAAAAATAATAAACAATTTATTGAGTAGTTTTTTTCCTGTTTCTATTATATCGCTTTCCATTTTCGATAATTTATTTATGCCTAGTATTGTTTATTGTTACTCGTAATCAATCTTATTGCATAATTATAACTGTTAGTATGAAAACATTATTTTAAGTCAATTTAAAAGTATCCATAAAAGTATCCTTTAAAGTATCCCAAAAAAGTATCCGGATACTTGTATCCGAGTACTTTTTAGGTGAAAGTATCCTAAAAAGTATCCGGATACATTGTAAGTATCCGTATCCGGTACTCGGATACTTTTTTCCTGTATCCGACCCAACTCTGATACCTAGGGAGTAAAAATGCCATTAAGCATATTGTACTTTTAATCTCTAGGAATCAAAAGTTAATTTTTAATCCCTAGAGAGTAAAAGTGTCGTTTTAGTCCTTGAAAATAAGGACTATAAGTATACGTTTAGTCTCTAGAGTGCTTAAATTTTATTTTCGCACGCTGTTTTCGATCAGCTCATACCTTAAATTGGTAAAAACCACGCTTTCGCACCACAAAACGTCACCGTGACCCTAGTATCAATCTGCGTTATATCGACCTACTTTTTGTAGTATCATGGACTCGGAACTGCTTTATGAAGTCGACAGCAACCGCAAATTGCGGTCCGTCTATTTCCGCTTTAATAATGCTAATTGTTGATTCGCACTGTTACTTTCTAATACAATAATAATGATATTATATATGTAGAAGATGGCTAAAGCTTTAAGATTATTTTGGTATTGGTATTTTGTATTTTTTTGTATGCAAATTTTCGTTAACTGTGCTAGGCAGTTGAACAAAATCTGATAATTTTGTTCATTCTTATCATTCAGTATTTTATTGCAGAAAAAAAAATTAGTTTATAATAAATAAACAAAATGTTTGAGACGTTAATAGTTATAGCATATTTTTTATTGCAGGCACCTCCAGATACGGGACAACCAATACCAACTGTGGCTGACATTCACATATAAGACGTTTTTTTATAAAAATAAAAAATCTAGAAATATTACACTGACCTTTGCTCCCGAATTTGACTCAAATTTTTTCCAAAGTCTGAATATGATTGTTTGTTAAGTAAAATGTTTAATACTTGGTCAATTAAGAAAAGACATTTGAAAAAATGTAAGAGAAAAACTTTGATCTCTTTGCTAAAAACTTGCTAGAATTCCATTTTCGTTTTGTTGATAGTTAATTTTAACTCAGTTTACTTTTATATACACATATACTCTCAAAAATATTCAATTCCAAAAAAAATAGACTGATGAGAGAATATGTTGATCTGTTGTGATATTTTAATTAATTTCAATATAGTTTAATGTGTATTTAGAGCTTCGGAATTACTTCTTCTGAAGAAATTGTTGAGAGCGTCACTACTGAAATAATTAAAATCGAGTCAATGTCAACAAACTCTAGTTCCATTCTTTTTTAAAACTTATTTCGATTTTAATTATTTTATTTTAATGAATAAAATGAGTAACTATGTTACCTATAGTTGTCTATTTGTAAGATGTTAGTTATCTTAAAGTCTATTTTCAAGCTGAACGTGTTTTTAATATATATACGAGAAGATTAATATTCGTTATACGGTAACATGTAGATAGGTACTACAAGGTACACAATTATACCTAGAATATCACAAACATCTTTGTATAATTTAACAAGGTGTCACAAAAATAATGTAACAAGCAAATAAATAGAATACATAATTAATACTGAGAAATCTACCAAAATACAATGTGTGTCAGAATCCTGTTTGACGTAAATTGTAGATTATCCATACATACACAGGGAATTTTAGCCTTAGTTGAGTAAGGACCGATTCCACCGTTGTTTACATTAACAACGTCATTTTAATCTCCGTTTAACACAACGGTGGAATCGGTCCTAAGTTCCTATCCTGTAAATACCAAATTGGAATCTGACCACCACCATTCCTCCTGCTTATTTCTCTGCATAGGTCTCAAGATCTAGATCATTTGATTTTTATGTTATACCTTCTAGAAGGTAATGAAGGATGACATACTATCGTCATTTAGACAGGGCGTTGCTGATGTCCTTTGAAGATTCTCCTAGTCTACTTTTGCGACTAAGAGGACTTTCTCCAACCAGAGGGCAGTTGAAAATTTAGCGAAAAATCCTATTTTTGCAACTACAAATTTTCCGTCACTCTCTACAATCCAGCAGTTTGCATGGTCTGACGTGTGTCTTATAATCATCTCTTTCGTATTTGACGAATTTCTTTAGGTCCATGTTGAGGTGAAATCTTAGCCTGTCTTCAGCAGATGTTCTGTTGGCCCTGTATCTTCTTTCTGTTTGTCTTGCATGTGTATCCCCAAGCTTTGAACGCAATATTACTGACTGGATGAGTCAACTTAGTTTTCAGCAGTAGCATGCTTTTTCTTCCTAGTAAGCAGTTCATCCTTGATTTGACTTGTTTCGTCTTGCTCACTACCATGTCCACGTGGCTGGTGACTGTTAATCTTTGACTCTTTACTACGAATTATTTTGCAGATTGGATTTTAATTTCCACGTCTAGTTGGTTCTCTCTCTTTTTGAACAACACAGCTAGAGTTTCCCTCGGCATTGATCTTAATTTTCCACTTAATATACCATTTCTCGATTTCTGCTGCTGCTTCTTGAAGGTACCTGAGTATCATTCTGGATATGTCATCTGGATATGTCATCTTGATATATCATCTGCATAGAGGTACATGGTAGTGTGTTCACTCTTGGGTATGTCCGCCATGTATATGGTATACAGCAGGGGTGATAGCACCGCTTCTTGGGGTACTCCTACTTTCGGACTTCCTACATATGATGTGTCCCATTTTGATCCAGAATTGTCTTCCACTGAGATATGACCTATTATTCCTACTGTGTTTTCTTGGCCCTTCATTATATAGCTCCTGTTGACTAATTCCTGTTGATTCCTCTTGTGATACTTTCGATTAGTCGGTGAAGTGTTTCTCTCTGAATCCGAATTGCTTTTCAGGTATAATGTTCTTGCAGTCATGTTAGTATGACTCTTTCAGCAATTTTGCTCATCGCTGAAAGCCAAGCTAATAGGACTGTAAGTGGGGTCCTTGTTCAGTTTTCTGATCTTCAACTACCTTAACGTTTTTTTACAGCCTCGGAAAGTACTGAGTTCTTTAAATCTCATTTATGAAGGCTGTGAGGTAGACTGTGGTTTTCAGCGGCAGCTTTTAGATCCTTCGATTTGAAATGAAGTCTTTTCCGTTGCCGTTTTAGCTGACACATCAAGAGATGAGGACGCAAGCCGTCCTATTTCTCGTTCATTATCATATTCTTCTCCAACGAAGTGGCGAAGGCATCAGGTTTAACTTCAGCTGTGCTAACCAACCCATTTGCTCCGTGCAAGGATGGGATGAATTTTCTTTCGTCGCAAGATTTTTGTAGTTTTCATAATCCTAGTTTCTGAGGGTCGAGTTCTTCGAGAAGTGTGTTGTTTGAGTTCTTCACTGACTCTATGACCGGTGTCGGTCTCCTTTTGTTGGTGATTAGATTTTTAATTCTTGACTGATGTCCTGAAATTTGTTTGGTTTCGCTATCTTCACTATAGTCGTGCTGGTTGACATTGCCTGCTGAATAACTCTTCTAGGTGCTCAAGAGTCTGGTCCACGCCTTCTGGAGCCTCAATTCTGTATATATTTCTCAGGTTTCCTCTCATTATCCTTTTAAATTGTATCCTATTTGTCTTTTCAACTTCTTTCCGAATATTTTTCCTTCACCCAAGTGTAGAAGAGTGGGGTTGTGTGCAACAGCTCCTTCGTGTAAGGAATACTTTTTGAGTGAAAATTTGCAAAATATAGTGATGATAATGTCTAGGACATCTAGTATTCCTGTTTCAGGATGGTGAATGAAGCTTTATAAAGGTTTATCTTGTTGAAGCGTACAGCAATGGAATTTATCTACCTCCAATTTCTATTAAATATCTCATAATTTTTCTATATGGGGGAGGCAAAATCTTTATTTCGCTGTCAGGTATTTAATTTCTTGATATCTGAGTCCCAACCTCAGTCTGTACCAGTTATCTGCGCTCGCTAATATAATCGGTTTATTTTGTTTCTACATCTTCGGTGTCGTTATCGTTGATTCCATCTACTTTCTCTTTGATGTCTGGCTTTCTAGAGACGTGCTTTGGGGTTGCGTATTTAGCTGGATCGTTGTTTTAATAGTTTCCTTGTTCCCAACGGTTTGGAAAATTTCAACGTCGCTTCCAGAGAGGATTTCAGGATTAAAATTCCTTTTTCTGTCTTTTATCGACACGACTTTGGTAAATGCTTCGTTATTTTCGTTCTGTGTGTGCAATCTGTGCCAACAGTGTTTCCACCCGGTACCTAGTATTAAAAGGTAATTCTTAGGAAAGCGACGTTGCCATATATATAGATCTTCATAATTTTTCCCCAGATATGTGGAATAAACAGGGAAAGTGGCGTGAACGGGCTTATTATCTAAGTAAAGATAAAAGATATTCAAAACATTTTTTCCTATGTTTATTGCCAACTAAAATACTGAAAAATTCAAATTTTGCAAATTTCCTCAAATTTCTCAATTACGGTAACTTTTAGAGAAATCATGTATAGAGCAAAAAATATAAAAAATAATGTCGCAAACAATTTTTACAGTTCGTAAATATAAAGTGAAGTGAGTTGGTTGAAATCCGAAAAACTGAAATGCAATTTTGGCTTTAAGACTTATTTGATGATGGTCAAGCAAATACAAAACGTCTTGAATCGTTTGTTTATTATACGGCGCCGCTGTATTCTAAATATAATTTAGAAACGATTTATTAAAAACAAAAAAGTAATATTGATGACGTAACGAAATTTTGTATTAAAAAACTGATGGCAGTTAATTAAAGTCTTCTATGAATAAAATAAAAAATGAAGTCGTAACACGCATTTATAAATTAAGGAAAAACAAAAAATCTTGAAATTTCAACACCCTATATCTCGAATACGTTACAATTTTTTACTATCCTAACGCCACCTATTTTTGAAACACCCTGTATATTGATAGACATATTTAGGAAGTACTGTAAACAATTGAAATAATTACTGTAATATGACAAACATAAAATTCCAAATACCTATTTAATTTCCAAATATTTTGATGCTACACTGTCAATGTTTAGAATTCAAAACTTAGAATTAATACTCTTTCAAAGAGTAGTTGTCCAAGGGTGCATCAATATCACTTTACGACACACATCTGTCATTTTTTCGTAGTATTGTGAGAAATTTCCAACTTTGCTAATAGTGGCAAAATAATGGAAGCAAGTTCAAAAGAGCAAAAGCTATCAAATGAAAAATAGTTCTCCTTTAATCAATAGTGGAGCAAGAGCTCTACAAAATTGGATCTTATCTGGAGCTGACAGAACATCAAGTGGTTAGATAGTGAAAAGTACTTCCATCGCCTAAAAGGAATCATAATTTCTTACCAGAAATACTGATGAGACTGATGGATGGCACAGTATTATATCTGATTTTTTATTAAGAGATGGTGTCACTATGTTAAAGGCCTGTTAGTCGGAAACAAGCCGAAGGTGCGTGCGCATAGGGTGGTGGTTGGTATACTTTTTGTTTAAGAGTACTTATACAGAGTTGGGACTTAAAGAAATTAAAATGGACCAAATTCATGTGTATGAAAGAAAAATAGAAGTTATGATGTGCCAAAATGCTGTTGTTGAGAACAAACAGAGTTAGAATAGAGATTGGAGGTATTCCTGTATTGATCTTGTAGAATGGAGAATCATCAACAGCATCATAAACAAACTGACTGATAGGAACTTTTCAACTTATTTGTAAGAGTTTTTATGGAATGGTCTTTAGTTTGATTTTCATGCAGAACTGGGCTGAATCATTCCAAATATATATTTAAAAAACTACGAATTTTTGTCCGCTAATGATATTCTGACTATAATGGATTAATTTGGAAGTTTCAATATACAAGTATTTGAGAATGTAGATGTTAATGAATATTTACATAATTTTATTATTGGAAGAACGTAGAATTATAAGGAATGGAACTTTGTCTTGTTGTAATACATTACTCTATTTTTGTGACACCAAGTATATACATATATATAATATTAGGGCATGTGTAAGAAAACCATCACTCACTAAAACGATTTTAATCTTCAAGTATTTTCAATGTTTTGTCTTAATGTTTATTAAATGTTGATAGTGTGTGGATATTTAGAAAAAAAAGACAACTGTTTTCATAACTTTAAATTAGGCAAATTCAACAATTTTGGGTTGTATTTTAGATTAAAATCGAGAATAGATTTAGCCTGTTAGGCCACGGATATATCCTAGAAAGGGATTTATTGAAAACAGAACGAAAATCTTATAAATAATACTGCAAATTTAATAAAAATATCGACCTATGTATTTTTATGGTATGGTCGTTTCCTTCTATCCTTCGCATATTTGTATTATGTTTTTTTGGTACCTTTCAGTAATAAAAAAAAACAATGGTGGTTATTTAGATTATTTCATAATTAGTGATGATATTTATTTGTCTGATTTTAGCATTTATCGCTCTGCTGGAGTCCAACCAGTGACTCTGGCATTATAGAACGATTGCTCAAAAAAGCTCTATACTGTTCTTCTTCCTTATAACAGTTCAGAATTTTTCATGTAGTGATTCTGAAGAGTTCCAATGGGTGCAAAGTTCCTAGTTATTAGAATATTAACAAAGTTTATCCGTTGCTATATTTTTCCCATCTCTATTAATACTTTCCAATGTAGCACTTTCAGAACATTCAATCCTTCACCGTTATTTTGTATTTAGAAAGCCCCTTCTTCTTTTCACTATAGCTACTCCATGTATCGCTAGTTATTAGTCCTGGAAAAATATATATAGAGTCAAAGAAAATTCTGAATCACTCTTGTCAAAAAACAACAATATTTTGGATATGGACGTTTAAGAACGTGGCGAATTCTGTTTTATTACTTTTATTTTGTTGTCAGATTGACCGTTTTTCCGATAATATTATTCACTTTGGTATTTTAAATACAACGTCCTGTATAAAGATTAAAATTTTGACCCATTCAATGGGTCATAATTGAGATTTTATATATATTTTTTTTAATTTGATATTTCCTTAAATATTATCGGGAAATCGATGTCATTAAACTCCTTAATCCCAAATTTTGTAGATTTCCGACAACCCGGTTTCAGGAAAATTCGGGTTTTATTACAAAATGAAAAAGTTTAGAAACTGTAAACTTCCCTTTACAGGATATATCCAGTATTTTATATTAAAAAAGAACATATCATTCCTAACGTTAATTAGTTGTTAAAATTGATGTTGATTGATGATGAAATAGCTAAAAATTTTATAATGGTATATATAAAGCTTTCTTTTATTTTAAGTTATTTATTGAAATTAAGTAATTTATTTATTTTAGAAATTTAAAAAGACAATTGATTAATATATTAATATTAATATATTTGTGCAAATTGTGATAAAAGTATTTACGCTTGAATTATTTTAAAAAGTAGAAATAAGTATAGAAATAGTAGATACACAACCTAATTCACAAATGATCTCTAAATGTATCTGTATGTTACATGTTACATATTAGTAAATAAATTATAATGAATGTCTGATAGAGTTGGGCAATATTTCAATAACTGTTATTTAATTAGTGATATTTAAAAATGTGGGTAAAGTGAGACTTTTTATCGATTTCAAAAAAATATTAGCGAATATTTAATTTCTTATTGATTTGAAGAAAAATAACCTAATTTGTATGAATTTTACTCACAGTAACTTATTTTTTGAGTTGAAGTTAAAGTTTATGTCTTTAAGGATTTACAGGTCGTATAAATATTTAAAGATGCTTTGAGAATTAGGCTATTATTATCAGTTAAGTATACGTGTAGTACTGGACACCTTTAAATACTTGTACATATTATTTCCAGTATCCAAAAGGTAATTCTATAAAAATGTAAATAGGTATGTGCTAATACAGTGATGGCGAACATTTTGAGCTCGTTGTGTCAAATAGAAACTATCAACTCAGGTATGCTTGTTCTAATATAAATGTATTTTTAACCATATTAGGGTTCGTTAAAAGTTTATTCTGTGGAAATATTAAATATAAAGAAAACAAGAACATAATAGCTTCGTTCGCGATAACAATCCTGAACTGATTCAGAATTACTAATTCATACTTTGAGCGCATGCCCGAATCATTATCAATTCTGAATTTTTACCGCGCGCGCAATCCCTATTATATCTCGGTGTTTCAGGTATAGACAAGCTTTAAAAAACCAATAATTTTTCCGCGAACGCAGGATAGAACCAATAGTTCAGTTCTTTTTGTTCCGCGAACGCTTTTTAACTACTGCGCCTGCGAAATCGTTACGGTTAGTAGCTTTGTTCGGCTTACCAATTTTATAACGTTTCAGAACGATTCAGAACTGAGTGAAATTAGATGCGCACTAAATTACACACGAAACAGTCAATCTTAGAGTGTCCTAGGACTAGATTTGGAGAAACCCGAACACGTAAATGTAAATGCGCATGATTATAACGATTTTAAACCGTCCTCAAAAGTAAGCCGAACAAAGCTAGTAATAATTCGGTTCAGGATTCTTACCGCGAACAAAGCTATATATGAATATCAAGCTCCGTATTTAGTAAATCAAACCGAGTGATGAATTTCCGCAGCTCAGAAACAAGTCAATAATTTGCTCAACATTTTTATCAGTGCTCAAGTTTTTTTTTTATATTTTAAATTGTTGTAATTTGGTTTGTAGTCGTTTGTGTGGTATTTAGAGAATATATAAATTTATTTTGTATTATATTATTTTAATTTTGTGGACAATAATTAATATTTATTAGCAATTGCACTTTGGGGGTCCTGGCACAGCACATATCCAAATAGTAGTGCATCTCATTTATATTAAAGATATGGAAGTAAGTTTCTAGCGCTAAGGCGACTGGCAGCTCAACTAACTCGATATGGCGGTAAATTCAAATGTGATACTAATACGAAATTTAAATTTCCGGCAATAATTGAGAAGTATATTTGATTTGAATTAGGCTGAGAAGCGTCTCCTGCTCAACCTTTACGGATTATCTATTTTGGCCACATACTTTTCTTTTCTCGTCAATATTTGGTCTATCAATCTTTATAAAATAAATACGGAACATGTTCTGCAAGTTTCCTCCTTTTTCTTAAAGAATTGGCACAAAATCTCTTCTGAATCTAACGTGCTGGCAATGAATTTAAAAATAAATATCAATATACTTAGATCGGCATTGGCTAAGTCCTCAGAATATGCTATAACTTTCTAGAAATCCGTATTATTATAGAATAATTAGTATTCGAAGTAAATTACTTTTGTTTTCAAAGTATTTCAATATTCATTAGCTGTACGTAAAATTAATTGTGGCAATAAGTGAATTTAGTCCGTGATTCGTAGAATAGAACATATCTTTTTGAATCAACCCTGAAATAAATCCAATTAAGTTAATAATTTCGGTTTTGTATAGTTTCATTAAGCACTTTGTTCAAAAAGCATAAATCTGATGTCACCACAAGAAGTGTTGTTCTGTAAGAAGTGGTGTTTTAGTTAATTTTAACAGCAGGTTATAGATAATTCGATTCAAATGTTAACCCAAATATGTAATTAATCTGTCCATCTCAATCTGCACAACCAGAGGATGTACACAAGAAGGAGCTCTATCTCCATATTAATGTGAAGCCTAACCTGGTCTATGCAGATTGACTGACCTCGGCATATCCTGTCAATGTTATGCCAACGACATAGTCATATTTGCTAGCGGAAATTTTTGGTAATATCCTGTATGATATAGTCCAAAGAGGACTAAAACACATCAAATGATGGTGTTGTGAGTATAAACCCCACGAAAGCCTTTTCAAGGAAAAGGAAACTCAATCTCAAAACCATCAAATTACACTGGATAGATATAGAATATAAAAAAGAAGTCAAATATCTAGGCCTAACTCTGGACAATAAACTTCTCTGGAACATACATGAGAATAAAGGAGTAAATAAGGCCACAAAAGCCTTAATGGTATACAGAAACATTGCGGGTAAAAGATGGGAATGTAACCAGAACACACTGCGACGGATGTATACAGCAATAGTGAGACCAATCATCACTCACGAGACTATAGCCTGGAGTAACAGAACTAATTTAACTACTACGAGAGCTAATATCTCAAAAGTACAAAGACTCGCCTGTGTTTGCATCACCGGTGCAATGAGATCCGCTCCTACGGTGATCTTAAACTTTACCCCTCTACATTTAATGATAGAGAATGTGAAAAAAAAAGGACACGATATAGAATGATCAGAAAAAGATCAGACGCAAGTCTATTAGCTTCAGGACTGAAGATACTTGAGATGAAATGAGAAAGAAGTACAGTTTTGTGAAAAACCTCCAAACCACAGAGCTAGGCTGCAAGAAAGAATGAAGCCAAAAATCCATCGTGTTTACAACCGAAAGACACTCTATTCAATGGTATACGGATTATTCCAAAAACCATAGAAGGAACTGGAATAGGAGTGTATGAGCCTGGAAGCAGGCACTCTAAAAGTTTGGAAAAATACCCAAACATCTTCCAGGCGGAAATTCACACCATTGAGAAGTGTATCTAGTTTAACATCAACAGATTGGACAGTAGAATAATCGATAATTTGAACAATCTCTTAATTCTAAGACAGCTAAGATACCTCTGGGTGAATATAACGAGAAAAGATCGGAAGCATGTATCTGCCCGAGGAAGAACAGGATACGCATTGTAACAGGGATCCTTACTGGGCATTGCCGATTCGAAGAACACCTCAGTAAACTAATAGTAGTAGAAGATAGTGAATGCAGATTATGTGCAGAGCAAAACAAAACCTCCATTCACATTCTGACTGAAATTGTAGCACTCCAGAATCCAATGGCATATCAAATAGAAGAGGAATATTTACCTAGCTTGAAACCATTTTAAATCCTACGTTTCTTTGAGAAAATAGGATTGGAAAGATCGTTATAGGCACTGAGACATTTCCTTGCTGCATTAGCGACAGAAAGGAGCACAGTAGGTCTTTTAAGTGCCCATTCCCAACATAACATCTATTCGATATTCCGTCAGCAAACTGAACGCGGTTGGAAAATTAAAAAAAAAAACGTTATCTTTATTAGTTTAATCCGAAACTATCATTTTTTTTTATTTAGTTTATCCATCAATATTACCTCAAATCCAAAGAGTTTAATTGAATAGGTATTTTAAATACCTTTCAAACGGGGTGCCACTTTCAGTAAAGCATTCGGTGGGAACTGGGACTTTTGACTAACACAGTATATTATTATCATCATAATAATAAGAAAATCCCATTTAAATTTCAAATACTTATAATAATTTTATTTGAACCATCTTATTTAGTACAATAAAATATATGTATGTATAATCTACTAAGTGAAGCAGCATATTTATGCATCTCATTTACAAGAAAGCCATATTGTTTTTTGTTCATGATGGAAGTAAATAGAAATATAATTCGAATGTCTGGCTTTTGATGGTTTTTTTTTTGGCAGTTTTCCAGCTCTTTAGAAAAACACCTCTACCGTACGGAAGTTCGAAAAGGCGGGTAAAGAGAAGGACATGCTAGGGTGCTCATTTTTCAGATTTATGACTGGAAAAGTGTCTGGTCCAGAGCTTTATTAATACTGAGTGTCTATAAAATGGTCTGAAACGCTAATAATTGCGATTTTTTGACAACGTTTTTTCAAATTAAGGAAAATAAACTTCAGTGAGTTTAATTTAGAGATTGATTTCTCACAATGATGCCTCCAGTTAAGATTTTCATTTAATAGGATTCCTACAAATTTGACGCTACTATGGCTCTTCGTTATTAATGACTTATTAACTGAGAAATATATATCATCAACTTTCTTTTGCATATTGTGTAGCATAAGAATTCCGGTTTTTCGACTAATCAAAAATAATTATCTACTATTAAAGTCAGTTTACTATTAAAGAAAAGTTAACGTCATAGACTGTATAAAAGTTGTTTTCCATTACCGATTTATTATGGTTAACATGTAGAAGGAATAGCATTGGACCTAAAATTGATCCTTGTGACACCCATCTGTAGTGACAAGAGTTCTGAATAAAAATTGTTTTCCATTACCGATTTGTTATGGTTAACATGTAGGAGGAATAGCATTGGACCTAAAATTAATCCCTGTGGCACACTCATCTGTAGTGACAAGAATTCTGAATTAAATTTTTTCTATTGATCTTCACTGATTAATTTTATGGATACAGAGTCCTGCCTTTTTGAAATGACGCTATTCAAGAATGATGCTTGCATCTTACTCCTATGTTTAATAATCTAGACAATAAAATATCGTGATTCGAACAGTCAAATGCTCTGAAGAGGTAAAAAGTAACAGTAGGGCATTTACCCTTATCAACATATTCAATATTTTTTTTATAAAAGGAAAATAAAGCAGTGATAGTATACATGGAAGATCTAAAGCTATGTTGGTTGTTACTGAGAATCTGAAAGTTATTTACATACTCAAATATTTTAGAAAAGCTATTTGATATCATAACTGGTCTGTAATTATTAATATTCTTTTGGATCATTTTTCTTAAAGACAGAAATCACTTTACCATTCGAAATAATTTGCAGAAAACTACCCTGTACAAAGGATTTATTTAGCAGAAAAGTAATGGGATATATAATTAAATTAAGGACTCTTTTTATTAGGAAAACAAGGAACATCGTTACTCTCTGCCGATTTTTTGTTTTTCATTCTTTTAGTAAGTCGACTACACAATTCATCTTCACTGAAAAGAAAAAGTCTCCATTAAAATCTATGCATGTTTCAATAGTAGGTACTGACGGTATATTTTGCACTATGCTAACTGGCTATTATTAAATTCTTTTACATCTTCAGGAGAGTCTATAACACCACTGTTACCCTGATTAATAATATTTATTTTTTTTTGTCTGGTTAGAAAGTTCCTTGGCTAAATTTCAGGACGCCTGAGTAATGTTATCAGAAGATAAAAAAATCTTCTTATAGAAATTATTATACCTTTTTTGGCCTCATTGTAAGTAAAAGATGAACAAATATTTGATTTTTTTAAGAAAAATGTATTTTTGAACTCCAGTTTCAACTAAACAAATAATTAGGATCAAAAATTGATGTAGATCATCATCAAGAAAGTTAAGCTTATGTTCGTATAGACTTGCTAGGTTTGGTTCAAACTTACGTTGTATTCTGATACGAATTCCTGTTCCTTTCAAAAAAAACTAGAAATAAAAGCTCCTAGAGACCGTAGTTCAGGTGTCATAGCATTTTAAAAATAACTTTCTAAAATTGTATCTTTAAAAGAAGAGTATATTTCAGGACGTATTGAATTTTTCACATTGATTTTTAGGAAAATTTTTAATAAGAATAAATTTAACGTCGTTAATGCTAGTGTTGGTATTAAAACAAAAAAATTAGTAGCATTCATACATATTATATTAAGTGGCAAATAATATTATAATACATTTTCAGTCCATTTTTGTTTTGTGTTTAAATATTTTTATCCACGCCACTGAACCTCACATTAATAAGGTTTGAAACCGTCTATAGAAGTACTATACTCTATCAGCATACCGTTTTTTACAGTTGCTGGTGTTTCTTTTTTACCATACGCAATAAAAAGTTTATTTAAAAAAATATATAAATTAATTTTGTGTCTATCTAAAATAGTAGGTACTACTAATTAAACCGAATATTGTTGATCAAAATTCTACCGAGAGTAAAAGTACTAGCAGTAAAAAATAGAGAAATAAATTAATATCAAATAATTAGATTTACTTTTAACTAATAAACAAAGTAGTTATGCATTTGAAAATGTGATAATAAAAACCCCAATTCATCTTACAACCCCAAAGTAAAAACCCCTTACAACCCCCGAGTGAAAATAAACCAAAGAAAAATTGAAAAAACTGGAATGAGAAGAAGAAGAAAAATAAAAAAGGGAAAAGAAAAATAAAAAACGCGTACCTCGTCCTGGGATCGAAACTGGATCTCCGAGTTTAGGCCTCGATGATTTAGATTAGATAGATTAATAAATTTGATTGTGAAAGTTCCTCCTATTGTTTTTATTAAATTCAATTTCTTTTCTTTTTTTGCCTACATATCTTTTTAAAATTTTATAACTTCTCCTTTATGTGAATATTTAGGAACTATCCATACATCAAAAATAAATCCTTTACGTCCAGTAACATGGAATAGGTCTTGTATTTGATAATACCACTGAGGCTGGATATTAATTTCAACAACTTACATAGTCAAATCCGATTTAAAATAAATGTGACTGATATAATATTTATGACGTTATCTAAAATTGACCTCGCAAACACTTTTATAATCGAGTTTTTATTTTAGAATCTGTTGAGAATTTGTTTTTATGGAAAAATAACTATCAAGGTATCTATTTTCCACCTCACTATAGCACAATATATCAAATTCAGTAAAAAATTCGCTTGGGACTAAATACGTACAAATATCTAACCAAATCAAACTACTGTGACATTTTCTAAAATAAGGGAATTACGGATTGAAAACTGGTTCCAACAAATTAGAGAGTGGGGGTATACCATGAGAAATATGACGATATAAGTTCTCATAAATGGAGCAATAACTCTTATTCTACGTAATTATATCAAAAAATTTAAATTAAATAATAATTCAATGTCTCGATAGTTTTCTTATATAGTTAATGAACTTATTTTTATGACTACTGAAATGCATCATTCCATTTTGGAAGGAGAACCAGTGACACTTTTTAGGTACACATGTGCGCGAGGCAAAATTACAAATTTATCGTTCTTTGGTCTTGTAGAAGATGGAAATATTTTGCTGCAGACGCACCAACGATTGAGCTTTCGATGAAGATGTCGTTGCAGAAAATGCGAATGTCATAAAAGCGCAATTTTTCGAAAGCTTTAAACCTACACATAATATTAATTAAATCAAAAGTTTATAGAAAAAGGTTTCTGAGATTCTTAAAATTCTTACTTTGTGGTCAGGGCTTTTCACCTCCAAATCGATTGCTGCAAACGATTTTCATTAATCATACATATTATTCCATCATAGAAAAAAATGAGCCTTGCGCAAATACAACTTACAATTTCATTTTCCAAACTTGAAGGCCACGACAGCAAGATTTTCCTACGCTACCAAGGCGGCAGTAATACTCTTAAGTCACCCACGTTTGAACGTCAGACAACAGGTGAAACATATCGACTCCAATTTGAAGCTGCAGCTAGAGCCAATGGCTGGACCGAGAAAGAAATGGGCTTCATTGATAGTGTCACTGCGAGGTCAGGCAGCAACCGTTTTACAGTTACTTCCCCAAGAATATCCCAGTTATTCATCTCTCGTCCAAGCTTTGGAGACAAGATATGACCAGCAGCATTTGAAACAGGTATTCCAAAGCCTGATAAAAGTAATCGGAAACACAATGAGAGTCTACAAAAATTCGAAGCCTATATTAAAAGATTGCTGCATCTCGCCTATCCACAGGCACCTAAAGATTTCTTAGAACAAATCGGCATACAGGCATTTATTGATGGACTACAGGATGTGGAAATGCAGCAGGCTCTTCGGCTACAACACCACAAGACATTGAGTGAGACACTGATTGCAGCCCAGGAATACGAAACAGCAAAAACTATATCTAGATCTTCACGCGCAAAATTGAGAGAAATTAGTTTCCAGGAAAGTGAAGAGGCCACTACTAAAACTATCCTTCAACCTACCCTCTCACAAATCCTAAATATCCTGCAAAATGTGCAACAAAGTAGCCAAAATGAGAGCAGAAGATGCTTTAATTGCAGAAGAATCGGACACCTTCAAAGAACCTGTCAAAGCAGCGCTCGTTCTATGAATCGAGAATCGGAGAATGATGCTAGAAATTCACCTAAATCAACCTCCCGAAGCCCGTCACGAAGTCCAACAAGAGATAATTACAGCAGATATGTCTCCCGGAGAAGCCGGTCACCCACACCTAGCAATAACCAGGGAAACGAATAAAGGTCGACGTTACGGGGCAGGCGTCGGCTGTGACAGAGGGCCCCAAAATTCGCACTTATACCTTAAATAAAAACGAACAAAATCTATTGGTTAAGGGGTATATCGGTACCCAAGAAGGCGCCTTCGTCCTTGATACTTGTACAACCATTCGTACAGGGATCCTGCATCGAAAACCACGACCAAGTCGAAGAAGCTTAGTTCTGGAAACAGCTACAGGGCACATTACTCCTGATCTAAGCGAGATATCAGCAACCGTACAGATTGGTAATACCCTGATAGAACATTTATTTCTGGTGGCCGATATTAAGGATCCGTGTGTCCTTGGTATGGACATTATGCAAAATAAGTTTATCATCGACCTTCACAACAAGATTTTGGTAATTGGAAACGAGGAAATTGTCCTAAATTCGGAAGAAAATACTCAACCGATAAAGGTGCTAGTGGAAGAATACATAGAAGTACCCCAAAATTCTAAAGCTGTCGTCGCAGCGAGACTTAGCGAGAAATCACACGGCTTGCATCTGGGCATTGTGGAAAGTGACGGAATTCTGGTATCTAGATGTCTCGTTAACGTTTATCAACTAATTCCAGTAAGGGTTGCCAATTTAACGAAGAGACCATTCAAACTAAAGAAAGGACAAGCAAGCAAGGGCTTTGTACACCGGTGGAAAACATAATCAAGTACAAAGACCGTTCCACGGGGAAATCCACCACAAATAACTCATTTGACGCCAGCTTTGTAAAACAGGTAGTTAAAAATTATAACCACCTGACAGCTGAAGAATTTAGAAAAGTCAAAGAATTTATCAATACCAACTGTGACATTTTCGAGACAGGAAAATCTACGGGGCGTACCAGTCTTGTTCAGCATAGAATTTATACAGGCGATGCAAGGCCAATACGACAAGCACCTAGAAGACTCCTATTTGCTAAACAAAAAGAAATAGCAAATATGATACAGGACATGATGGGTGCAAATAACATTGAAGAAGCTTCTGGTCCCTGGTGCTCACCTGTGGTCCTAGTAACTAAGAAAAACGGATCTAGTCGTTTCTGTGTAGACTATAGAAGAATAAATCAGATAACACCGAAAGACAGCTATCCACTTCCCCGAATAGGCGACACACTTAACACTCTATCAGGTGCAAAATGGTTTTCCATGCTAGACTTGAAGAGCGGATACTGACGATCAAGACAAAACTGCTTTTTCAACTGGCAGCGGATTATACCGATTCCAGGTTCGTCCGTTTGGTCTCTGTAATTCCACAGCTACCCTTGAACGTCTAATGGAAATGGTTCTGAAAGGATTAACCTGGAAAACTTGTCTAGTATATCTTAATGACATAATGATCATGTCAAAAACTTTTGATGAACATCTACTAAATTTGAGTATTTGACAGATTAAGAAATGCCACTCTAAGGCTTAATCACAATAAATGTTCACTGTTCCAGTCGGAAGCCTATTATTTGGAACACATCTTTTCCACAAAAGGAATCAAAACTGTCCCAGAGAAAATTGCAGCTGTCAGAGATTGGCCGAAACCAAGAGACAAAAGGGAAATTAGAACTTTTCTTTCATATTACCGAAAATTCGTCAAATACTTTGGTCAAATTGCTAAACCTCTTCACCGACTAACTGAAAATATGAGTCTATTTGACTGGACGCCGGATTGTCAAAACGATTGACCACGGCACCCATCCTAGCATACCCTCTGTTGGATATTATTCACATCCAAAATTTTAAATCCATTGGCTTGCAGATAGGGTGTAGGTTTCTAGCCATCACTGTTATTGGTCTGGTTTGTTTCATCTCATATGAATGCCATTGATAGCCTTGATTTGAGAGATATGTTGTCATTGATCTATATTCTTATTTATCTTTTACGTTTAATTTGATTTCATCGTTATTTAATAAGGTTTTAACCTGAGTTATTATTATTGGTGGTGATAATTTTTGTTTTGGTTTTTGTGCAATATTTTGTTAAGCGTTTTCATTTGGATTTTCTTTTATTTTTGTTTTTAAACATTAACTTTAGCAATCGTTTTTTTTTTGAACGATTACAATTTAGTACATATCTAACCATTCGCGATTAATCTGAACCTAGTTTTCGAGCAGTCTTTTGAAATATTCAACCGCACTGTACGATAGCGGAACGAATACTTCATCAACTTTTGATGTAATTAATATTATATGCAAGTTTCGCTTTTATGACATTAGCAGTTTCTACGATAGTTTTAAGACATTGTCATCGAGTGGTCTACCACTGGTGCTTCTTCGGCAAAGTATTTTCATATTCTACAAGGTAATAATGAATGAAACATTTTTAATTTTGCCTTGGTCGACTCACGCACCTAAAAGTGCCACTGCCTCTCCTACTGTTACGGTATCCAGCTCTTCCTCTATACAGTGCTGTTATAGTGCAAACGTAGAGAGATAGGCGAACGATAATAATTAATTATGCCTAACTTTTCCTATGTTCGCAGGGCACGTAGCAGCTCCGTATATTTAGATTGTAAAAATTTTCTCGAATAACAGAAATAAAAAATGTTATATTTCGAAATGTTGATATTTTCAGGTATCCAGTATATTATGTACGTAAGCTAACGATGTGAACAATATTATATTTGGCTAATACTCTAATATAAACAATTTATTGCATGTAATTTATATTGATGTGTACGAATTTATCCATTTTACTACAATTTTAAATATTTACTTAATTTTGTCATGAAATATTTTCATTTGAGCTGTAATTAATTTTCAAAATTAATAATGTTTGGTTTGCATCAGATTAGTATTTGATATTAAATTTAATTAAAAAAAATGTATCCAAGTATCCTAGTCACTTTAAATTGTGTAAAATTTGGATAAAATCAATTAGTTTTTATATGTATTATGTTTATCTTTCATAGATCGGATTTTTAAAAGCTCTTACAGAATCTAATTGGGATAATAATTTAACGATGTAGAGTTGCATTTTTGACAACGCTGTATACCTTCGAATCCACGTTGCCTCAAAGAGGATTTCTCACGGAGTAAAAGAAGGTTTTCAAAAAAAAACAAAAGCGATAGAACAGTTTTATTTGGGAGAGGTCAGCTTTATAATAAGGTACTCAGATCCTTATGGGCTTCCCACAGCTCTGCATAGTATTGCGAAAATTTGGGTACGTTCTGATTTCTTCAAATTTTTCTGCAAACCGTCCGAGATCCAGTGGAACAGTTGAATTCCTAAATTATTCTTCGTGTACAACTTTTAAACTTTCCACTTGTCAACTATTCATCGAATAACTTTAAACATATTTTTTAGAAACCAGAACAAACCAAAACTTTTAAAATTAATAACTGGTTTTAAATAGATAAATATATAACAATCAAAATCTTTTTATTTTGTTCATGAAAACATAATGAATTTTCTGTCAACCAAAAAGCTGACTTACAGTGCTTTGATAAAGTATTGAATAAATTCAATTGAATAAACTCAATAGGGCAAGTTGCCCTGGCGCCGGGCAGTGCCAAGTACCGAATAGTTCTAGTTGACTCGTTCCTTCAATCCTCATAATCTTTTCCGACGATACCACCATATATACATATCCCCCCATTTCTCTAGTATTTCGGAAATTTTCAGTTTCCTTTCATCTTAGTTTCACTTTAATTTAAGTTTATTCTATTTATGCACTATTTATATTCGGAACGTAAAACATCGGATAGCGAGATCTCACGAATTAAAACGATTTTAAACCTAAACATTTGGATGTAGGGATTTTTAACGCGAAACTTTTTAAAGTTTTCTTTTTCTACTTTTACTTTTACTTAATAAGTAAGTACTCAATAAGACCTAGACTGTTTTGTATCAAAACATGTTGAATAAAAATTACATTTTTCGTCCAAATTATTTATTTTGATTAATATGTATATAGATAATTTTATATTTTATATTTCTTAAAGGTTGGAACATATTCGATAAAAATTTTATTTGGCATATGAGAAATGAATTGATTTTATTATTGAGAATCTTTAAAAAAATATAGACCTGAAATTATGTGGAATTGTAAACAGTTTATTATTTAATTTATTTACACTATATTCACTTATTTATTTACAACCTAATTATTGATACAACATCAATTTATCTCAAATACTTATTTACAACTTGTATTGACTTGTTACGACAAAGTTGTGCTATTTAAATGGAAGATTTGGTGTTTCAGACCTATCTAGAAGATTCTAGACGCTCTCAATTCGACTATATTACTGAATTTGTTCGAACCTTTACGTGTCCACTGTATATTCGTAAATATTACATTATTATTTAATAAATACCTAACTACTGAATATTATTAGCGTTATTAGAAATCTAAGATGTCAACACTATCAGTGGTTTTTATTTTTTCGTACAATCCTAATACAATTCTGTAAGAGTTTTCAAAAACCTAAGTCGACATAATTTTACAATGTCCAACTTTCAAGGATTCGCTTAAACCGGAAATGTCCTTGTAATGTTATTAATTAAAAATTTAAAGAAAAATTATATATTGTATTATTTTTCCTTATTCTGTGTGTTCCCAAATTTCTACCTTACTGAACCGAAACCCTGTATATTCCTATTCATATAATAGTCTATGAGCCAGTGGACAGCCGTCAGACCTGAGTTTTTGTACACTGAGACCCCTATACCTACCATACCTGAGATAAGGAGTCACTAAGCCCAAAGTGGTGGACGCGGCGGGCGCTCAGGTAAGACAGGTATCGATTTTTGGTAAATTTTAAATGCATTTGACCACGTCTGCTGTTTTGAAATTTGAAAATATATTATTATCATCATCATCAGAAAACAACAATGGCAGACCATTATCACGTGTTTAACATTATGGCAGACAGTTTTGAAAGTGGTGAAAATAATAAAATTTTTAAAGTAATTGACCAGATCTTATTTATTATTTTTTAAAAACCATGTTTGGTAGACTTCTATAATATATACCTCACTGATTCCACAAATCGAATAGTTTTCTTTGTCCAGTAGAGTGTAGGTAGCGATTTTTAAATACTATATATTCCGAAATCAATCGTTTTAACTCTTGGTTTACACACGATTTTTTTACTCAGGGATACCCAAAGATGTATAACCAAGACAGATAGGATTGTTTACAAAATTTCTGAAGCCAACGCTAAGCGTGTTCGGCAGAAACACAAACATCTGATTGAACATTGTAGCCAAGTTTACGGTGCTGTTAATAGTAGTTATGCAATCGTTCTCATACGAGATGTAAAATCTAACAACCGCGCAATAAGAAAATCGATATTTGTAAAAGTTGTAAACCGGTTTTTTTTATTCCGCGTGAAGTCATGGAAAGGGAAGCAAAAGCGATACTAGCGCTAGCTGCGGGTAATTCGATCATTTTAGGGCGATATTTTGTAATTTTGGCATATCAAATACACGTATACATTTTACTTTTTTGAAAAAAGTAGATAAAAACAATACAATAAGCAACCAGAGTTGCTGTGTTGAAAATTGTACAAATACTAACAAAAAAACAGTGAATCTTATATAAAAAATTTCAGTAGCAAAGTGGAAATTAAATCAAAGAAATAAATGGATAGGTGTACACTAAGAAGAAAAATTACCTTTATGTTTGTAATAATAACAGTAATGCTGGAAATAGTAGACATCAGAAACTTGACAGGTTTTAAATAAACAATAACTTATCATTTTACGATGTTCTTTAATATCCCTTTATTCTTAAATGTTCATTCAGCAAGGACTATATTTCAAGATTTCTGCCTTTGATTATTATATGTGACTGGAATGTAATTTTGTAACTTGCTGATGGGAAACCAGTTTTAATCATTCATTCTGTGTTTTCTTTCGAACAAAAATGAAAACATAAATAACGATCCTTTTTTTATACATTTTAACTTCACGCTATTATTAAATGGTATTTTTTTATTTTGACAGAATAGGCTAATTCTTCAATGACAACTTATTAGACTTAGGCAACTTCTCATACATTTTCCAGTAAATACTGTTGCCTGCCTATATTTTATTATTGATTTTTATTGATTATACATAATTTTCTTAAATTTAAGCGATAAAAATATATAATAATAATAATAAATTAATGTTTTACAAATCCATATACTTTTATAATAACATATATACTTTTTAATTACGAATTCTATTAAAAATTGTATTTGTCAGTATACGCAGAAATAGTCCATTAGTACCAAAACGAATTGGCGCTACTGTCACGCACGGAGCGAATAGGCGTACAGAAATACATTTAAATACCAAAAAAATGTATTTAGCCACAATAAATTATTAATAATTTACATTATTTAACGATTTACTTTAAAAACGTTTGATTAACTGTATTTTTAATAGGTGCGTTTTAATCATCCGCTTCTGCTTCGGAATTGTCGGTTTTCTTGTTTTAATCTGACAGGTTAAAACGACTAAACCGACAATTCCGGAAGCAGTAGCGGATGATTAAAACGCACCTGATATTTTGCTTGCTGCTGTCAATGTCAGTAAATATTATTTTTGGAGTCACAGTTTATTGCTAAAGAATCAGTTAGCTCACTCGGACCAGTTGAAAGTTCCAAAATAACATCCACTCCAGGGATACAAATTCAGGATGCGCAGAAGACTGCTGTTTCATTATAGGCGGTTGTCATATATTGTATTATCAGAGTTGCGCAGTGTATAAACTGGAACATTGAGATCAAAAGTACCGACGCAGAGTGAGCGAACTGATTCTTTAGTTATAAACTGTGGTAAAGTATAGTAATCAAAGTATGTGAGCCGTCCACTGGCTCTTAGACTATAACCTATCAAAATTTGAAAGGTATATAGTTCAAAATTTCCTGTTGTTTGAATAACGAGTGAAGAACTAAAATGAAAGATATAGTAAAATCGAAAATACAAAAAAACAGGAAGAGTTCGAAATAGAACTCGATATGGGAACCATAAAGTATTTTCTCTACAATTACTACTGTAAGCTACATTTCTCATACTGTGAGAAATAGCTGTTAGAAATCATTTTTAAGGGCTTCTCTCCTAAATAAGCTACCACGCCCTTATTCAGATAGAGATATAATAATAGAAAATGCAACAGACTATTTACTAAACACAATCCTTATGAGGAAAAAGAAATAATACAATAAACTTTTTAAACCTGTAATCACTTATGGATGTGTGAGTTGGAAGTTTGAACTGTACACAACGGAAAAGCGAAATGTAAGCTAGAGATATAAAGTTTTTGAGAACTTTTAAAGAAATAACAACAAGAATTACTGATAAATATTTATATTTCATTTATCTAATCATCAGGATATATTACTAAATCAAGCTACGCTACAAAGTATCTAACAAAATTAGGTTACGATGTGAGTTAATCATCAGGCACCGAAAAGTGCCAAACTAATAATTAAATTTCTTCTAGGAGCTCGAAAAAGGGTATCTAATATTTAATTTTAGAACCAGCGAGGCACAATAATGAAAATGTTACTTAATAGGTGTTGAAATTAAACTTTTAGGTAACAACAAAAAATAACACGTTAACCCTGCATGTTATACACGCATGCCATCATTTTAAGATCATTATATACCAATTTGTTATCTTTTTTTATAGCATATTGCCCGGTTTTTAACAGAAAATAAAATATTAAAATAAAAATTAATTTATAATAAAAATATATTTTGTACTGGGTGTGAAAACTTCGGATGCCTTTATTTCTGGTAAAATTTAAGCTGGAATCTTAAATTATTGATGTATGAGACAATGCCTACCTACCCGTCCCCACATTAAGGTATGACTTTGGTTTCATCATTAGAAAACTTAGACAATTCTGCACAATTTTGGTCTGATGGGTCATACGATAGTTCAGTGTGATGTCATTTCGGTTCCACTGATATTTAATTATAACCAAACTTTTAAGAACATCAATAAATTTAACATATACATTTTTACTGGTTTTAGTTTATTTCTAAATATTGTTTACAGGTCATAAAAAATAGTTTAAAGGTATGTTATTGGTAACTAAACGATTGTATATTTGATGCATGTTATCTACTTACTTTAGGAATATATTTATAAAAGTGAAAAAACGATATAATTTAGGTAAACAAAACGAACAAAACGAACAAAACGCACTCAAAAAATCTACTGTCACTTTTGCCGCGTTTGAGAATCCACATCGGATGCATCTGAAATGTGAATTTTTTATCATGTGATAGACAATTAGATCTAAATGCAGATATAATAAACAAACGCTCTAGGGTGAGATTACAGAACGTCTGCAACTTTGCAGATCTGCAAATGTGGCGGCAACTTTGAAAATCTGCAAATGTGACTGACTTACACATGCAAGTATCAAGTTTTCGTATTCCAAATTTGGGTTTACTGCTGTTGGGGGTAATAAGCCACAATAAATATTGCGAATTTGCAGATATTTTTTGGAATACTTGCATTTGTAAGTCCGCCATATTTGCAGATCTGAAAAGTTGCAGACGTTCTGTAATCTCACCCCTAGACTTTATTTGGTGACGTGATAAAATGTCAATGACAAGTTAGAAGTTCATACTTATTAAATTTTACTTTTGAAACTACAAATCAACCTAAATTTGAAATATAAACAAAAATTAAACAAACTAATCACTTTTATATTCATGCTAGCACAAACAAAGGATAAATTGACAAACAAGGCTTCACAGAACACTTACTTTCTGGCATGAAACGAACATCTCATTCACATCTCATTTCAAATCGAGATGTAAAAAATGTAATCTGAACAGGTACATCTGGGATAAACAAACGCAGATGTGTAGATGTGTCCGATGTGGATAAAAAACGCTCGAGATGTAAAAAATGCATCCAATGTGGATTCTCAAACGCGGCATTTAATTGTAAGTGGAACCATAATTACATCATCACTAACCTAGTATATTGGCGAACCGATCTTGATAATTCCTAATAAAACTGCTAGAGGGCGCGCTCTGATGCGCGGACCTTTCGAAAATTTGAGTTGCATAACTGTTCCATACCTATACTGTGTATGCATGTTCAGTGGTATTACTATACTTTTTTTAGCAATAATTTGAGGTACTGTTTCTCTCCTCCAGCGATGTACACCCATCGAGGTAGAATAGAGACGGACATAAACTCTATTTTGCGTTATGACTAATGGAAGCACTTAGCGATCCGAAGATTGACGGAAAAGTGTAATCAAAATGGCGTCTTAGATTCGTAATTTGATTTATTGAAAGTCTGTTATTTTATATTTAAAGATATGATGAAATTAAAGTGGTTTCATATCATTTAAATAAAGCTGTTTTAAAAAAAATGGCATTTGTTATCACCAAAACTGACTAGCTCCGCTAGCTCGTTTTTGACACATGACATAAAAGCGTAACGCAAAGGTATCGGCATCTTTATTCTATCTTAATGTGTACACCTAATTGACCCAATTTTCTAAAACCGTGTCGATACACACCATATATTCCTAATTTAAATAAAATCTATAATTTTTAAAAACATGATCCAAATAAATATTTGGTTAAATTTTAATTGACCTCTAGAAAGTGACATTTCAAATTTTACCACAATTACTATACTTACCTTCAATTAAAATGTAATTAAAGGTAAGTTTACTGCAACAGGTCATAAATATGTAAAATTTATTTAAAAAACTTGGCGTTAATAAAACGTCAAATTGCCTACTTGTAAGACGTCAAACAAAGTCAATTTGGCGTCAATCCGACGCAATGAACTGACTCCAGTTCATTGATCCGACGTCGTAAAATGACGTCTTTCGTATCCATTTGTAAATGATATTTTTTTGAATAAAATATGTTTGGATAAATATTTGTTATGTAAAAAACAACACTACTACGACAAATGGTCTACAAAAGATAGATGAGATGTTAAGTGATTTCTCAGAATTAACGAAAAATAAGGTTCCGATACTTAAAAGAATATTCTTAAAAGAATATTCTAAGAGAATCTTGACCGCTTATTTAAATTTTTTGGCAGGTAGAAAAACAAATACAGCAAAAAATATCAGTTTTGCAACCCCACGGTGGATTTAGCGAGTTTTGATGCAACAAAATAATGAAAAATGATACTTAGTTTCTTTTATTAACCACAAACTTTCGCCTAATAAGAAATAAAATATTCTGATAACGAACAGTTACAAACTTTGCCTTATAACAAAAATATTATATTAGTATAGTGTAGGCAAAGCAAGGGCGGCTCCAAAGAGAGAGCCATTGGGCATGAACTTTTGAAACTACACTCTTTAAATATTAACATTGTGTCGTTTATTTATTTTAATCTTATTTATATATTCACCAAATACACCAACTTATTTTATAAAAATAATTTATTTGTAATCAAAATTAAACTCAAATGTCAAAAAATCCATTTATATATTAAAAATATTATGTTTCAGACAAATCCAGTCATGACTCTTCGAGATGCTTCTAGATGGTCCTCTTCCATGAATCGCCACTTGCGCTAGAACTATCCAGTCCGATTGTCTCTACATCAACCAGCGGTGACGAACGGAATGTCGAGAAGGTAAAAAGCATGGCCGGTTGAAAATAACAAGCAAGACAATATTGCATATCCAGCAGTACAACAACTTTGTAAGTGCAAAAATATGTCAGAAGTTTCAGAAAAAATCATTTTTATACCTATTAAAAGTTTCTACAATTTATTAAACTCAAAATATATTTTATCTTATACAGTGTAAACCTGATGATAATAGACAATGAGAAAGAAGTTGCAGAATAAATTAATAATAATTTTTTTGTCTGAAGATTTTTTTTTTATTAATTATCTTTTGATATTCATCAGTTTTACATTATATCCTGTCACATCTTTTAAATAGGGACTGAGAGTAGACAGAATCTATTAAAAATAGAGAATAATATATTTTACTTTTGTTTTATGAGCTGTAATTCTTATAAATTAACCCTGTAATGCAAGTGTTAATACATATCTCTACCTACCTATAGGTAGCCACCAGGTTAGGTGGATATATGTAATAAGCCTTGAATATGTGTAAATGGTATGAGTATAATCTGTTCAAATTATAACCAACGATTGTAGAGGACAATTGATTTCTTTTTAATCTGAAACTTTATATTTTTTCTCTTATCATATTTCTTATTAACACTAAATGTTTTATGATTTCAGAAATTCGAGCATCCAGCAGTAAAATAATTGTGTTGAATGCCTATTTGAGAATTATCTATTCAGTGTAACTGCAGCTTGGAGAAATAACATCAACACCTAGAAATAACTTCCTCAATGGTATCCAATCTGCTCTTCAAATTTCTATTGTAATATTAAATAAAACTCACTGTGCTTGTTTCGCTTTTTACAGAGTTACCTCTTCATGTAAATGACATTCTGATTTCGTTTTAATTAAAAATCACGCATCCAAGACGTACTCTCAGAAGCGAAATTGAAGCTTTTCTTTTTAAAATTGTCAAGTCTTTAACTCTAGATTGCCAGCGTTACTCAATAGTCTTTTGTTGCCAGCAATACGTCAACTTTACAAATCATTTTGAATCACTTATTTCAGAAACAACCTAAGTCACTTTTGAATATTTTAAATTGTCAAGGATATTTACGGGAGTTAGGTTTTTTCTGCATTAAATGTGTGTAACTCCAAAACTACAATCCTATTGTGATAAGCCCAATATGGACAAAAAGTGGCCTAGGTTGTTTCTGATATAAACGATTATATTATTATTGAGCCAATTCATTAAAAAATATTGTAAGGGTTACAAAACACTTAAAAATCTTAATATATTTTAAAATATTGCTTTACAATTTTTTGACATTTGAGATATCTGTTATTATAATGCTCACCTTATACCCTACTTACCTATAGGTTTCATGCAAATCACACATTTTATTTTCGTCTTTCTTTTTTTTGATATAAGATCAGATGAAAATACTTTCGATATCCTTCTTATTGTGAATTTCCTCCCACTTTGTATGGATTGCTTTGAGTTAACGGCTTATAGTTTCCATATGTACATGAATTAGAAATATGTGGGAACTATAAAAGTAACAAAAACCTCAACAAGCTTTTAACACTATTACATCGACAGACTAAAAGAAGCATAGCTAGAATGTCGCTGTGATTGAAGCAGAAAGTAGAGAGATATACAAGATCTTTGAAAATATAAACATTAAATATACTTACACTGGCACTCTAGGGTTAAATGAAATGAGTCTTTCACATAATCTTGAATTTATTCAAGAACTTGCTAGTGATTTATTTGGTCAATTGTTTCATTTTGAGATATTGGGGTCTATTCTGTAAAAATTCCTTTATATCTAACGGCCTTTAAAAATATTTTCTTCTTTAATTCGGTCACTATTTAAACGGATCTTTAAAATACAATAGAGGACTATCTAAAAGAAATCTGTTTAAATAAGGACAGAAGTAAATTAACGAATACAAACATATTTTTAAAGGTCGCCAATATTTTTAAAGGCCGTTAAATATAAAGAATAGAACAGAATAGACCCCAATGTCTATTATTTTATAATATATAAATTACAAAATGATTCAAATTTTTAAAAGGTTTTTGTTAGACTTATTGTAAAATGTTGTTAAATATTTATTATACAGTGGGGATGTATAGGTTGGAATAAATTTGAAATTTTTCTAAGGGTATTTTAACAAAATACTTTCACGCAGGTAAATTTTTATTTTCAACTGCGTGTCTATTTTTCTTTTCATTTTTGAATTTTTCAATAATAGACGATTACAAAAGTGTATGTAATACCAAAGTCATTGGTCTGTGAATTAGAGACAAATATTAAATCAGACATTTTTAAATCTTTTAATTTTTAGACATTAGTATTGTAAACCAAACCAATACATGTAAAAATAGATATTAATAAAAATCATGTACCATGTTTATTAGTCCAGTCCTTTCAATAAAATTTTAATCATCTATTATTGGGGAATTAAAAAGTAAAAAGAAAAATGTTGAGTGTTGCAGTCTTCTGTATAAAATATCAGGTCTTCTTTGTAGCATTATTGGATAAATCCCGTCGATTCTCAGTTCAAATAAATTGATTACCCATTTTAGTTTGTCATAATCCTTCACTTTATTTGCACATTTATATGTAATTGTTTGTTTGTCATGACTTAATTCTGTAATTACTCTGTCTTCTTTATAATTTAAAACATGTTTCTTTTTGTTTATTACGTATGTTTCCTTGAAATATTGTACAATTTCTATATCATTTATGCTTTTATATATTAAATTGTTATTTTTCATAAATAAATATCTCCTTAATCGAATTCTTTTCTTTTATTTCCTAAATCAAAAATATTAACTTTTAAGCTATCTGTTATTTACAATATAAACTTGTAGTTAAAAGGCAACACAGAATACATTAACGTGTAATGTTGGTGGCCTATAATTAGTTTTTAGCCATCTATTGGCAAATAGCTATAACTATATTGTTTTATCTAGTCGCTTATAGATGTCTCTTTTAAATATAGGCAACCAATATTACATATCAGTGTATTCTGTGTTGCCTGTCAACTACAAAATTTATAATATTTGCATAACTCTGAAACGGCCCAAGCTAGGGATCAGCGGCATTGTGCATTATAGACTATCCGACAAGCTCTACCTTTATGTAAATTTATAGAATAATTAGCCCTTATAGATAGGGAGCAACTGAGTACACCCCTTAATTGCTCGTGCTTTCCTTTATATGTACCCCAATTTTCATCAAGATCGGACACAAAAAAATTTTTTGTCAAAAAATTTGGAAGGCTATACCCTTTCGATTTTTTTGAAAAAATAAAAAACAATTTAAATTTGCATACGGATAGAAGGTCACATGTAGATCTCAAAAATATACTCAGTTTTTTTCCAAAAGCAATATTAAAAAAGTTGTGGCAAAAATAAAAATTTTTGATATCTCCTCGCTCTTCTATTATCCTGATACAAAGTTCCGAATTCGAAAAGATCCAATTTTGTCTACAAAATTTTGGTATCAGGATAGCAGAAACGCGACAAGGTATTTGACTTATTTTTAAATGTGAATAACGACTAAACGGCTCAAGATAGAGGCAAGCCGCATAGGGCATTTTAAACTATCCGTCCGACTCTACATTTATGTGAATTTATGGAATAATTCGATTATTATTAACTGAGGAATTAAGAAAAAAAAGTTAACCCTTATAGCTAGGGAGCAACTGAGTTCACCCCTTAATTGCTCGTGCTTTCCTTTATATGTACCCCAATTTTCATCAAGATCGGGCACAAAAAAATTTTTTGTCGAAAAATTTGGAAGGCTATACCCTTTCGATTTTTTTCAAAAAATAAAAAACAATTTAAATTTGCATACGGATAGAAGATCACATGTAGATCTCAAAAATATACTCAGTTTTTTTCCAAAAGCAATATTAAAAAAGTTGTGGCAAAAATAAAAATTTTTGATATCTCCTCGCTCATCTATTATCCTGATACAAAGTTCCGAATTCGAAAAGATCCAATTTTGTCTACAAAATTTTGGTATCAGGATAGCAGAAACGCGACAAGGTATTTGACTTATTTTTAAATGTGAATAACGACTAAACGGCTCAAGATAGAGGCAAGCCGCATAGGGCATTTTAAACTATCCGTCCGGCTCTACATTTATGTGAATTTATGGAATAATTCGATTATTATTAACTGAGGAATTAAGAAAAAAAAGTTAACCCTTATAGCTAGGGAGCAACTGAGTTCACCCCTTAATTGCTCGTGCTTTCCTTTATATGTACCCCAATTTTCATCAAGATCGGACACAAAAAAATTTTTTGTCGAAAAATTTGGAAGGCTATACCCTTTCGATTTTTTTCAAAAAATAAAAAACAATTTAAATTTGCATACGGATAGAAGATCACATGTAGATCTCAAAAATATACTCAGTTTTTTTCCAAAAGCAATATTAAAAAAGTTGTGGCAAAAATAAAAATTTTTGATATCTCCTCGCTCATCTATTATCCTGATACAAAGTTCCGAATTCGAAAAGATCCAATTTTGTCTACAAAATTTTGGTATCAGGATAGCAGAAACGCGACAAGGTATTTGACTTATTTTTAAATGTGAATAACGACTAAACGGCTCAAGATAGAGGCAAGCCGCATAGGGCATTTTAAACTATCCGTCCGGCTCTACATTTATGTGAATTTATGGAATAATTCGATTATTATTAACTGAGGAATTAAGAAAAAAAAGTTAACCCTTATAGCTAGGGAGCAACTGAGTTCACCCCTTAATTGCTCGTGCTTTCCTTTATATGTACCCCAATTTTCATCAAGATCGGACACAAAAAAATTTTTTGTCGAAAAATTTGGAAGGCTATACCCTTTCGATTTTTTTCAAAAAATAAAAAACAATTTAAATTTGCATACGGATAGAAGATCACATGTAGATCTCAAAAATATACTCAGTTTTTTTCCAAAAGCAATATTAAAAAAGTTGTGGCAAAAATAAATATTTTTGATATCTCCTCGCTCATCTATTATCCTGATACAAAGTTCCGAATTCGAAAAGATCCAATTTTGTCTACAAAATTTTGGTATCAGGATAGCAGAAACGCGACAAGGTATTTGACTTATTTTTAAATGTGAATAACGACTAAACGGCTCAAGATAGAGGCAAGCCGCATAGGTCATTTTAAACTATCCGTCCGGCTCTACATTTATGTGAATTTTCTACATTTATGTGAATTTATGGAATAATTCGATTATTATTAACTGAGGAATTAAGAAAAAAAAGTTAACCCTTATAGCTAGGGAGCAACTGATATATGAAGAGGGTAATTAATTAAAAAAAAATCATAATTTTAAATTCTTTATATAAGTAAAAAATCATTTACATTTTATTTAAATCTAAAAGGAAGAAACAATATTAAAATAAACGAATATGAATTAGATTTGTAAAACTCATTTAATGATATCCAATTAAATGTTAGATGTAAAAATGTCTAATTTTGCTAATACTGTTGTCTGATATTTCAGTCGTTCATTTAAATGTATTCCAAATCCAAATTCGTCCATTAAAATATATAACACAAAACAAAATATGCTCACACCTGAATATTTAAATCATAACCACTTTTATTTAAACAATGAAAATTTTTTAATAATAAAACTATGTTGTCATTCTATTTTTGTTCTTTCTCAAATTTGATTTGCTCTGGACTGGTCTTTGCATTCTTTGGGAATAGAAAGTCCAAAAATTGTTTACATAATTCGAAACCTACGAAACAGGCCGCATTTGCGGGGAAAGCTCTTAATAACACAGGAGTTATTCCTTTGTATAAGGCTAAAGGTCCCTCCGATTTCATCAGCTGTTTAAAAACGTCTCTAATGCCGTTTTTGTAAGTTCCTTCAGGAGCTGAAATACAAAATAATATGTTATTTAGACAGTTAACAGGTTTTTACAATTTCATCACAGATGAAGTATTTGTACATACGATATCGGCCAACGAATACCTTTTACATCCATTGGCACAAGTGCGTGTGTAAATTACAGAGAACTAACACTAGAGCAAGAAAGGAACAAAACCAGCGATGCCAGCCTATAAGGTGTTACAACGCGATCGCATCGTATAAATGGCAATGCTGCCACAATCAGTTTCCCGCTCGCTCTAATACCAACTGTCTGTAGCTTTCACACGCACCTGTACATGGCGTATTGGAACACTATAGGTGGCCGATAGTGTATGTACTTGTATGAAATAAAAATACAGTAAAAAAATAAAATCTAAAACGTAGGTAAGTATCTTATCTTATCTAATCTATGCCCACCTTCCCCAAAAGGCTCTGAGAGAGATGGAGGCCGAAACTAACAATGCTTTGGAGAAGTACTCGAACACTATCCAAAGCACAATAAACAATGCCTATAAGAAATCCTGTCCCCTCAGGCTGGTCCAACGCGATCAGACGACTACCTCAGGAAGATGGCTAGGAAATCCTTTAATAAGGCAAGAACCACAATACTCAAAGAGGACTGAGATACTTATAAATCTCACCTCAGAGAATACAAAAAAATCGTCAGACAAAAACAGAGAGATGCATGGAGATCCTACTGCGAAGAAATCGAAGAATTCCCACAGGCAGCGAAGCTTCAAAAAGCTCTCTCAAAAGATCCACACCGAAGCATTGGTGCGCTAATCAAAGAGGATGGCACGAAAACTGCCAACCTTGAAGATAGCATCAAACTTCTGCTATCAACACACTTCCCTGACTCGGTCATCACAGACGTGGCCGACTGGGCAGAGGAAGAATACAATCCATCTGTCTATGATTGACAAACTACCAAACACATTGTAGACGATGAAAAAATTAGAAGGGCAATATCCAGCTTCTCTCAATTTAAATCGCCAGGACCTGACGGTATCTATCCAGCCCTACTTCAGTGGGGTCTGGAAGAACTCATACCGCATCTGGGGGGTATATTCAGATCCTCGTTGGCTCTGAGGTATATCCCCAAAAAATTAAGAGAGGTAAAAGTGATATTTATACCCAAACCTGGAAGGATGGATTACACTGTCCCAAAAACATACCGACCAATTAGTCTAACATCGTTTTCCATTAAAACATTGGAAAGGCTATGCGAAAGGTACATAAAGGATGCGGTGATTACAACAACACCACTACACCCAAACCAACATGCATACACCCCAGGCAGATCTACTGATTCAGCCCTTCATCTAGTTGCTGGCCGGATAGAAAGATCCCTGGACAACAAGGAGTAAGGAGTCCGCCTTGGGTGCTTTCATAGACATAGAAGGTGCTGTTGATAAAACCACCTTCCCAAAGATAATACACTCACTAACCAATAGGAATGTTCCACAAATGGTTAGTGGGTGAATACATAGCATGCTCTCAAAGCGAGCAGTAAACATAAGTGTAGAAGATAAGAGGCTTTATTGCGAGGGGATGTCCACAGGGAGGGGTGCTATCACCTCTACTGTGGAATATGGTCCTCGACACCCTCATCAGCCGCCTCAATAATGACAGTCACTACACAATAGCATATGCAGATGACCTGGTCATTCTGCAAACAGGGAATTTTGAGAACATACTCTGCAAAAGAATGCAAGTAGCTCTAAAAATTTAGAAAACAGAGTTAAAAGAGCATACATTGCTTATGAACAATGCCGCCAAACCGTGGGGCGCACCTGGGATTTCTCCCCCAGAGTCGTCGCATGGACTTACACGGCTATCATAAGACCTATGCTAACATACGGTGCAGTTGTCTGGGTACCGAAAACCCAAAAATTAACAGCTATCCGTAAACTAGAACAAATTCAAAGAACAGCATGTCTCAACATAACAGGAGCCATGAAAACAACACCGACCAGAGCGATGGAAATCATTCTTAGTCTCACTCCCCTTGATATTTACATCAAGGAGGTTGCTCTGACGACAATGACACGCCTTCGCACGGTTGGAATAGAACCTGATTGCCGATAGCAATAAGATTTTAATGTTCTAAGTATTTGTAAACGGCTGAATCACCGAATAATTCTCTTGGGGTTTCTGTTAGAAAATGATTTGTGTTGAGTTAGTTGATTATAAACCGTTGTTTTGATCAGTCCTGCGTTTTATTTTAGTATATTTATTTTAGTGGAATATTTATTACAAATTATTACAGTCGATTACAATGATTTAAGTAAAGTTTTACTCAATATTATGCTTGGTATGTATGGTTTTAGAGGAAGAATTGGTAAATGATTACCTATCCGATAGATATCAGTTAAGTCATCAACTCTCGTCCATAAAAAACACGTTTAATTAATTGTAGCGTTTCTCAGGGCTCTGTCCTTGGGCCATTTTTATTTTTTATTAACAACTTATCTTTGTCGGTTATTGACGTTAGTATTGTATTATTTGCAAATTATGCTTCCATTTCTATCTTTAGGTCAAAAAATTTGGGGAAAATCTTTAATAAAATTTTTGTAACGTAAAAGCTATCATTATTTATAGTTTAATTTGGTGTGAACAACATATTTATAGCCAATTTAAAAATAAGCTTGTACAACTATAAAAATAACTTAAATTTCAACATGTACTACTGACTCAAATGATCGTGGGTTAATTGCGTTGAAGAGGAGTAAATACATACCTGTTTGTAACCTACTCTTCAATACATCTGGAGGCATTCCTACTAACCAATTGGCAATACCAGCGCTACCACCAGCAACAATAGTTGCTAAGATACTGGGTGGATTATCTCCATTAGAAGAAAGGTAATCTTTAATTGCTTCATAGGTTAGGAAATACATTCCACTAGCAGGTACATCTACAAACAAAAAATACAAATAGTAAAGATAAGAAAGAGAAAAAGTCTCTTCAAAATTCATAATCGAATGAACAGGAACTAGTAGGTATAATAAAACAGCTTATGTAGTTGATAACAATTTATTCGACCATTGATCTATCTGGTTTGATTTGGTTTCCTTAAATAGGCTAGTTTTGATATACAGGGTGTTTCTAAATTCATGCGACAAAATTCAGGAGGTGATTGCTCGTATGAAATAAGGATGGGTCTTTCCTATAACGAAATTTCCTCAGCCCACCCCTTTCCGAGATATCACCCTTAAAAGGTGTTGACTAAAATTGAGTTATTTTTTTCTAAAATTTCAGTAAAGCTAGAAACTTGAAATTCTGTAATTGTCGTGCGCTCGCAAAGGACTAACCACGGGTATTTTTTCAATATTCCTGTTACATTATAGGGGGGTGAAATTAGCAACCCTTACTTTATTTCATATCAAAACTTTTTTTCGAGATGAAGTTTTATGAAATAAAATTATAACTTGAAATCCTTGTTTTACTTAAAAAAAAAATTTAATTTTCTTAAATTTTTTTCCCAAAACCAATAGCGGCAGAGAAAAAAAATAAACACCATAATTTATAATTTTAAAATTATCAGATTTATATATTTGGTTTAACCACCTACCTATCTTACCGTGGCCTAGTTTTGTTTGTAAAAAATGTCTTAGACAAGAAGAATGTTTTTTCTTTGCTTGTCCTATCTTCTTTTACTTTCTTTTTTTGCGTAGAATTAAAAGATGTATGATTGACAGTATGTATTCATAGCAATAATGTAATTTTAACTTGTATGGCAAGTGCCCAAGCCATTAAAAAACACCTAATTAAAGTGAAACAAATTTATTAACTCTAAAACTAACTTAAAATTGTAAAAAATTGGACAAAACAAATGGGACCATAAAAGAATAGGTAATTACAAACAACACTGTTCCTAGTTCATAGTTCGCCTCATGGTAATACCCCCTCGGAATTAACTAAAATTCGGCGCCTATGTGTGCATTGAATCATCCTTTTTTGTGACCGACTTCGTAATTTTTTTTTTATATATTCAACTGATAATTTTCATTCTACTAAATACAATATGTACCTAAATAGTGTACATTCCTTTTCACAGCTGGTTTTCTAGATCTTACCTAGGTAATCAGATCTAGCTATAATATTTTTTATAATCTTCTTCCCTACGGTGGTTCAGTGAATAGTTCATTAATGACGACTGTTATATTCGATTTTATAATTTAATAATAGGTACTTAATTTTTATTTTTTTTTTTTTTTTAATGGATTTTTTCTCAGAAGTTTATATATACTTAGTTAAAAAAAGACGATTGATTTTAGGACACAACTACATCACTTAAAAGAATGATGCACATTTTATCTCTAACACCCTGTATGAATTATTTAGAACAGATAAGTTTTCAATTATCAGGAAATGAGTGGGGTGAACATCCTGCACATTATCATAAATTAATATATTTGAAATTGTCCACAGTTTCACAAAAATGTTTAAATATGTGGCTCTGCTATTCGTGTTTTCACATTTAAACGTAGAGGTAAGTTAAAGGTAAAAATTTAATATCTGTATGATACATTATCAAAAAGAATAGATAACACGTGAAAAATGCGCCTTTCATATGATCCATTGTAACTATGTTATCATAAAAAGTAAAATTACTTATTTTAAATGTACGTGATAATATTAATAATAAACAAAAATAATAACTAATGATAGTAATAAATAATAGTTAATAATAATAAGAAAACAGTATTTCTTGTAGATTGAAAATTATAGTCCAGGATCCATAAGTAAGGTCGACCTTCACCTATCTGTTTAATGGATAAAAGTTTTTTTTTTATTAGATAAAATATGTTTTTAAATACGCAAATGGGTTGCCTAAAAAATACGGTCACGGCCATTTTTTTCTTTCCTTTCTGTGTTCAGATAAGAAAAGTATAGGAATCAGGAAAAAATTGCTTATGATGTCATTCTCTATTATTTTCTATCTATACATAATTTCCCTAAAATGGACCCAATTCGAGATATTTAAGGAAAAGTGCAAATTGCGAATTTTGAAGACAACTCAAAAACGGATAAAGAGAAAAACACCAAATTTTAAACTTAAGCTTTAATCTATCCTGCGGTGAGCTGATTAAAGTTTGGGCATAGTCGAAGCATCTGGGTAATACTTTACAGGGTGTCGTTTTTTTTATTTTAAGAAAATAAATACTCTGGACCGTATTTTCTTAGGCAAACCTTTTGTGGTATATTTATAAACAAATTTTATTTAATAAAAAGAAACTTTCATCCATTAAACAGATGGGTGAAGGTCAACCTTATTTCGGATCTTAAACTATTAAGCAATAAAACCTAAACTTTAATGAAAATGAAAAAAAAAAGGTGAAAAACATTTAAGTTCACCTATGTCCAGTATTTCATACATTAAAAGTCGATGATGATGATGATAAAGAAAGGGAAGTGATAAAATTAGATTATGTAACTTCGTCTCAAACAAGATTCCTTTAAACTTTTGTCAATTAATCTGTGCGCAACAATTGAGTGATCGCCTTACCTGTAAGGGTGATCGATCTAAATTGTGTTGTACACAGAATCTAGCACGACCCGATACATTCTTCAAAAAATAACAACTTGCATAGTGAGCAAAATGTAAAAGAAAGGACAAAATTTCAGTATTCAATATATTTATTGTTTCATTGTTTGCATTTGTTTGCAATCATTGTTTTTTATAAATATCTCGTTTCCTATGCTCTAAATGACATTTGGATTTATTTGAAAAGTTGTAGAGCAGAAAACTCTCTATAACTTTTGTTTCAAACAATATTTTATACATTCTACCGTTCAACCCAAGGTCAACTGTTGAATTCAACAAATCATTAATATTGTTATGTACTAAAAATATTATTATTATGAAAATATTTAAATTATTTACAGGCGAGGAGGGGGGGACAAACTGGGACCATTATTTTTTTTTATATTTACCAATCGATAAAGAAAAAAAAGTTTACACATTTTAATGAAAATTATTTTATTTTTTCCCTCCTCAAGAGCAAACCGAACAGCTTAAAAAATTAAAATTCGTTCTTAGCCTTTATTTTTAGTCTGATTTTTGTAAAATTTTCAAGAAATACCAATAATAAAACTTAGGGTAGAGAAACTTTAATTTTTTTTTAAACCTTCGAAAAGTATTAATTTTCATAATTTTTAAAAGGAATTTCACGCTATTCTGTAATAAATCTATGAAAATTTATATTTATTTATTTAGAAATTTAAAGCTCTCAATATTCTCGAGACACATAACATCGCGAAGTATTTCCAGTGGGGCACATAAAATAAATAATTATGTACCAAGTCAGCAAAGTGATACTATATCGAACTAGTCTGACATTATGAGCCTAGGAAGAGAAGCGAGCGAGGCGAGTAACAGGCGAGTTCGATAATGACACTTTGCTGACGTGGTCAATACAAACTTTTATCGAACTGTAAATAATTGTAATTAATAAAAAAGGAGCTATTATAACATCAGACTTTAGTATAACAAAGTAAACAAACAGAAAAATAACGGCAAATACAAAACAAATCAGTTACAGATTATTTCTATTAGACGGTCTTGGCTATGTTGATAAATGTTAGCGGCAGATAAAATATTGTATTCTTACAGTGAGATAAATTATTTGTTTACTTCCGTAAATCGCTATGGTAATTCATGGTTTTATTGTCTGTTGGCGATAAATACAATTTTATATTAGAAAATCCTCATAACATTTTTGCTTTCGCTAGAGATCCAGTTTGCTCTTAATGCAAATATTAGAACAGCTTATAAAAATATATCAATTAGATTTTCACCAGGCGCGCATCCAGAGTTTAAGTCTTAGGTTAGCGGTAATATAGTTTAAATCTGGGTAGTGGTGGTGGTAATATTTAAGACTATTTCTGATAATAATACATTTAAGGACCTATAAAAAGTTAGTTTTATAATTTCTGGGGGATAATTAACCCCACCCCCTGAATATAAGCCCCTGATTTCTATAAATTTATTGACTCATTATTTTCAGATAGAAGGACTATGGGACCAAGACATAAATTGTCCTTTGATATGCACCTGCCATCTGGAACATCTTACAGAAACTGCGATCTACAGATTTATGCAAAAAAGCAAAGAAAAACCCATACCCGGAGAAATTGGCAGTGTGGAAAATAATGATGTAAGTACTTTTTTAATTATAATAATAATGGGTCTTTATTAGGGTTGTCACCTGTCCTTTTTTGAAGCAAAATGTCCTTGCGACTTTTTAAAGCTTAAAATGTCCTCTTTTACGGCATGTGTCCTGTTGTACTCTTTGATTGTGCAAAAATATACAAGCTGAGAAGCTTTTTTTTTAAAGCTAGTAGGAGGACGAGGACTTTCTTTTGTTACACACTTGTCGACTTCTTTTTTTTTTAGAAGTTAGTAGAAGGATGAGGACCTTTTGTATACCGGATTCCCTATCAGCATCATTGTCCTTTATTCACTTTTTAAAAAGGTGGCAACCCTAGTCTTTATTTGCACAAAAAATTAAAATTTTTATATAATTTGCATAGGCAAAATTTAGCCAGTGACCTAACCCTAAGAGGTTTATCTATACAATTAGGTATTAGTAGGACATTCTACCTAACATTTAACACTTGTCTCTTTTTAAAAACATTTTTAGAAACAGATACTGTGATTTTTTAATATTGGTGTGTAAAATGTTGTATAGCACAACTGCATTATACGAAAAATTACGAATATAAATAGCACTAAAGTGACGAGGCATTAATAAATTAAAATTGTTTCCTAAGTAATCTGCTTATAAGATATAATGGTGGCGCAGTAGAAAGTATTTTATAAAGAAAAGAAAGGAACATTTACTTTTATAAATTATTAACAGTTAATTCATGGGAAAAGTCCATTTAAGAACCTACAGCATGTATTCTGAATAATTTGCAAATGGTTACAATCAACAACTGTTAAACAAGGAAAACACACTTGTCCATAAAATATTTTTGAAAGTTTAAGGCTTTGGCAAAGTATTAGTTTTGTAAATTAGTTCTGTAGGGTGTATTTACTAGAATAAAGTAAGAGAAGAGCACTGTAACACATCATTTAAACATATAACCCTAAATTTATACTCAGTTTCATGTGAAATAGGTTCACCAGACACCATCAGAGTTGTACTGTTCTTTATATATTGTCTAATATTTTTTACTACAGAATAATAGTTTTGATTTAGAAACATTAATGTGAAGGTTATGATCAGACGAATAGTTGTCAATTATTTAAGGTCTTCATTAATCGTATCAACTGCAGTAATGATTTCATTCGGCGAAAAGTCAAGGAACAGCTGAATTTCATCAACTTGGACTGCGCAATCATTTACGTGTTTGTAGTAGTCCGAGGTATACAGTAAGAAAAGCAGGGGTTCTTTAGTTGAATACCGAAATAGTAGACAATAATTCAATGCCAAGAATGGATATTTTGGCTAAAAATTAATTTATTTACTACTTTACGAAAGCACTGTATGAGTGAATATTAATAATAATAATAATAATAATAATAATAATAAAAGGCCTTTATTTGTATAAAATTAAAGTGTACATTTCATTTTGGCGAGATTTGACAGAGGCTATACTTAGATCTAACCGCAATACAGGATTTATATTAATAAAATATACTGAATTAACAAAAACGATACTTAATATCATAATAGTTTACAAAATAAAAAAGAAAGCAAAAATAAAATTACAAAACAAAAAAGAAAAAAAATATATATATAACATTATTTTATGATTGAGAAATCAGCAGCTGCCTTTTTATTTTTTTTTTTTTAACGAAAGAAGAGAAATAGATTCTTTAATAGCAAAACTAAGGTTGTACAGTCTCTTATAGTGATTCCAATTTTCACGAGTTTTGTTCATATTTTTTCAGTGCGGAATGGACAATGTTTATTAAAAAGACCGTTGGATAATTTACCTTACTGTCAATATCTCTAAAAAGGATTATATTTTCCCAAGAATTTTTTTGTAATTCGTGTCAGAAGGACAGAGGGTCAAAGTTTTGTAATCTCTATAAGTTATGAAATTTTGTTTATGCGCATTATAATTAATATTTAAGTGACAATAAGCCATTCTATGATCTGTAAAGTGATCAACATTTACTGTGCCATGATTTAAACATTTATTATGTATATTTAAGAAGATTGGATCAATTAGTGTTTCAGAATGATCAGTAACATGTGTAGGTTTGTCAATGATCTGAACGAGACCAAAAAAATTCAAACATTTACTTAAGTGATTATTTGTGTTGAATAGATTAACATTAACATCGCCTAGTATTAAAACATTATCATAACTGGTAATGATGGTCGGAATTATATTATCTTATAATGCTACAGCTTCATTTAGACTTTTATCAGGTGGTCTGTACAACACACCAACAGAAAAGGTGACATTTTCTAGCTTAAAATTTTGTTCTTCAGAAATATAATCAGAATTATAATCATTATTCTGCAATTTTCAGATACTTAACGAAGAAACCGTTGACACTGTGGAAATTATAGAAGATCGTGGTCCAACAATCATTCGTTCAGCAATATGCATCCTCCAGACAGAAACGGATCCCTTAAACCTCATCGAAACCTTGCCTAAAAACATAGAAAGCCTAACAATCATTCAAGGTTACGAATCAGGAAACAAAACAATAAAAACCAGTTCACTAAAAAAATTTGAACAGCTGGTAACGCTTGAACTGACTGGTGCCAATCTTCAAAATCAACCACTTTCGAGCCACCTAATCTGCGAAATAGATGCAGCTGTTCCAGAATTAAAATATCTAAATTTAGAAAGAGTTTTGATTAGAAATTCCAAAGAATATGTCATGAAATTTTTAAACGAAGTTAGTGTAGAGAATATAACCTTCGAATTTCCTCAAAAATTTGATAACAACCCACACGTCATAACTTTAGTACAAAAAGATACTAAAGATGAAATTGTAGTACCTTACGAAGTTTTTAAAAAAGAAAGAGATGCCAACGGGGCTACTCCAATATTTATTGGCTTTAAAAAATTATTATTACTAAGAATTAGTAATTGTGATTTACATGATGTCAATTGGGAAATGTTTGATGGTCTTCACGATCTTCTATATTTGATTTTAGAGAAAAATGGATTGAAATTTATACCACCTTTTGCTTTTTACGGAACTCCTAATCTTAACACACTTTCTTTAGCGCACAATAACTTACTAGACATTCAATTAACTGATTTAGCAGGGCTCTTGAAACTTGAATACGTTGATTTTAGTTTTAATAACTTCACGCAACTATCTGAATTGTCATTTCCACCATTTCCAAATCTAAAACTAGCCAATTTCGCAAACAATCCTATAAGTGTTATATTTTCAAATACTTTTGAAGTAATGAACACTACTAATTCTTTAATAATAGGTAGCGATGCTATTCCATTAACTTTAGTAAAAAACTCACTCTTTGGGTTAGAACAAATGCAAAAATTAACTGTTAATAACTTAAAGATGGAACTGCTGAAAAGAGATCTTTTTACCGGTATGCCAAAGCTCGTTGAATTGATAATGACAGGTAATATTAGAAGAATTGAGTACGATGCATTCTTGGAAGTTAAACAGATTAAAACCCTTGTTCTAAGTAATTGTCAAATAGTAAATATCTCTATGGATGGCTTTATAGGCTTGACAAAGTTGCAATATTTGGATTTATCTAAAAATTTGTTAGAATACGTTCCTCCAGGTACTTTTGACCATTTAATTAATATTAGAGAACTTTATTTAAACGGAAATAAATTCAAGCAGCTACCCAGAGATATATTTTCAAAAATCATTCCAAAGTTATTAAGGTTAAACGAAAATCCTTGGCATTGCTCTTGTGAAATGAGTGACTGGAAACCAATGATAGTTAACAAAATTAAACAAAGGATTGTTCAACCATGCGAATTCTCAAATGACAAAGGTATTTCTTGCAATAAAGAAAATAGATTTACTTTTAAATATATATACGAAAATAAGATAGCTCCTAAATGTTCAGAACCTCAACAGTTTATAAACTGGAGTGTATTCCATGCAATGAGAAAAATTTTAAGATGCACAGATTACAAACCTAAACTAAGAAAGCGTTTTAAAAACACTACTGATATTTACCAAAAGTCAACCGATATTAAATCAACAACCCTAGCAACTTCTTTTAATAATTTATCCAAGTTAGACAAACTTAAATACAAATTGAACAAACATCAATTAATAAATGAAAGAAGACTCAAACTAAAAAATCAATTAGAAACAGAAGACGTTAATGTTACTAATGAGAGTGAAATTACCACTTCTGCATCAAACCAAATCCTTAATTCACCTCAATCGAGTAAAAAAAGCTTGAAGCACAGAAGGATGAAGAAACGACTTAGAAAACTAAGACAAAAAAAAAGTGAAATAAGTAATGAAATATAAAATGTTTTAATTTTTTATTAATTTATCAATAGAGGTCAAGATAAATTCATTTCGCTAATGTGTTTTAGTTGAGATGAAATATTTAAAACGAAAACAGTATTTTTAAATGTTTGTGCAAATTGTAATGAACATTATTTTGTGTAAAATACAACTATAAACAGAAATTCGTTTGGGATTTGTTAATATTTACTCAGTTTTGTAATAAAACCGGTAAAAAATATCTTGTTAATTTTTTTAAATAATACTGCACCCTTTGAAAATGTTAATTGTATTATTGAAAAAGCTACCAACCCTATTTAAATTTAAATAAAAGCTAAAAATATAAAAAAATAAAATATATAATTTTCTCAAGAAATTTTAATCATGCTTACATTAAAGCTGTAAATATCTGGTAGGCAAGCTTGTCATGTTTTGTACAGTAAATGCAACACACCTTTTTCTTAGCAAGGTCATGTTTTGACATTGCTTTCATAATGTAACTGTAAATTATTGAGATGTCATATTTTATTAATTCGTGACATAATTTATTAAACACAACTTTTGATATTGGGACTGTGGATAATCACATAAGCTAATGCAATTAACGTGTTGTCATAAATTAATGTCAAGAATTCGAAGACTGTATATAAAGATAGTTAAACAAGAAATACAAATCTAATTTTTGACATATTTAAAGTAGACATGAATTTTGTACTTTGTAACTATTTTTAAATGCCAACCCCATATCCGAAGTATGAAGGTTCAGGATGTATGTAGAAAATATCGTAGATTCCAACTGTTCTATTTAAAAAGTTACTTCATTTTTTTTAAGATGCCACCCCCTCCATTTTCACACAAAAATTCTGATATGTATTATTTTGATGACACAATTTATTAATTTTTTGTTAATCCGGATCAGAATTTTTCGTGTTACTTGTTTAAGCAAGGGATGCAAAGCGTATGTACCAAATATCAAAAAATATACTAAGTGATTCGTAACTTATGGGCCTAGAAAGAATTGAGTTAAATCGATAAAACACCTTATATCTCGATTATAGATATTTCAAGACCCATTTATCCTCAGTCAACTTATTTCCGTTTCCCAATCAAACAAAGATTTTACCATGGACTTACCTCTTAAAAGTGTAGCCCCAGCTCCCCTGTAAATACTACCAAGTCCTCCCTGCTTGTAAAGTTTCTTAACTACATCTACAGGTCCATTATACACTTTTGGCGCATTTGCTCCCTGCTGAATCTGCAGCAAACATTTTATTCTCTCGCCTGGAGCCATTATCAAGGTTGTAAAAATGCCAGAAAACGCACCAGCGGCAAATAGTTCTGTGTAAGTAAGACGATTACCATCATTTGGACCAAAAATCTTTTTACCTACACCAAAACCCATGAAGGAAATTGCAAAAATTGGAGCTACCCCTACTAATGGAGCACCCATGCCCTTATATAGACCTCTAACGCCTTCATTTCTTACTGTTTTTTTCATACAGTCCCATGTTCCCATGTACATTGGCAACTCCCCAGCTTTAGGAATGGCCATTGTCTGCAGACGGACCTTTAAAATAATATAATGGAGACTAAATAAATCGTTTAAAGACTGTCACTTTAATGTATAAAATGTACCGGGTGGACCAATAAGATTGACTTTCGACCATATCCCAATAACCGTTTGTAAAATTTAAATGACTAAACTGGCCACGAGAAAACCTGGAAATTATTTAGAGAATCATAGGACGACAGATAGATGGCGTAACTCAATACCAAACACTAAAATACTTATAATAATACTAATAATAATAATAATAAATAATAATAATAATAATAATAATAATACTCTCCCCGATTTTATTTTTTTGCCTTTTTAAAAGTCATTTTACGTCAACATGCCGATTTTGGCAAGATATTCCGAAAATTTTATTTTCTTAAATTTTTTGATACGCCCCCTTAACTGACAATTTTGCATTCATTGTTAATAATATTACGAATATTAAAATAATGCAAAAACATGAAAGATTTTTCAAAAAAATACGAATTTGACAAATAACGAATGTCTGTAGCTAACTTTGATATGAGCTGTTTTAAGTTTTTAAATTAGACGTTCTTTTCAATTGTAATAAAACAAAATCCCTTATGAATTCATCTTTATGACACACACTGTATAATGATTTTCTGTCACTAATTTGTATAGTTTTTAATAATATCTATTAGAAATAGAATTTTATGATTTATAAAAAAAAAAAATTTACTGAATACATATTTTTATAACTTTTTTAAGCCATCAAAAGCTGTACTATAAACAGTTCCTGAAATATGGCCGAAATTAATTTTTATTGGACCTCCCGCTACATATTTTTACTTTACTAAATGACATGAATAAAAATAAATAAATAAATAAGTAAATAAATAAATAAATAAAAGATTAAAAAAATAAAATAACGCCAAATACTTGATTACTGATTTTGTGCAGGTACCAAATAGACAGTTTTATTCAAATATTCATACATAAATACTTCCATTAAAAAATATATATTTTAAAATCATACTTTATAATATGACTTTTAACCGGAGATGAAAACTGTCGATATCGTTTAATTTTTCTTGTCCCTAAAGTTTAGCAGTAATGTCTACGGCCCTATCTTGGATGCGTGACCGATAGGGAATAAGTTAGATCTCAGATTCTCGTTAAACATCTAGCATGTGGCGCAAATGATGATAAAATGAATGGGTATGTAGTAATATTAAATGGCAACACTTGAACCCTGGGAGTCCTGGAGACACCTGGGTGAACAGTCCAAAGGATTAAAAAAAAAACATGCTTTTCAGTACTATCAAGTACAGTTTTTTGTCAAAAATTGAAAATATTAATCAAAGTGTAAATATATCTTTAGACACACAGGGCTAGAACAAGGGTATCAGTTTTCAAGTTTTCCCTGTAAATAATTGGTACCAAGTATGCTGACCCAGTAGCTCAGTAGCATCATGCTAAACTAATGTCGGTAAAGTAGGACACTACCATTTAAAGTTATTTAAATACTCGTGGGCCCCAAAATTTATGAAATTTGAAGCAATTCCCAATTTTCTAGCCTTTACTTAAAATTAGAACAATCAATACAATTAGAGAATTCTTGCTGTAAGTAAATGCTAGAAAATGGATGTCACTTATTTTAAATGAAAAATAAAATACAGTTATGAATCAATTTATTTAGAATAACTATGTAATTACATTATTAAACTCTATTTTGTCTTTACCCATCTATTTTGATTTTAGAGAGGTCATTATGCTCATTTCAAAAATCTGCATACTCTGTATGTCTAAAACAAAACAAAAATATGGAGGCAGTATGTATCTTAAAATTAAAAATTAACAGAGGTATAAAAAATTCTTAGAAATATATTTTCTTATAATAAAAGATACACAGAAAATAAGTAATAAAAAAACATTTGATTTATGCTCTTTACAAATGAACCATGAAAAATTGACAAGCTGGTATTTGAATAATCATTTGACAATTTCTTTTTTAGCATTAATCAAAGGCCTTTTTCATATTTTTTTTTTTTAATTAGTAAAACTATATCTGTTCGTAAATTGGGGTATTATCAGGCACTTCTCCTTCTTCTACAATTATTGTATTTGACACTCTTGCACAGGTTCCATATCTTAATTCTTGTAGCAAAATTTCTTCTTAGTTCTTAGTTCTACAATACTTCTATGTGTGGCCTAATTTCTAGCTTCTATATTTTTTGGGCCCATTTTCTTGACATTTAGAATCAGCAGCTTCATTCGAGTTTCGATTTTGACTTTGCTAATTTTTGTTTGAGTTGAAGTTTCCGAAACCATGGGTTGTATGAGCTTGAAAAATGCTTTCATTCTTGCTTTCTTTTTGGACTTATAATTTCAGTTTGTCTTTTACTAGCAATGCGTCTACGATATCAACAATATGTTAGACATTTTCTGATGTTAGTAGAAAGTTAATAAGTTTACTAAATATGTTAACTTTTTCAACTGCATTTTTCAGTTCATTCAAATATTTTTCAAATTTGGTCCATAAGATTTTTCATCATCCTTCAATTTTAGGTCTAACAATTCCCTTTTGTTTAATAATTTGATTGCACTATTTTTCACCAAGTAATTTTCATCTAGCTTTTTTATTATGTTTCTGATATTATTAACACATAATTTGTGTTCCACTGACACTTAACAAAAACAAACTATTTTGTCATAAAATTGATCAGATTTTTCTACAGATAGATGGAACAAGAATTCAAGTGGTCATTTCTTTCCTAATTTGAGTGTAAATAAAAAAATTAATGAGTTTATTTATGTTACAATATGTATCTTGTATATACCTAGTTATTTCCAGTTTTGCATACATATGAATAATGAATAAAGGAGAAAATTTATGTGTTTTAATTACTAGCACAATATTATCTATCAGAGGTCTGTTGCATAATTTCAGTTATCAAACTGGTCATGTGACTGAATTTATTAACTTGCCATAATTGACTTATTAATAGTAGTTTGGAGATTACTTGTAAAAGAGATCCAACAAGACAATATATTTCTTTTAAAAATAAAAAACAGTTTGGAACTCACAAATGGCGAAACACAACAAGAGCACTTCTGATGTGATATTTTATTATCTTGAACTTGCTTATTCAAAAATAATTTAACAAAGCTGTAGCAATGATATTCTGTGATTTGACTAAGATGTCGATTGTGCCAATCATACAGTATTGTTGCAGAATCAAAGACAAAGGTTATGTATACAAAAATTTGGTTTTAGAATAAACTGGTATTTTGCCTTTAATATTAGAATATGCACAAAAAATTTTATCACCCTCTACTCAAGATATCCAATAGAAAATGCTCCCAAGATGAGACTTATTATTAACTAATACTTGAATTTTCTTTCTCAATTAGTAATTAGCATTAAAACTATTCATATTTTAAAAATGAACAATATGCTCTACTTGATATTTTTTGCATTTTATTTTAGGTACTCAAATACTTAAAAATATGACATAGTCCACTTAAGCCTTCAATTACTTATTCTTTTTTAAATAAATGAAGTTCTTTAATAGAATAGTTTCTAGTACTTTTAATTAAGTTTTGTTATAGTAGGTAGAGGACATAGAACACCTGAGGTTTAGATACCTTGTGCCCTATTTATAAAAATTATGTTTTTATCAATCCAATAAAAACAGGACACAATACATTTTAACGAAATCAAAAAAGTAGTAAGACCTTTCCAGTGATATAATTAGTAATTAGAGACCAGCAAACGATAATTACATTTAACAAAAATAATGCACTATAAAAGATAAATTAATTCACAATTATTTTTTAATAAAAATAGTTCAATTAAGGTTAACAACTTAATAATAGTTCAAGATGGTATAGAATCAACATTAATTAAAACTTACTTTTATTGTATCTAAGGGATGGCCTACCAATACGGTACATATTCCACCAAATCCTCCACAAATGAAGTATTCGCCTGGACCCATTTCACCCATTTTTTTTGATTACTTGTTCCCTAATAAAAATAAAAATTAAAAAATAAATACTTTTTGTAGTTTCTGTTTACACTGCAATGATGACAAGATTGTCAACATCAACAATGTCATAAGTCATGGCCATGTGGTGATATGGCAAGATCAAGGATTGACACTATAAAACAGGATAGCCTAGTTTCTCAAATCTCATGGTAAAGTGCGCTTTAGCCAAATCTCGATTTATGACGTCACGACAGAACCTATCCTATTAATAAATAGGTTCTTTCGTTCACTGTTGGTGCAGTTTACTTCCTCCTTATTTCTTTGCCGCGTTTGAAAATCCACATCCGATGCATTTTTACATCTCGAGCGTTTCTTTATCCACATCGGACACATTTACTACATCTATGTTTGTTTATCCGAGATGTACCTGTCCAGATTACATTTTTTATATCTCGATTTGAAATGAGATATGAATGAGATGTTCGTTCCATGCCAGAGAAGTAATAAGTGTTCTGTAAAGCCAAGTTTGTCAATTTATCCTTTGTTTATGCTATCTTGAATATAAAAGTAATTAGTTTGTTTAATTTTTGTTTAGATTTCAAATTTAGATTGATTTGTAGTCTCAAAAGTCATATTTAAAAAGCATAAACTTCTAACTTGTCATTGTCATTTTATCACGTGACCAATAAAGTCTAGAGCGTTTGTTTATTACATCTACATTCAGATCTAATTCTCTATCACGTGATAAAAAATTCACAACATCTCAGATGCATTTGATGTGGATATTCAAACGCGGCAAACGGCTGATCATCCATGTTTTCAAATTATATATGTTCATCACAAAGCACATAGAGGTTCCACGTGAATGACCAAGGTCAAAACCGACAATTGACATTTTTTATGCTATTTGCTCCAAACTCTAGATGGGGCTACTGGTAAAATTCTGATTTCTTAACTCCATTTTTAAGCTTTATGGGAGAAAAACTTAACCAAAGACTCCAAAGATGTGACGTGTATTTATTTATGTTTTTGGTTAATCTCATTTTTCCGTCTGATTTTAGTGATTTTTTGTTGGCTTTGGCTTTTGGTTTCTGTTTATAGTTTCGTCTTAGTTATTTGCAAAATTGTGATGTTTTGCTTTTCTATTTGCTACTGTGTTTTGCAATAATTTTGGTGCTACCTGTGGGTGCTACGTTGAAAACTTCGAGAAAAACTTATTGATTCACCATGCATCTGCATCATAAAAAGACAAACGGGTATAACAACTAATTGATAATCAATTTATCACTGGACTAGATTCCGAAATCATTTTTCACATAAGAGAGTAATACACAAAGCAGTGGAGTAATACCACCATCTGTATTTGGAAGGAAAATACCTATTTATCATTGAATGAATAGTTAAAATGATTCACCTTTTAATACAATACCTATATTACATTTGTCCTCGGTTTAAAAGACATTTATAAAATATATTATTTTAGTGTTAATAAAATGTAATATCCTAGTCTCTACTTCACATTTAAATTATTGATAGGTACTTTAAAGATTTGAGAGTAAGTATTCGTTAAATATGTATTATTATTTGTATTTATTTTTATCTAATAATATTTATTTAAGTTATTAATAAACATATTTTAAGAATGTTCTATTTGATTATTTATTGATATATCTTATATTTATTTAATAATAATATGCAGAACCAACTCTCCACATCAGACCCCTGCTTATAACAAATTAATTCCTCAAATTTGGTATAATCGACCTAAATTATTTTGTAAAATAAAAGTTTCGAACTTACTAGTTAGTTCCATTCTTTATTTTATAAAATAATTTATGTGGAAATCATTTAAAATTTAATTTAAAACTACTACCTACTCCTAAAAATTACAATTTGAATTTACCGCCATCTGTCAATTGTCATTTTAGTTCCAGCTCCAAACACAAGGTGGCGCTAATTTGGTTTAAAAGTTTAACATTGGCGTGGGGTCTCTAGAAGATACGTGCTTTGTGATGTTCATGCCTTGAAGTAAAAATGTAGTTAATTATTTTTTACAACATTTAAAGACTGAAAATTAGTTTGAAAATACATTTTTGCTAAACCGATTCTGATTTATGGGTACTTGCGAGGCAATATGACCCATTGCAAACGAACCGCTTTGAGCAATCTATATTAACGATATATTTCATTGAACCTGTCAATGCCAACAGGGTTGCCATATCATTAATGCCTTTTGACAGTTTTGACAGGTCGCAATAAGTGTTCTGTGGTCGTTGTGGTTGCCTTCTGTGTTGTTGCCGTTATCTGTGGCCGTTTTTTGGTTATATTTCTTGTTTATGTGATGTGTAAAATAGTGTAATTCTATTGTGAAATATTCAGAAAAATTACTGTAGAGAAAAAAATAACTTTTCACAGGTAGATATTTATCTGCTTAAGATAATTATTAGATTTTTATAAAATTTGGTTCCTGCTTTTTTAGTTTATACCTTAGATGCCTTTAAGATTAATATGGTAACTTTTTTAAATTTTATTTTTCTGTCCTGCTCTACATATGTGCTAATTTACAAAATAATTCATTAATTAGTTGCAGAGAAAAATGAAAAAAGAAGTAAACGATTATAGATAAAAAGCAACCGAGTCCACCATGTAATTTGTCATGTTTTCTTTTATATATACCCAAGTTTTATTATCACCATATTTTGAAAAGTAGATAGCAAGACAAATCGAAAACATTGAGATTTGGAGATTTTTCGATGACGAATTCTATTTTTTGAAATAAAGAGATCTATGGTTTGGTTTTTAATCTTGAGGCGCTACAGGGCTACAATTATAATTGTGTTGGCTGATCTGCCTGTTCTCTCACCTAAATATTGCCAAGGATTGAACAAAAAAAGCATTCCTAACTCGATGGCGCAGTTTCACTTTGCACTAAATTAAAACATTGAAAATGTTAAATGAAATCTAACAATACCATACCCCTGATCAGGAGTTAATGTGATTTTAAATTGTTTTATTCTTTAATTCTGATGGTTCTACCATAATCTCTGATTCTCGGTATACAATGTACCTGTCTGAAATGAGACTTTTATTCTTTTATTACTTTCAGGAAATTTAAATCATGGAGGAAGGATATTAGTAGGATTAAAAGGATTTTAATCCATTTATTTTTATATAAATTATAAATATTAGGTTATTTCATTGTTCTATACTTTTGAGGTTTTCGTGCCTTCTTTCTTTAAGAAATGTAGTCATTTTCTTCTTTTTTCATTTTAACTGCCCTTGATATCGTACGGTAAAAAGTCTAAAAAAATGTTAACCAAATTGTCGAATAAACCAGGCCAGTGGCTAATTGGCCAACTTTCTTGAAAAAAGAGGACAGTAATTTTGTGATTGTATAGAAGATGATTGACATTTTATTTGAATTTAAAATTTTCCATTTCAAATTGTAAATGCAGGTATTTATTAAAAACATGCTATTTATTATAAAATTCTTTGTCCAGAAACATAATATTTTATACACAGACTAAAAGATTAGTTAAAATTAATGCATACATATTAAACTTATACTGATATTTTTTTTAGATATAGCAGGGATTGTCAACAAACTTCTTGACAAAACCTTTTTTTGTGTTCATGATAAACGGGAAGCACTAATATCTGTACCTACCAAATATAAAAATATAATTTTTTCCTCATACATCTTTTGTAAACCCATTTGTTCTAAACCTGAAAATGAGAAAATAGACAATTATAAAGAGGTTTCAGATTAAACCAAAATTAACATAGACATATGACTAAATAATAATATTAAATACTCTAAATCTTGTATCTGTCTTTGTCGGTCATGTGGTGCCCTACTTTAGAAACATTCTTTGTGGATCACTCTTTGCATTGTCAACATTTTTGCATTACAGATTCAACAGTTATCACAGAAGAAAACAAAACCAAATACCTTCGAGTCCAAACTCCAAAGATGTATCTTTACTATTACATGATGACAAATATTAGTTCAGCAATCAGACATATATCAAATAATGAGTTATTATGTATTCAAGTCTCTATGTTTTTCTAGTGGTAAGTTTTTGAATGTAATGTAATAACTAAAATCTGGAAAACTTGACAACAAAGACAATTAAATTAAAAATAAAGAATCTCACTAAAAGTTAGTGCATTCAGAAATAGTATAATACATTTTTACTTGCTTTTATTTTATAAGGCATACTTATTGTAAATTATATAGTATTTCTTTAACAGACAAAAGATATACATTATTTTGGAGGACACCCTATGTATACCTGTCCAAATTATTATAAACGATTTTAGAGGAAGCTTGATTCGTTTTTAAACTCAAAAGTTTTTTTTATGACATAATTCTTATTTACATTAAATATTTATGATTTCAGACGTTGAAGTTCACTTCTCCAACACTAAAATTATTGTACCAGTACACCTATACTACAAGAGTTATTTATTCAGCATAACAGCAGCTTGGGGAAAACACGTCACTTCCTAGAAATAACCAGTGGCGGCTCGTGAGGTAGTGCCACTGTGCCATGGCACTACCTTATTTTTGATGCAAGAATATTTTTTTATTTTAAAAAAGTCTTATCATATTTTATTTTATGCATTTCTTTTTATATTCATAAATTATTTAAAATGTGACAACCTCGCGCTGCAAAGGTCTCCAAGGTTTCGCCGCAACCGGTGCCATTTCTCAGCAGGCACTAGGGGGGAGAGAGAGAGAGAGAGAGAGAGAGAGAGAGAGATTTTACCAGCAGCATATGTGAGCGACAGAGATGGGGCTATATTGGACAGTTTACTTGTATTTAAATGGTAAAATCAAGGAAAGTTTGTGCCGGGCACAGCGGTTCAGTTAATCGCGGTTTCTGGATAATATCGATTGTTGACTGAATTAACCGAGTTTCTTTACGCGCTTTTAAGTTTTTCATTACGTTACGAAGTGTTAGTAACGTTAATGTGTGTCTTTTTGTTTTCGATAAACTTGTTTAAATATCTTATTTCCTAGTTTTTAATTTATTGTGACAATGAATAAAATTGGCGTCTTAAAAAACTCTTTTATTGGTTTTTCGCTAGAAGAAAAACTACAAATTAAAGAATTAGGCCGGCCAATTCCCGATTTAAAAATTGAAAAACAAAGTGGAAATGGGAAAAAATCGCGGTGTCGTAAATTTAATAAAACTATTTATGATAAAAATAATTGGTTGTGTGGTTGCGAAGAAACTAATAAACTGTTTTGTTTTGTATGTGTTTTGTTTGGAGGTGACGAGACTTGGTCAAAAAAAGGCACAGACGATCTTGTCCATATATGGGATAAAATGAAATCTCATGAAAAATCCAAAGTGCACATGAATAATGTTTTTAGCTTTTCCATGCTTGGTAAGTTAAATATAAAAACCCAGTTAAATTCGGCTTATCGTGATGCTCTAATTAAACATAATCAACAAGTGGATAAGAATCGATATGTTTTAAATCAAATTATAAATTGTATAAGGTTTTGTGGAGCTTTTGAGTTAGCTTTAAGGGGTCACGATGAGAAAGATAATTCAGAAAATAGAGGCATATTTAGGGAGCTGGTGAATTTTAGCGCCGAATTAGACAACGACTTAAAGGTTCATATTCAAAGTTCAAAAGCTTTCAAAGGTACCTCAAAAACAACCCAAAATGAACTTCTTGAGTGCATGTTAGATGTTTATCACGAAGAAGTTAGGAAAGAAATAGAAAATTCTCCTTTTGTTGCAGTGATTGCCGATGAAACGACGGACGTTGCTTGTGACTTTCAATTAGTTATAGTTTTGAGATATTTGTGCAAAGGACGACCAGTTGAGAGATTTTGGAGGTTTTACGTGCTCGAAGGACACGATGCCAAATCAATCGCTGAATGCATTTTAAATGTTTTACATCCATTATTAAAACATAGTCCAAATAAATTAATTGCTCAAAGCTATGACGGCGCGTCTATAATGAGTGTTGGATTAAATGGTGTGCAAAAAATTATTAAACAAACATATCCTCTTGCAAATTACGTTCATTGCTATGCACACCAGATGAATTCAGTTATGACAAGTGCATGTTCTGTCAATAAGCAGGCTAGAATATTTTTTTCTAATTTATCTGGTTTGTGCTCTTTCTTTTCCACGTCTCCTCATAGAACAAAAATTTTGGATGAGGTAGTTAATCGCAGGTTGCCAAGATCTTCCCAAACGCGTTGGAATTTTCAATCGCGAGGTGTTCATACTGTTTATGAGAATAGAAAAGACCTCATTACAGTTGTGGACATTATAGAAAGTACTTCATGTGATTCGTCTTCCATTAATCAAGCAAGTGGGTACAAATTAAAACTTCAAGATACAAATTTTATATTTTGGTTAGGTATTTTTCATCAAATAATGCCTTACGTGGAAATTATTTTTAACCAATTACAAAAAGTATGCACAGATTCTGTTAAGGTCAAGAAAGATTTGGAGAATTTCGAAGCAACAATTCAAGGTATACGGGAGCAAATGGACAGCATTATTGACAATATTCAAGGAGAAATAAACATGTCGCAAGGAAAAACTGATGAACCAATAATAAAAAAGGAACGAATTGAAGGGAACAGCAGAAAGTGCGAAGCCTTAGAAATATGCGATGCCGTTTTATTGCAAATAAAAACAAGGTTCAACTTCTCTGGGCATTTGGTCGCTTCTAATTTATTTATGTCGGAGAAGTTTTCGGTTTATAGGCATCAGTTTCCCGAATCATTCCTCAATGAAACATGTATACAATTTTCATTTTTAGACAAAAGTATGCTTAAAAATGAATTACAAGTATTGTATCAGAGAGACGAATTAAGTAACATCTCCGGAGCTGTCCCGCTGTCAATTTTATTAAATGAGGTAGGTTTAAATTGTACATTTCACGAAACTCTTAAACTTTTAGGTATTTTGATAACAATACCTATGTCAACATCTGAAGCAGAGCGCTGTTTTTCAATGTTTAAACGGATTAAAACATTCCTCAGAAATACAATGAAGGAAGAAAGGCTTAGTGCTTTAGGTATGATGTCCACAGAAAAACATTTTTTAAATGGAATTGAAAATTTTAATAATAAAGTCATCGAAAACTTTGCAACCAAAAAAGAAAGAAGAATGGACTTCAATTATCGGAAACTTTAAAACTAGTATATCAAACAACTTTGTGCGCGTGTGTAAATACTATAAATATAGGTATAGTTTTATTTTTGTAATTTTTTTGGTATATGAACCTAAAGACTCTTTATGGTAATAAACTGCAAGGACTTTCAGCATTAATTACTGAGGGTAAATTAATTTTTAATTAATTTTACAGAGTTCTTTGATACATTTTGAGTAATTTATTGGCAAAGTTTAGGATAAGACTAACCCTGACGGCCTGTTTCTTGGAAAAACTTGTGTTAGAAACCCCATAAATAGTAGTCATATAATAGATGTAAAAGTATCCATCCTTCATTTATTTTTTTAATTAAAATTTTATACCTATTTTGACAATACCGTGATAAATTTTTGTCAAAAGTCAGTTTTTTAAGCGACTTTTGGGTAAAAAATTGGCGTGGCACCCCAAAAAATTTAAAAATCTGACACTACGATCTCGTATTATCACGAGTCGCCACTGGAAATAACTTCTATTTTATTGTACAATCACTAATCCACTCATCCGAATTTTGATAATGATGTTCAATATGTTTTAGTGTAATCGATTTTTACAAAGTTACCTCTTTGTAAATAACATTACCCTCTTCAATTAAAAGTCGCGCATCGAGGTCGTACTGTCAGAAGCGAAACTATGCAGCTTTTATTTTTAAACTTGTTGAGCCTTTAAATGAAATGAATTCCTTAGCAGATAATCTTGAAAATTCAAAAGACATGCTCGTGATTTATATGGTCATTTTTTGTTACTTTTATAACCCACGCATTGTAATAATTTTCAGATCATTTAAAGGCTTTTGTTGCTAGATTAATTGAAATATTAATAAGGTTTTTATTATAAATCTGAATTTATTTGTTATTGTTGCACATTTATATTGAATGATGCACCTACTGGTGTTCCTGTAAAATGATCTATATGAATTTTAAACTAAAAAAATTAAAATTTATTGTACATATAAAAAAAATATATTTTTGGGTGTGGTCCAAAGTTATATTGGATTTGGGGTAACATTGACCAAACTATTTTCATCTAGAGAAATTACTGATTTCTTAGAATTTAAAGGCTACGGGGAAGATTAAACCATATTAGTTTTAATGTAGAGAGCCCAGGTCAGTTATTAGTTATAATTAATTTGTATTTAAGATTTAATTTTTTTTACAGACAAGGTTGAAGTTGTAATTAGCTATGGGTCCTATTGTAAATATTAGGATATCTTTCCTTTTTAGACGATAACAGTAAATAAAATTCATGGTCTGGTCTAATGTTGCTCCATTGGTCCAAAGTTACTCGATTTGACTGTATAGGTTTTATTTTTTTTTTTTTAATTATCTAAAATAATTTGTTTGCTATAACTCCTTACAGTCAATGAAATAATTGTATTTTTGTACTATGTTTAGAAAATGTTTTTCCTATTATACAGAGTGATTCATTAAGGGTGGCGACTAGTCGTATCTCAGAATTACTTAAAGGAGAAATGTTTTTAAATTGGTCAATTTTTATTTCAAGGTAACACTTTTCTATAATATCCTTAATTGTCATGTCATTTCTCTTCCTTTTGTCACTCTAACTAATACAATTTAAATGGATAATGCCAAAAGTGACGTCTCGTCTCACCAGATCCTACATCAGGTTCTATTCCGACCGTGCGGAAGTGTGTCATTGTCGTCAGAGCAACCTCCTTGATGTAAATATCAAGGGGAGTGAGATTAAGAATAACTTCCATGGCTCGGTATATAGGTAGGGCATGTCCGCCCAGCCGAATGTCGGCATCCCACTTCATTGTAGCCGCGTTTATATATCTATATATAATTCGACATGTAAGGGTGCCTCCCATGCCCAGCTAGCCAAATATTCACCGTGTTTGGCCCGTAAAGTTGCCTCCCACGTCTGCAAAGCCAAATATGGACCACATGCGGTTTCTACCTCTACATTACGTCAAATGGTATGGTCCTCCCGGCTCAGAAGCAACCCCGACGACAATCCAAGTATGTACTCAATATCCCAGGCCGAGCGAATGCCGACTATTTGTGGTTACTGGGTAATTAAAATCTCCATGATATTCTGAGATACGGCAGGTCGCCACCCTCAATGAATCACCCTGTATTAAGGTTGCCACCTGTCCTTTTTTGGAGCAAAATGTCCTTGTGACTTTTTAAAGCTTAAAATGTCCTTTTTACGGCAAATGTCCTCTTTTGTTTTCTACGACACATGTCTTTTTTTACTACAGCACATATTTTTAGAAGGGACATGATTTTGTACAAAAGGCATTTCTTTATCAGCTTACCAGAACATACTTCTGTAACCAGAGCATTTCTTTATAACGTTTGGTTACTCGGCTTTGGTTACATGTTACCAAAGCATATGTAGCTATACCTAACGAGGCATTTATTTATAACCTTACTAGAACATACTATAATAAAAAATAACAAAGCCAAAACATCCTAAAATTTCTAAAATTCTAATTCCGTTTAGAAATCCCCAAACTTAAATTAAATTTGACATATGACATTCAATAATAGGGAAACCATGGTATGCGTAATGTCACCACAGTAACCACAATACTGTAACCAAGTATGTTGTAGTAAGCTTATAAAGAAATGCCTAAAAGTATATGCTGAGGACCTATTTTTTTAGATGGCTCGGTAAAACGAGGAGAATTTCTTTCGTTGAGCTCGACGACCTTTTTTTAGAAGGATGAGGACTTTTTGTATCAGAGCCCTTGTCAGCATCCTACGTCCATTTTTAACTTTTCAAAAAGGGCAACCGTACCCTGTATGTTTTATTTAAATTATATATTTATGCTTTTGTTATGTCTTAAATCATGTATTTTTCATAAATAAATATCTTGTTAGTAAACTTTATTTCCCTTAAACCTTTGGTTTTAAAACTTGTAAAAGAAAAAGAAATGGATGGCAAAATTTACAAGCGCAATCTAGAACTATTATTTCAGCTATTCGCGAATAGACGACTTCTATAAATACAGGCAATCATCATTATAGGTTGGTGTATTATGTGTTGCCTATCAACAATTAGTAACAGAAAAATTAATTAAAATTTTATACCTTAATATAGTAACGAATTTCTAACAGTCATTTCTCTTACTTTCATTTATATGAACACAAATTTGCATCAATATGGGTGCAAAAATAAACACGTTCCATATATCTTCTCGTTCTTTTATTATTCTGAAACAAAGATCGGACATTAAAATAAACATAAAATGCAACTATTTAATAATTTTCCCCTTATTTTAAATACCTTCTCATTCCTACTCGCTCTTTGTTATCAGATCCAAGCCACTTAATATTGCAATTTCCTTGATATAATTCTGGTATCAGGACAACAGAAGAGCGAGGAAGTATTTTCTATTATGAGCCATTCAAAAACATTAAACGCGAATATCTCGGAAACAGTAAGAGATAGAGCAAAATGACCAGTGGGTTTACGGACAGACCCTTAAAATGAAGTACGGAAGGAGCTCTATCGACCCATGCAATAAAAAATATTAATTTTTATGAAATTTCAAAAGTCTACTTTTCGTCGATTATTTGTGTATATATCTATCATTGTCCCTGTCAATGACAGAAGGCCACAGGGTTGCCATATCTAAACTGTCACTCACCATTTGTCAGTATTTTGAGAGGTCGTTGGAATGGCTAATAGAAGTAATACGTTCCGTGACCGTTCGGAGGTGCATAAACGTGACTGGGCATACACAGAACAATTTCGGCCACTACACTTTCCTCCAACCAATCTTCAACATGCATTCTTCTATCCTGTCAAGAATACATGTTGGTGATTGGTTGAAAGAAAGTGTAGTCGGCGACAGGTATCCTTTTGTGTATGCCCAAAAAGAGTCCAATCTATGTTACGATATATCGAAATATAAAACATCGAATTTTAAGTCCGATATATCGATGTATCTAAAACATCGATGTATCGTTGGCAAGTTGTCATTCCATCTGGCATCTGATCATAAGCAGTGTTGCCATACTTACTGTGTTAACAGTAAATCTACTGAAGTCAAAGCGGCGTAATAAGTTGAATACAGCCGAGTATTGACGTTTGTTTCATACAAAAAATATTCTATTTCAAAATAATCATCATGGTTTGATTTAAAATGCAACAAAGAATTAATAGGGCACATCATATTAAGATAATGCATGACAAACACAACGTATTTGAATTATCTAATTCAGACTGATCTAAAAGAAATTTAATTTTTTTTTTTTTTTGTTTACAAATTTATTTTTTGTTCAATTTCTAATTTGGGTATAAAAGCCAAAACTTGTTTGTTTTTATTTATTACACTGCAAATTATAATTATATATTTACTGTACAGTTTCGATGATCTACTGTTTTTTTTTTCGCCCATCTACTGTTCCAGCAAATTTTCATCTGGCAACGCTGGCCATAAGTCGATTTGACAATTTTATTGTATAAAGATTTGATTTTGATTGATTTGATTACTTGTTCCTATCTATATATCATTTTAGTAAATGAAAAATATTTACCTAATTTTGGTATATTTATTCATAAAAAAATATTTTGGTTAGAGAAATAATTAATTTCCTACACAGATAACAATTTCTTTCATCAGCTAATCAGCTGAGTGGAAAGTATTCATGAAAGTATTTTCTATGGTATTAATGACAACAATGACAAACATCAGCGATGAACGATGCAAGATGTATTAAATAAATTATGGCAAATGGCAATACAGAATATCGCTATCGTATATCATGAAGTATATATTTAATACTTCTAAGTAGTTCAGCATTTAATTATTATAAATATTATATGTCTTATAGTATGAATATGGAAGATTATTTCGAAAGTTTTTCTTTTTCTGAAGATATAAAAGAATGGGATCTTATTAAGAACATAATCGACTTAGATCTTGGTAGGCTAATGGTTTTATAAATTACTAAAACATATTTACTTGTTATCCATTTAATTATAGTGTATATTTTTAAGTAAATTAAAAAACAATTTTGAAAATTTTAGATGATGGACGGCGAAGAGATCACAAGACTGTTCCTAGTGTTCAGCTTCTTCCAAGACGAGATGTTATGTTGTATGGTACCATTCCAAAAATGGAACAAAGAATATACACAAAATGTAAAGAATGTAGACTAGTTTTTAACCCTAGAGACATTTTATCACATAAAGCTTGTCCAGGAAGGTTTCATTCTTCTACTTCACACAGTTTAAAAAAGAAAATAGAGAGTAAAGGCAGTACCCCTAAAAAGTCTCATTCAAGTGTACCTCCACCAAGGGGTGGTGGAGGTAGGTTAAACAGAGGGTTTAAGGTAAGAACAGTCCTTTAAACTAATTTTCAATTAGGTATATTCGAACAGTTAACTTATACTTATTAAAACTGTATGTAGTTAGTTTAAGATACCTATTTTAAGAGCAAATAAGTAAAAATTTGCTACCCATTGATTAGTTGCATTTGATTATGAAACTATAACAATACATGTATTTTTGTAACTTAAACCAATACTTAAACCACTTCAGCAAATTTTTCATTAATTTGTGGTTCCTACACTTTCTTTAAAATCTCTCAGAACATTTATCATTCCTAACTTGGGTAATAAATAAATAACACTTTATTTAGCTTAATAGCTATTGAAAGAATACTTTACAAATTCCTTTGGAGAATTTTTCTATCATTTATAAAGAATTTGTAAATATTTTTATTAAACATAGGAGAATGTTTTATTTTGACAGGTAAATCATTGAGAAAGCGAACACTTTCGCATAGCAAAGATCCTGCTAAAAAGGATTTACATGTAAAATCTACATCAAAGTTGTCCTTTGACTTTAATGACATGAGTGATGATTGAATCTTGTTAGTAATTCTGTAAGATATGATGGAACTTTGTTATTCATTATTTTATAAATAATTAAGGCATTCACTCTTCTAATATAACCAATTTCTTTTAACATAATAATAATAATAATAATAATAATAATTGATACATCTATTACAGTCTAGGCAAGGCATTCCCCAAGGCACATTGCTTGGGCCAATATTCTTTATAATTTTTATAAACGACATTTCAAACACTTGTGAAACATCAGATAAAGCTGTTTTTTATGCAGATGATACTGTCTGAGAAATGTGTCAGTACCCTAGTAGAAAATGGAAATAATGTCACAATGGAATTTGAGGGATATTGTGAGGAAAATGGCCTTCAGCTAAATTGCGAGAAAACCTTATATATGAGGTTTCTACCAAAAAATATTACTCCTGATGAAGATTTGCTAATTAAACTTTCTGGAAAATCGATAGAAAGTACTCAATCAATGAAATTTTTAGGTGTAACTCTTGATCCTAAGCTTCATATCAATAAACTATGCTCAAAGCTGAGTAGCACTTGTTGTTATGAGAAGTCTTAGGGATAAAGTTTCCATTAACTAACATCTTGCAAATATTATATTTCAGACTGGTACAATCTCAGTTACAATATGGCTTGTTGGTGTGGGGTTCCTCCTCACATATAAATAGAGCATTCATCATGCAGAAGAAAATTGTAAGATGTATGGATAGAGCTCATTCATTAGCAAGCTGCCGAAATCTATTTAAGAAATATGAAATTCTAACTGCACTCTTTATATATTTTACAATTAATACTGTATATCTATGATAATAAGAACAAGTTCACCTTAAACATTGAAATTCACTGATATAATACCCACCATAATGATGACATTCATGCACCCTTCTCAAGACAGAGAGTGAGTCAGAATTCTCCCAATTATATAGGAGTTAATTGTTTTAATAAAATGAAAATGTTCGGACCAAGGAACAACATAAAAAATAAAATTATTAACTTCCTCTACAGTAACAGTTCCTCAATTCTTGAACTACACAATAAAGGTATCATAATCTGTTAAATTTTAAATTGTATGTTTCTTTTAATAATATAAGCAGTCTTATGTATATAATTATTAAGTGTTTACTATTTTTTAAGATAATTGTTTTTAAAAATTTTAATATTGTTTAAACTTGACTAGCCTGATAAGTGGCTTTCACTATGTGAATGTCCTTTTATGGCGAATAAACTGATTTGATTTGAATAATTCTAATACACATATTCTGTAATATTAGTAATATATTTATGTGCCCTTTTGAGCATAAAAGCAAAAGTCAGTTATAATAATTAAAATGAAGTGATATAGTACTGTTAAAAATTAAGAGTTGGACTATTGGGACAAGATTTGCAAAATTCAACTGAAAACCCCAATTTTGTTTCAGAGTTTCATTTTTACACAAATAGTCTACAAAATTTGTAAAGTTTAACCTAAATATTTAATTTCAGTAACACTATCTATCTATCTATCTACCCAGACAGCACACCAAATCCTTTGGATATCTACTGAACATCCCAATATCCACTGAATGTCCAGTCCATGGTAGATATCTATTTTATATCCATGAAATGTAATTTGTAGACATGCAAATGTCCATAAATAATAGTAATTATATAGCAAATTATTAAAAAATTACGCCATTGTGGCTAATAGTACCGTTCGGATATTTAAAACTAATTTTTAAGGTGTATTCAATATCCCATGAACATCCACTAAATATATCAAAGTCTAGGCGCGAACGCAAACCATCGTAGATATCCACTAGATATTATTTGATTCTGCTTACTAAGTATAGATGGCGATACCACTATCGCATCTACTCATGCTCGACCCGCTGTAATTGAGTTCGATCGAAATGTGTGTCCTATTCATTCCATTAGAGACTGGAGTCGTGAATTTTGATTTATTGCTGAAGAGTCCTAATAAGGATGACTTTCTCCTTAGTGGGCAAAATCAAAGGCAGGGTGTTGAAAATATTTTTTATCTCTGCTATTTTCTTTCGACGTTATTCAATATTCATTGGTTACTTATGAACATCTACTAAAGATACCCATAAAATATTTTGCTGAAAATTCCACACCTGTAATTTTGAACCAATCAAAATACGTGTTTTTGACAGATCACCATGGCAACGGAGGTATTTTAGTGGAAATTTTTTTCTCGTGGGGTACCCAACAGCGAATTATACTGGAAATTTTTTGACGTTTACAATAACAGACCATTTTTGACAGACTGGTTTTTATTTGTTCACATAATAGGTTTAGTTTTGATACATTTTAGTTACAATGCTAAGGTGTTTTCTATATTCTTCGGCCACTTCTTTTCTTCTTAATGGCGAAAATGCAGGACTTTGGATGCTTTGAATTATGTGTCTATGTCTAATAAAATATATATAATATTTAGACACTAATTTATTCACCTTTTTTCCATTCAGCACTTTGAATTTTGCGTAGTTTAGGTGCAAATATTCGTGGACAATTCGGAACAAATTTTCGTTTTTCAAGTTGGAGCCACAATCCTCTATTAATCCGAGTAAGTAAGTCATGGTGCAATGATTGATCATTACATCAGACAATTTCACGCATATTTTGCATAGCGTATGATTTTCAAATCGATTCATTTTTAAACAAATAGGTAATTTTGTTGGTTTTACTTGCTGTGCAATATTCTTTATCGCAACAAAACGCGAGTTATTTAATGTATTGAACTGTCAAAATACAATGATCACAGCCTCCTACGATTGATGCTTGCTGACGCTGGTTATGAATTTCATACCATTTTAAAGCGCTCATAACGCATGTTAATAAAAACGCAGAAAAACAATTTTCTACCACTTGTAGTTATTCAAAACTTACGTAAAATTAAAGAATATACTATTTTCTATTTTCAAATGGTATTCCCATGCAACTACAATGAGTAGAAATAAGCAATTTGAAGGCCTAAATAATTGCAGCGAAACATTTTTTTACGTCGGGCCGCTTGACAACTTCAAAACTGAAATTATATTCGAGGTTAGGGTCTCACTTAGTTACCATGACAACTCAACAATCAAGGCGACAACACCTTTTATGTTTCACTGGTGACTTGGAGAAAATAATTTGCATTGTTGAGAAACGAAAAATAAATTTTAAAAATATTTAATTTTCAACCATAATTCGGCGTGGAATTTTCTTACCGAATACCACGCGAGGTCAAATTAATATCAGGAAATTTTTTCCGGAAATAATTTGACCTCTAGTGGTATTACTAGTGAATATCCCAATATATTCTATATCCTGGGATATAGACGGATATTTGGTTGGATATCCATATTGGATATATTGAACATCCACAAAATATATTCTGTGGATATCTCTGTGATTTCTTGTATTTTCTGGAAAATACCAATTAGATATTTTGCTGAATATCCATTAGAATATCTTCTATATCCTGGATATAGACGGACATTTGGATATCCATATTAGATCCACGGAATATTTCTGATATCCTGTGGATATATTGGATATCCACAAAAGATATTCTGCGGATATCTCTGGGATTTGGTGTGTTGTCTGGGTATCTATCTATCTATCTATCTATCTGATTTAAGGCGTGGTTCAAAGCCCGCTCATACTGAAGCTCTAGGCTTATTGTACCACTCTCAGTTTCTACCCCCTCAGTTTAATATTCTTGATGAATTCAAGAATATGTCTGATGAGCACTTTCGCAATTTCTTCAGGTTCCGGATCCATTTCTATTCCCATTTAAAGTTTTGGCAATAGGAGTTTCGTCCTTCTCTTCACGTATTCCATATAGCGAGTCATAAACATTAATTTATTTTCTCCATTTTAAACACATTATTTGAGTGGCAATCTTCTTGAATATTCAAATGACCTTTTTTGAGATCACTTCACTTGATGTTTAGTCGACCTTTTTTTTGGACTCTTAGGTGAGGCGAGACGTCGGATTTGACATGAGAAGCTTGATATGCTACCACTGCTTCAAGCAAACATGGATTCCATCTCAACGAGATATATCTTCCACAAGCCATATATATAAATCGTTTATTTAGTCAAAAAAACTATTTTTTACATGTCAATACATCTTCACATTTAAAATATAAAAAATACATAAGTATAGAATGAACATACACTCAAAATACAATAAAATACATAAGATACAGTACACTTAAATGTCAACTATACAAAACATAATAAAAGAACAAGAAAAAAGTCAGTTGGTCAGCAAGTACTCAAGCAGTTTTCTTTTAAATATTGCTGTGTTTGAAGAACATTTAATATCTTCAGGCAAATTATTAAAAGCCTGTACACCTTTAAAAAACACTGAATTTTGTGTACATTTTTTCGTGGCCTTATAAACTCTAAAATTTTTCTTATTTCGTGTATTGTGTTCATGAACATCCTGATTATAACTTAAAATATTTTGTAAATATACTAAAGTCAGCATCATATGGGCATTTTTTGTTATTTGGTTTACGCAAATTTAGAGGACAATAATAATAAAAAATGACGTTTACCATTTTTTTTCTCGATCGGCTATACCTGACATTTTTACATATTTTCAAAAATTGCAATAGGTTATTTCTCAAAATTTCTATTGGTCTATTAATTGGTAGATAAATTTGAAAATTCAGATTTAAGGTACTTAACTGAAATACCATTTTGTATCTGTTTAAAATAAATATCATTGCTGAATAAAAAAATACAATCATTTACCGATAGCCAATCTAAAGTATCCAACATTAACTTAATTGAAGTATACCGATAACATTCCAACAGTAAACACATTCCTTTGTTTTGAAGTGTCTTTAACAAGGCAATATTATTTCAATAATTCAATAACATTAGGAAACTATGTACTACAATAATCTAGATGTGATTGGATAATGAATTTGTATACCAATATTGCTGTTTTAAATGTAACATTCCTTTACAATCTAATGAAATTTTACCATTTTACCATGGTCACAGTAATTTAGCTCTTTCACAATGTCGAAACAACAATTTTGCCCAAGATACTCCAAATATATTTATAGATATGAAAAAAGAATATAAACAAATAATAAAATTTAAGCATCATAAATTTGAGGCAGAAATGATATCTACATTATAAGATTATCAAAATCTTAAAGAATTTTAGATACCACTAAGTTTTTCGCTTTGAATCCTTACCTTGATGCTAAAATATCCACAGAGGAATGTGTTATATAGTAATGAAATAATTTAAAAATAATAAATCTCTTTTATTATGAGTATTTCAAAAATTGGCCCAAGAATTGGACATCTTACACTCCTATTTAACAAAATGTTTGAATCTGGCATCGTGCCCCTAAAGTGGACCAAAATGTCACTCCATAAAAAAGATCCTTTCAATGATCCATCAAATTACCGAAACTAGCTTAAACAAACTAGCTGTCATTTTCACTTAGATCAAAATTGGTTTAAAACAATGCAATTGCTTGGTTTAGTTAAAGAATTTAATAATAAAAACTCGGATGTTGAAAAATAGATGAGACATTCGTATTTAGCTTTGGAAGAAATAGAGGACTGTTTCGTATTTGGTTTAATGAGTTATAAGCCACGTAATGACAAACTTGGTAAATATGCTGATTATCTTTCTGGAAGTGTACATTTTTCTGAGACCAGGACTACAAATATTCCAGATTTTAATTCTTTTTATGCAACTCATCTGCCTATACAGTATCGGCTATTGATTAGAAGACTTTCCAATATGCCTTTGTACAAGTGCGTGTCAAAACTACAGAGAATAGCATCAGAATGAGCAGGAAACGAATAATATCAGAGATGCCAACGTTACAACGCGGTCGGTAACCAAAATACTCTAAACTTAACTCATATACTTTTTTTTTTCAGAAATCTCCATCCCCATCTTTAACACCAGCATCAGTTAGCATTCCAGAAATATCCCTCTCTAAAGTATCATCGCCCAAAATATCAAAGATATCACCAATATCAACTTCTTCTACTTTGACAACATCTAACTCATCTAGTAAAACTGAAACTAGGGTATCATCATTAAGCTCATCTTCGAAATTAAATTCTCATTCACCAAGATCTCCTTCGAAGACCTCATCAAATTTAGAACATTCACCAAAATCCAAATCAACACCATCGGACAGCAATTGTAGCAGTACCAGCGGTAGTAGTAGTAGACATAAGAAAAGTAGGAAAAGTAATAGTAATACCAAGATAACGAAAGAGTTTGATCCAGATGTGCATTGTGGCGTTGTAGAAGGTAATAGAGGACCTTGCACAAGATCAATAACTTGTAATAATCATCGGGTAAGTATAAACATTGCACCTTTTGATTTAAGTTTGATTCGTAATTTCATTTTATGAATTCTTATAAAAATTTGTAATTATTATTTTAGATTCAGTTAAGGAAATTAGTGACTGGGCGTAGCAAGGACATCCACCAGCTAATAGCTGAGAGAAGGACTGTTAAAAAAAAAGAGCCGAAGCATGGCTCTAATTGTTCATATACGTCCCCAAATGGTCAGACAGAAGAAGATTCTTTTTCTCAAAATACTACCTTCGCACCCGTTGTAGGTGCTCTCTCAAACGCAAGTGAACCCCCAGAGACTAATCTTAATCAAACGCCAGTGTTATCCAAAATTGTTGAACCAAAACCAACAATTTCTCTTAGACAAACTACCTCAGATGTTGCGGCTAAGGTTCGTCACATTATTTTTATAAAGTTTTGTACTAATTAAGATTGGTTGTCAGAGCAAAATTAGGAGCCTAAATTCAAATATTTTCATGAAGAAAATGGTGTAAAAACTCCGGGGGCTTGATAGTACTTATGAAACTAGAAAAAAGTTCTTATAAGTAATTTTTCTCAATAAACTTCTGGTTACCGATTTGTTTCCTAATAATTAAATGATTTTTAATTCTTAAAATCTTCAAAAAACAGTGGTATCTTTTTTGTATAAAGAAATACATAGTTTTTTTAATGTGTTATTGAAAGCTACCCTTTTGGATTGGACGAATCCTTTTTTGATATCAGCAGATGATCTGGGAGCAAGTCTGCAAATTTTGGATAATTTTTTCTTTATTTGAACTTTGACCCTATCAAGGACTTTATCTCGCTTATTAAGTATATATTTACGGACCCATGCTCATAGGAACTTTTCTTCATTTTTTTGAGTACTATCCCCCTGAATTTTTTACCTGTGTGTAAATTACACACATGTATCAAAAGAGATGTTTAAAATTGTAAATTAAATAGGACATAAACTGTGTTGCTCAATTGAAGGAAAATATATGTATAAACAAAAGCCCCAATTACTACTATAAATAACAATAAAAGCATTCCTGTAAAGCAATTTTATATTAACAAATCATAATTATAACGCAAAGTAGAGTCGTTGGAATAGTGTGTCATAAAAAAATGTACAAATTAGCCTAGTTGAAAGATATTTCAAGAGAGAGAAAGTTTTAAAATCCAGTCCTAATACACAGGTACCTGTATCATGTGCGAGTTGTCGTCATTACTCTTATGGAACATTTTAGTATGGAAAACCAATCTTAAAAACAATAGAAGCATATGACATTACTCAGACCAATAATACCTTTATCCTAATGCATATCATGTCCATTCCTACTGTTATTATTTTGACACTATTTTTGATATTTTAGCTACCTATCTTGACTGATATTGAAAATGGTAACACAAAAACTATGAACAATAACTACATCAAGAACGTTCACTTGAAAGAGAGTGATATTGGGACTGTTCCTGTAGTTTATATGCCAATGAGCCTAATATCGGTAAGTACCAAAAGATTGATTATTTTTAAGGAAGGAATTTAAGGTACAGCCTTCAACAATACATTTATCCTACGTGATCTGGTAAACCAAGAATTTTAATGAAAATTATTGTCCTTAGTGACTTTTATATCAGCTTAAGTATCAGTTCTTTTAGGTCCGTATTCATAAACAGAACTCAGCTGAGTCGGACTTGGGTAAGTCGTCCTTGAACTAAAATCGAAGTTCGGTTACAACGTTTCTAAAAAATTCCAGGTGGTTCCGGTGTTACACTGGAATTTAGAGATGGATATTAGCAAATCTGTAACTGTTAAGTACCTTTACGTATTTATTACTACCCATCTCTAAATTCACCCGATATAACCGAACTTCGATTTTAGTTTAAGGACGACTTACCCAAGTACGACTCAGCTAAGTTTTGTTTATAAATACGGACCTTAATGTCAAAATTATACATTCTTACGTTTGATTGTATCGCCGCAACTAATTAATCTTCTTTTTCTCTGGTAGCACAGAGCCTACCACTTACCGATGCATATAATTCTTCATTTTTGTTTTAAGAACTAAAGTCCAACCACTTTCTAAATGGTTTCGATGTAAAGCAATGTACTGATTGGTCGCGAATGGCGTCAAATTTAAACTTGTTTATTGCAAATGATATAACGAATGGTAGACCTTTTGAGCATAGGAAAGCCTTCTGTACACCAAATTTTTTCATAAATATTTAACAACAACAAATTGTACATATCCGCCATTTGTCAGAAGTGTATACAACAGTACAACCACATATTTGTAAAACCAGAAACAACTCTGCTGTCAAATATGTCAGTGGCGTTGTTTTAAGGTTTCTACTGAAGTTATCAATGTTACACGTGGGATACGGGTATTGTTGAAGACCTGTTAAGTTAAAATAATATCAGGTGTCGAAATAAAATTGGCACCGTCATTGCAAAAGGGCCACAGTTAAATTAAATCCTTCATTACTTCCTATACAGTCCCTGTAGATGCAAACGCTTGGACTTAAGTCAATTATGATTGTGATATAACCGAGAAAAAAACTATGGTTAAATGAATGCTCTTCCATCTGAGTACAAATTTTCGACATCTTAAAACCTCTCCAACGATGTAAAATATTTAACTTTTTAATTTTAGTCAAACTCATGCTTTTGCATCTAGTAGACTCATATCAATGAATAATTTCCATGCATTCAATTTGGTTTTGTTCTAGTTTGTACAAATAGGTAAAAATGTCATCTGTTTGAAATCTCAGCAGTCTCAGAGTCCTCCTGTGACAAACCAGTCATTGTATTTGACGATTCCTAACCATCAGTCAGGTACAAAAATGTACAAATCACATCCAAAACCTGTAGCAGTGCCAAACTATGGAGCTAAGAAGGTGGGAGGAGCCATTCTGCTGTCCAACCATCGTATAGAATGCCAAAGAAATGACATACTGATGGCAATTAACCTCAAACGAAAAATAATCAATAATACTCATGGTTATTTGAAGTTAAAAAAGATAAAAGAAGAAGAGGCTGATATTGAAGGACATTTAGAATTTACTTCAACTAATTTCGAACCACGACTCACTTGGCACGACTCAGAAAAATTTGGCCAAGCTCCGAAATTGCTAACTCTCTAATTATGATTCGCGTTATAAAATTCTTAGTATGGACTTGTTGTCAAAAATGGTAAAAATTTAATTGTGATATCGTTACATTTTATAGGTAGCTTCAACAGTTATTTGATTTGCTTAATGTTTACCTCCTTATTGCATTTATACTAAAAAAAAAGAGTTTGATTTATTTCAAACTACTTAGACAGTTACTTATACCAAAATTATCACCTTTAGGATCTACTCAATGTATGTTTTGATGACACCTCAACTTCATTATGAACTATACTATATCTAAGTTAAAGAAAAGTAAATGTATGCAGATATATTGTGAGTGTGCTACTAAACAGGGTCGCATTAAGGGTTTTATAAAAATAAATAATCGATTTTTTTTTTGTTTTTTGTTAATAATTCATAAAATTCTATTTTCATTTTAATAGGTATTATTAAAAACTGTACAAATTGGTGACATTGGTGAGTCATAAATATTAGACCAAAATATGGGGACAAATAAGTGGAAAAAGTTGAATTTTTTTTTTTTTTTTTCGTTTTTTTGATAATAATTTCACAACATATTCGTAAATCGATATCAAAATTGGCATAAAGGCATAACTTTAGACAAGGAATATTTTTTTAATTTATTATTTTATATTTTGTTAGAGTGGACTCAAGATAATAAACTTTTGTAAGGGACATTACTTAATAATAGGAAATATGGACACCATAGATTAGTAATAACAGAATGTCACTCAAAAATAAAAACAGAGGCAATAAACTACAGTAGAAGTGCAATAAGTAAACTGAAAAACATAGAAAAGAAAGTAAAATACCAGAAGAAACAGACAAAGAATTCAAATGACTTGAAAATGAAAACACTGAATGGACATTAGAACAACGATGGAAAATTACCCGTACCATTTCCAAAAGTCCAAGGTTTATCAGTGACCTTCATCAGATTGTCAAGCAATTAAATTTTTTACGTTCTGTTTTATGGAATAGCCATGTTTTGGTGAAAGAAAATCCACATGGGATAGTTTCTAGAAAACATCGGCAACGTTGGTTTGTTGAGCTGTTATTGTTAATGATCATTTGATTGGGCCATACCTGCTGCCAGAACGTTTGACGGAACTTCTTGAAAATGACCCAGTGAACGTTTGACAGCAAATGTGACTGCAACATGATGGTGCACCGCCACACTTTTCTGTACAAGTCCATCAGTATTTGGATTAACAGTTCGATCAAAATTGGAATGGCAAATGAAAGCGTCATAGAACCGTAACGCCTTAGAGAGACATTTTCGGACATGAGTTCTTGTATTTATTTGTTTTACACCCTTGCTATCACCATTTGAATATCCTACTACTTTCCCATTCACTCCCCCATTCATTCCACGTCATCGATGGTTAAACGCTAGTCAGCCAAGTATCAAATGCCTTCTATTGTTGCACCGAATAACCTCCCGACGTTTGATCCCATAGTTCTGATTCACCCTTAGAAAAACGTACGTAGAATACCAAAGGTGATAATTTTGCTGTACTGGTGTAATTTTGTTCAGCAAGCACTTATTTTTATTCAAACAAAAAGTATAAAAATAATCAATAAAAATATACAAGTGAAATTCATAGACCAGGCCCGCTTAGGTATAAAATCATTACGTCGCAATGTGCACTAAAGAAATTCGGATTGTTGTTTGAGTTACCATGGTTACACGTCTAATATCAGTCTACTAAGTGTGAAGGTGTTAGCAAGTGCATACATTTTGGCAGGGGAACCTGTGACACTTTTAGGTGTATTATTGCAAATTTTTTGTTCGTTCTTATCTGGCAGAACATGGAATACTTTGCTGCAGTCCCTGCAATAATAATATAAGATATATTACACAAGAATTATATTAATTATTTCTTCTAAATACATAAGTATAAGTAACCTGGTAAATCCACTAAGGCTAAACCAGCACGTGGATTTGCTGTTGACACATTTTGTGATGGAGCCCTCCATGAAGACATCTTAAAAAACGGGTTGTTGAAAATGCTAATGTTACATATCTGATTAGTTAATTAACTTGACATAAGCCTTCATGGGTTAAGTCGTTAAGTGCTACTAAAAGCAAACTTTTTGTTTTGTAAAAGTATGGAATATGAAAAAATACGATTATTGCTGTTTATTTATTTTAAATACATTTTATTTGTCATAAAATAACCCCTACAGTTAATGTTTCCGCTATTTATTTTGTACTATTTCAAAATAAAAATACAAGATTGTTTTTATCGAGAATTTAACCTGGGTAGCGAAATCTAAAGGTGATGGCTAAACGACCTAAGCCATGAAGGCTTGTTTCAAGTTAATTATCTAATCAAAAATGTGATAGCATTTCTTACAACGGATTTATTAAGACACCGTCATAGAGCGCTCCACCGCTGTTGCGTCTTCAGCAAAGTATTTTCATCTTCTACAAGACGGGAATGAACGAAACATTTATAAGTTTGTCTTGTGCAATTATTGTTTACTAAAAAAGTGTCACCGACTCCTCTACCAATTTTATTTTCTTGGCCGTTATTTGGTGTTTTAAAAAATTTTAATCTGACAACCTTTGCAGTGGATATGTTAAATAATTTTGTATTTATATTTTAATAATAGGATGGAAGTATATTTATTAATTAATTGGTCGTGTACAAAGAAATAATTTAAATTGTTCTGTAATTTTATAATTTTTAGTAATTTAATTAAAAATATTGTTCGGCAAAAAGGGTCAAGTTGTCCTAAATGGAAGAGATTCGTTAGAAAACCCTATGCAGAATATTGTAATATCATGTATTTTATTTAATAACAATCTACTGTAGAGAAATATAGCTATTGTTTTATTTAATCACATTGTGTAGGAAACCTTTGAACATATTCGGGCTGATAGATAAGGAATAAAGGTACAGATTTTTCGTTAATGGCAAAATTTCAGAAATGGCATGGAAAAAAGGAGTTTAATTCCAAACCAAAAAGCGAAATAACTCCAGCTTCCGCATCAGACACTTCGCAAGAGAGGTTTTTTACGGCATAGTTTGACTAGAGATCTACGAATTCGACTGTCGAAGGCATGTGAATTGATAGTCCAACTGGTAGAGGCACAAACGCGTCACGTTCGATCCCTGGTCGATGTATTTATATTTTCAGCTTTTTCAATTTTTCTCTGGTTTGTTTTCACTTTAGGGATATGGGGTGGATTTTTCATAATTTTATAAGGGAACTGGGGATTATTCATTTACATATTTTCTAAATTGCAGACGAGTGTTCCTGGAAGCTATTCGAGAAACTGCAAAATTTAGACTATGAATCAAATATGAAAAATCAACTTTAAAATGAACTATCTTGAATAGTAACACCACAGAATAATATTTGCGTCTTGTATCAAGACTCCAAAACATGTCTATGTAGCAGATCACGATGAGGTGTACCTATAGGAGGTTAAACTCCATCTTGTTTAAAAGTTTTAATAATCTCCGTTGGACTGCTTCAATTCTATCATATCAATATGTAACTGATAGAATGGGCTCCACACAACTGAGGCATATTCAAGTTTAGATTTGACAAATGAATAATACAATATAACTGTAACGAACGATAAATCCATACATTTTGTACGATGCTAATACTATTAATTCTATATGGTTGTTCATTTATAAATTGGGATCAAATGTAATTCCAAGATCTGTGATGGTAACCAGTCTTTGAAGAATCGTGTTGTTAATGCTATAGTTAAAAGTTAAAGGGCATTGATTCAAGGTATAAGACATTACAAAACATTTAGAGGAGTGAAGAGAAAGGTTGTTATTGAGACACCACTCCTCAACACGTCACAGTCCTCAACCGTTTCGACACGACAGAATAACTTTAAATCATCGGCGTATAGAAGAAAGTTTATATCTGTATCTAAAATATTGCTTATATCATTTATAAATATGTTAAATAACAAAGAACCTAGATTAGAACCTTGCGCAACACCGGAAGTTGCCAGATATTGAGTCGACTTGAAACCATTAATCTGAACAAATTGCTTTCTGTCTGAAAAGTAAGACTTACCAAGAATATACCTAACTATTCTTATCTTGGAAATAATATTTCAGATTTAATTTTCTATATTTTATTATCTATAAGCACATTCGAATAAAAATGTATGAAACGCGGACCAAAAGTGTATTTTCGGAAAACTCCACTTTTCGTCCTTTTAACATTAACTATTACGTCACCAGTAATGATGGGTAAATAGTTAATCATGTTTTCTTGAAATGTATTGAAAACAGGTTTTGCGATATGAATGATCTCCTTTGCCACATAAGGATCTTTTTAACCTTATGATAAATTATATAGATTACATTATCATATTATGTGCGACATGATAATTCCATCTTTAATTGACCCAATTAAAATAATCTCATTTTTAGAAAATGATTTAATTTTCTCCGAGTTTATTTATGAAAGTTGGAAAAATACATAATTATAATATATGTTTAAAAATGTAATTTCTTAATTTCATTTATTATCATGAGATTTTGCTTATGCGGTTGACCTTGCATAAATACGAGTTTTATTTAAAATTATTTTTTTCAATTAAACAAATGATCCAGTCATATGTCACCCTGCAGATAGCTCCAGGATTAGACTTACCATTTGAGGGTCAGAACGTACATATTCGTATCTGTAACGTGTGGAAGGTGGATTAACCCACGGCACTTAGGTCTCACTAGACTCATTGTGCATCCTCCTAAGTAGATAGGTAGGGTCCGATTACAATTAAAAGAACACAGCTACACGTCATCATTTGGCAACGTAATTAATTGGTTACCGCCGTCTAATGGGGGTTTAGTGGAGTGTTAATATTATAGAGATATAGGAAATATTGTTTTTTGCACCTAACAACTTAATTTTTGTTTATTGAAAGTTATAGATAATATGCATTCGAAGTAGGTTATGACGTAGCTGTGTTCTTCTAATTGTAATCGAACCCTACCACCTAGCTTATAAGCCAGCCTACATACGTCCATAGCTGTATTATTTGGACGTCCAATGTGCGTCCTTTTATGAACATTAATTTTACAGTTGCAAGTTTAGTACACGTTTAGTAGTATTTGGACATTTTAAGTCATTATTTATTTAGCTTACCAGGTAATACCTATTTTCTTTCCAAAATATAATTTGTCATTAGGAATTGAATATATTTCGCAGAAGGTTGAAATCTTATTAACTATTAGGATTATGTTTGACTTCTCTTATCAATATACGCAGATAATATTTTAAGAAGCTCAGCGACTGTTACTTGTAAAAACTTGCATATTCCATATTCAGTAAAACCCGTCGAGACTTGTCGTTGCCGCGCCGGTCGCCGTCCCGTCCGCAACGCTTGTTCAGACGTGCAAATTAATACGACTTGTGGTGTATGTGTCTTGCAATCTTGTATGAACGTGTTTGATTCTTCACCAATATAAATACGAATGTCAAGGATAATCGTTACTCATTTGTTTCTGGAATTTCATAAAGAAAAGTGAATCGATATTAGTGTTGGCCAGTGACTGAATAGTGATTGCCAGTGTCGGAAAAGTAAGTACCTACCTGCCTATTTGTTATATGCATATAGTTTTAAAGCCGGTCCCAGACAATACGTGTATTCGGCGAATGTGCCTTCGTACTGCGTCTTCGGCATGCCTTCGGTTACCCTCCCACACACTGCGGCATTTGGAAAATGTTCTGATGTTGACAAACGTTCGCCGCAGGGCCTCAGTATAGAACAGTAGCGGAGAGCAGTGGATAATGACGATATGAGCAAGCAGTTGCAGCCTGTATAGTAATTTTAATAACAAAATAAATAATATAACACGTCGCTAAACTTGGCGCGACTCTGACTAAAGACAGAATAGGCAATCAACTAGGCGTAGTTGAGCACACTGTCTGGGAGCTAACGCGAAGGCACTTCGTCTTCCTTTGATGCGTACCGTTTTACCGACAAGACTACGGATAGCAAGCGAATGCCGAAGAATAGGCGCAGTTGAGCTCCCACACACACACACGCATTGTCTGGGGCCGGCTTAAGCCGATAAAGATTGAACTTATCGTCCCTACTTTATTTTTATTACCTATCTAATTCATTTAATTATTGCGGAGTTTTGATATCAAAATATTGTTTAAAAGTTTCTATAGAATTTACAGAATTATATTAAAATATAATAAATGAAATAATAATTTTATATCACATTAAAATAAGTTCAGCCGTTTTCATAAAACTCTATTATGGATCTTAGCGATTTATTGTTTTTAATAATTAGAAACAGTTTGCAGCCGAAACTTTATTTCATAATATTTTTAATAATTGATTAAACATATTATGTTAAAATAGCCATATCCTGTTAAGTTCTAATCTCCTTAAGATTACTAAAACAAAGTTTATTTATTTATTTACTTACACATTTACAGGTAGGTTATTGATACAAAACATGGCCGAATCTAAGAAGTGTCAATACAGTGTTGAATATTTAAAATTTGGTTTTCTTCCATCAAACGCAGACAAACATGCCTTTTATGCAACAAAGTTTTGAGCAATGACTCTATGAAACCATCAAAGCTGGAAGATCATCTAAGAAGGTGTCATCCTGATAAAATAGATAAAGATTTGAAATATTTCTAAACATTAAAGGAAAAGTATGAAAAGAGACCCACCGTGTACAGTATGTTCTCTCCAACGTCTGAAAGCAACGATGATGGCTTGCTGGCATCTTACAATATCTCATTACTTATCGCAAAATCTGGAAAACCGCACACCATTTAATTTTAATTATATTACGACGGTTATAACAATAATAATTAATAGTGTAATAATTTATATATTTAAATTAAAATAAATACCTACAACACAAGGAAATATACTATATTTCTTTTTACCACTCCGAATGGGACGTTTTCTGAATAAAATTTGTGAGAATTTATTGGTTCTTGTGCTGTGAGTCACTGTAAATTTCAAAAAAGTAAAGTTGGATGGAGTCACTTTTTCGTTTGGCCAACTTTGCTTTTTTGACATCCACTCACAGCACAATCAATTAAAATTTAATTGAAAATTTGTTTAGTCGACTTTATTATCAAATAATTAATCCTATCGAGCAATCAATTCTAACCTTTTTCTTCGAAAACTGTTAATTCGTCGTTAAAACTCGGCCACAACGCAAGTTTCCATAGATAGATCTAATCTTCACTTTTTTTTCGAGATTTAGAAATTGGTAGTGATGTAGCTACCACCGGATCCAGCAAAATGTTGAAAGTGATCTATGGAACAAGAGTTTGGGAACCTCTGATCTACACCTAAACTCTTGTAATCATTTAAATTACACGAACTCTTCTTTATCATAAAAAGTATGATTTAACACCTTGTTAACTGAAAAACTATCGCCATTTTTAGTCTATTTCGTTAATGTAAAAAATAAAATAATATATATTTTTATAAGTTTATTGAGTAAACTTAAAACTAAATTATTGCTACAATTTCTAAGAATAAGGCACAACAGCTTCAAAATAATATAGCATGATATTCAAAATAAAAAAGTTCCAAAATTCAGAGAAGGAAAAGAAACCAAACCTACCCTTTAAAATCTGCATTACCTGCAGGTAGTCTTGAACTAAAAAATACAAGTGAAGAAGAGAATTCAACCTCTGAAATGGGGTAATCTTCTTTGAGGTAAATAAAACTCGAAATGTATATCATAAATTCCTATAACTTATTAACATTTAATGATTTTAGAATGGGTTGAATACAAACCTAATATCTTAAAATTTTTCCTATAGCCAAAACCGGTAGCAATTATTTCAAAAGGAATTTATTTGGTATAGATTTAGTTTTATTTATCTCATAAAAAAATAAAAGTTGTATGAAGTGAAAATATAAATGTATGCGCAATCAACAAATACTTCATATTAAACTAAACTATATATAAAAACGCATTAATACATAAATGATATGATTAATTCTTGATAACCGTTAGCACGGCCCATTCCTAAAACTAAACTCGGCTAAAAGAATAAACTAGATAAATATTTGAAAAAAACGTAACGATATAAAAATTTACAAAAATATATTTTTATACACAAATCTATGAAGTGTCTCATATCATTACAATCAAATTAAGTATATACATGTTCGGAAAAGAAACACTACGATCGCTCGTCCTTTTTGCTCCCGGGTATACCTATAGGAAAGCTAGGACGTTTAATATTCTTAACCCTTTCAATCCCACCGTCTATCACAATGGACAGCATAAACCAGATATTGTTGTATCATCATCGCGTTTTTATGAAATATAAAAAGTGAACAACAAATAAACAATTAAGAACTCAAAAAAATGACATTATGGAATTTCTTCATTTTAAATTTAGGGTGTTGCAACTCTTTTTTCTTGGGTAAGACAAAAAATATCACTGAAGGGCCTGGGCGCCCTAGCAGTGTAAATTCGCCACAACTACCAGTCCTGGAACCAATTTTCTAAGAGGAATATAAATTGATACTATTTTGGTAACTTCCCAGAATATGATGAAAAGGAAATACTTGGTAAAAGGACGAAATATTTTTTCATTGTTTCACAATCCTTTTTTTTACAAAAATACCTATTCACTGTGTTAAAAAAATGCAAATTTTTTTTTTCTATCAAAAACTAAATTCGGAACTGAAAAGGTTAAAGAGCAAAACTATCTTCTTGCTTATCACATCCGAAATAAAAACAGAAATATTTTATGAACTTTGGACCGAAGATAAACTTTGAGATTTTTAAAACCTACATGATACATCGTATATACAGGGTTGACACTTTTTCACATCTTCTAAATCATAAGGACTATAGGAAAAAAGTTGCTCAGTTGAATAATCAATTTAATGATAAAGAAAGTCGACGATTATAGAGACGGTTCTTAAGATATTTTGAATAAATGAAGAGGGGCGTTTTGATGATTTTTATTTGATTTATAAAGTCTTTCGACTTTATCAATACTATGATAGTGAAAAAGTGTTTACCTATATAATAATTCTAACTCTAATTAGCTTAAAGCATTAATATTGGCAGTATTAATTAAAAATTAGGAGATTTGGCGATTTTTTTGAGACAAAAATTACTTAATTATGAGCAAAAAGTATAATTCGTTTTGAAGTCATTAATTTTTTTAGCCATAGACAGAATAAATTGAAAATCTATAAAAATAAAAATGTTTATTTCAAATTTTAATAGTTTCAGTTCATTGGACTAAAATCAGTGGTCGCTCCTCGCAAAGGCAATTCTGATAGCTCATATTTTCAAAATAAAAAGACGTGAAAATCATAGAAAGCTTTCGCTAATTTCGCAAATTCTCATAAAGTAGCTCAAACACATTGAAAAAGTTGGCGACCACTGGTCTAAATTTACGTTATTAAATCTGACAAATATTTACCTGTAACATATTAATTTGTAATCTATAAGTGTATCAAACATTTTAATTCAATTCTATTTGGTTTAACTGCGTTTTAAGATAAAATTTGACTTATTTAGATTTTCAACTGGTCCTGTCAGATCTTAATCAAAACGAGGTCATCACTTGCTTCAAACATTCGGAAACGAATCTATCTTTTTCACTTACTAATCCACCTATCATGGATTCTAAGCTATTTAGAGCATCGTCGGAAAACGTGTGCCCTATGAGACTTGTAATAACATTGGCATTTCCTGAAAAACCATTGGCGGAGAGACCTGGAGGTACATAAAGAGAAATATCAGATATTTTTCCATGTTCAACTACCAGTGTGACTTTCAAATCTTCATTTATACCATAATTTTCCTGTAGGTACTCAGGAATTTTGAATGATTTTGTAATATCGAATTTGGGAGTCTTGCCGTAATGCCAGTCCCAACTAGTGAGTTCGTTTCTGATTTCATTCAAACCTAAAAAAATTGCATTTAGTAGTTTATAATCAAAATTTTTATTGCTAATGTATATATCTACCTGGGAACCAATCATTTGTAGGATTAAGCATTTGAAAGCCATTTTGTTTGTTGGCTAGTTCCATGCCCCCATCTATAAGTTTTAAGGCATGTGTTCTCATGTATTCCCAACCTACTGCTTTTATTAAATTGCTGATTTCAACATTAGGATTCTCTTCACGTAAATTCATAACTTTTGACTTAACAGACTTCGTGGCAGTAGTTTTTATATCAGCCTAAAAAATATTGATTTATGATGATAAATAGTAACAAAACAATATAAGATGAAAAACATACAAGATGTACAAAAAAATATCTATTATTTGTTTAGACTTCGCGACAAGTCAAAGCTTGATTCGATCATAATATTGGTTTTTACATATTTGAATACCGCTCTCGAATCCTCCCCAGCTCTATAAAAAAATGCGTAATTTTCCACCTTACCTAAGTATAATATTTATTCACTAAAGAAGTTGTAGATGTTTAAAGTATTAACAGTTCAGCAGATATTGTTTAAAATGAACAAAAACACCAAATTGTTAATTAAGAATGTTATTATTTGGTTACATTTTTTTAAATTGGTATTCTTTTGATTAATTTTATTGTTTTGAAACTAAAAAGGATGCCAAACTTCTTTTATTTACCCCTTTCAGTTTTTCAACAAATTATATATACACTGTCAAAGTAATTTCATGTCATTTAATAAGAAAAAGTCAACCTGTTTTTGCTACTAATCTACAAGTGTATCTGCCTAAGTTATCAAAATATGGAAAAAGTTCCACATCGTCTTAAATCGCGGGGTAAATTTTGTGAACAGAATTCCGGGTTTTTCACATGAATTCTGGGACTTCTAAATAAATTTTGGGACTTCCGAAGGATATCCGAAAAAATTCCATACCTAAAGAATTTTCCTAAACATATACCGGGTGTTCAAATTAAAGTGTTACAGTTAAATACCGCCGAAAATATGCATTTTAGAAAAAAAGTTTCAGACAAAAGTTTTATAGTTTTTTGGGGGAAACATTTTGGCTAAATTCATTTTTTTATAGCTGACCATAATATGGCCATATCGAGGTGAACTTTGTTTTTTTAAATGAGAATCCCATTTTTTTCTTACATATTCTTAAAGTACATAAAAAAATAAGAAACTTTTGAGGAAAATATTTTTTTATTGGACTTTTACTTTTTGAGTAACAGCTACATAAAAATGTTGCTGCGCGAAAAAAAAGTTGGCCATATTATGGTTAGCTATAAAAAACGATTTTAGCCAAAAGTTTTTCCCTACAAAACTATAAAACTTTCGTCTGAAACGGTTTTTTTTTTATAAAAAGCGGTATATAGCTGTAACGCTTTAATTTAGAACACCCGGTATATTGGAAATTTGCACTCTATTTGAAAACTTGAATCTACACTAAAAAAAGGAAGGTGTACGCACGATACACATACTACTAATTCGACCGAATTTCATACTTTCTGCGCATGACTTAGTGTAGCAGACAGCATTTTAGCGTTGATTATTATGATGAGTCTTAAGTTTAAATGACTTAATAAATTTGCATTTAAACTTGACCCTAACACAACAAAGTAGGCCAACACGTAAAAATTCCATTTAAATACGAACAATGATATGACAAAAATTTTACTAGTACCTAACTATAAATAAATAATGGAGATATTTTTGTCAGAGAACAAAAGATAAATAATTTAAATATTCTCCAAATTTTAACTCGAAATAATTTCAGTTAGTTTATACAAACCAATTTTAGTGACATCCTTAGATTCAGATCAATATGAAATCAAAAAATGATATAACTAATTTAATACAAATAAATCAAATGAACGATGAAAAAATGTATGTAAAGAATTTTCAGACATTTTCTATAAACCTGTCTAATTAAGTTTTACATCTAAAATAAAACATGAAATCTCAGTTCATACTAAATCTTATCGTTGTATATTTATAGATGAAGTTCGTAAACAAAAATACAAGAAATGTTAAAACAAAGTGTAATTCGACCATCATGCTCCCCAAGGTGCTTCAATTATAAAGAAAATGAGACTTGCAATTTATTACAGAAAAATCAATAAACCAAACTAATGAGCCATCGAGAAAAATCATAAATACCTTCTGTAGTCAATACCATGTCGAAAAAGTAAAATTTTGAAGAAATAAGACACATAATTCTCAAAATATGTAAAAGAGTAAAGGGGAATTACTTATTGACATAATGAAAATTGAGTTTATTTTAAAAATCATATCTTTGTAAAATATATTGTTATGTTTTTATTGTAGGTTTCCTTAAAACAACACCATAATGGTCCAAAGTTTATTAACAAAAACAATTATATTTTCTGGTCAATAAAATTATAATGTAAATATTATTAATTTAGGCGGTTTTTTTTTATTGGAAGATGTTTTTTAATATTTTACATTTGTTTGTATTTTTCAAATAATTAATTATTAACTTGTTTTCTTTTTAACCTCTTTAACCTTTGTTCCTTTCTCTTAAACGAGAATTTTATTTAAGAATCTAATCATTATTGTTAGAAGTTTCACCTTTAATAAGTTTTTATAACCTTTTAAGATAATGAAGTTCTATAAATATATTTTCCTCTTTGATAACCTACTCTTAAATTTTTATCAAGTCAAAAATAAATATAATTTTTAGTTTAACAGCAAAAACCCACATGATATTAAAAAGGGGGAATACATCAGAATAGTGATGTTCGGACACCAACAACTATTTAAAAAATTATTCAAAATGTGTCATGATTTTGTTCATACAGTATGTTAAGTTTCATTCAATTACAGTATAGAATAAGCGATGTCATTGATTAGACAGATTTAGACAGCATTTCCTCTTATTGTAAGAAATTAAAAAAAAAAGATCAATCAAAATTATAATTTGATTCCATTTTTTCTGGGACGATATAATTTTTACAACTTGTGTAAAGCGTATTGGAAAAGGTTCGATAGCCGATACTGTGTATATGAATTTGGTCTAAACGACTCATTTTGACTTCTACAATACGTGGCAACAAAATTTTGGGACACCCTGTATATAGACATATGTATATTTGATTTGTAGGCACGAAAATTTGCCTCTTTGATTACAAAACAGATGTTTGTGGATAAATAATAGTATGTAAAATACTTTTGAATTATTCTAACCTTGAGAAATAGCTTATCACATACTTAAAAATTAAAAAAAAAAAAAAAAATAGTGCTGCTGCGTTTGGAAGGAAAGTATTGTTTTAAATTAATTATTAAAAACATTTCTCTGTCATGTATATTGATAATGAATAATTATTTTTTAGGATAGATGGATGTAATGGCATATTAGAACATAGTCAATCTTTCTTTATAACAGTTTTTGATATTTTATAAATTAAAGGTACTTTACTGTTTTAATTTTTTTTTATATCTGATGGTTATATTTTATGGTTTTAGACGATAAAAAACTTTCTATAGTAATAAAACAAGACTGAAAAACTCGTAGCATAAAAGAAACTAGAAACGACTTGATTTTGAACGAAAGACGATGAGAAGTATTGAGATGTTGAATTATCAGGTTTGTGAAGCATTGGCTTTACTTAGGCTAGACCACATAGAGAATAGGGTTTGCCCATTTGTTGAACAATTTATTTACAAATATTTGGGCCCTTTGTCCCTTAAGTCTGCCCATGTAAAGATATTTAGAATCTTTACCCCTTAAGTCTCTAGTTCTTAAGCTTGTTCATGTAAAAAATGTGGTACCTTTATCCTTTAAGCATACCCATATAAGAATGTTTGGGTCCTTTACCCTTTTAATCCATATTTAAAATTCATATATAAAACTCCTACAAAAATCATATAATCTTTACTTCACCACCCTGTAAGTTATTCGCATAAGATCCACATTTAGTTCAACTTAAAACAATTATTATTTTAGCTTACAATAAATAAGCACTAAAATATAATCCTTTAAATTAAAAAACTTTAAATAATTCATTTGACATAAAACAATAGCTGCCGGTGGAAAAAGTTCATATATCTAAGGGGGTTGCGGCATAGCCTTCCATCTTGAACGCTATTATTATTCGAAATAGTAGTCGCCAAGACTGCCAATTTATAAAAAATATATAAGCAATTTTTTTTTTAATATTATTTTCATTCTGTTCGACATAAAATATTTAAATTTAATCCCTTATTCATGATTTCACGTGTTGTAAATAGAACACATCGTATGTTAACCCTTCCCACGGCTGCCATTTTGTTAAGAATGCATAATATACAAAAAAATGTCTGGTTTTACAATTGACAAGCATGGATATCAAGTGAAAACGTGAAATCAGTACGTGCCACAGTGCATAAAATAAGCATCATAACAAAAGCATTGAATTTTAAAAATACTGTTATTTGAAGCACTATAGCTACACGGAAAATTCTGAAAATCAATAGGGTTTTCGGCTTAAAGAAATTATAAAGTTTCCAGGTTAGGAAACGTGAAAAAAAAGTATTAAAAAGTTGGTAGTAAGAAAATTTTTCTGTCAGCACTGAGGTCCCATAGGTAGGATGCCTTACTAATTTTTCCATATATGCTGTCAACTTAGGTAGACACACTGTATATATATTTTTAATTAAATTACCTCTAGTTTTTGAAGGGCAAGGCTAAGATCCATTTTGTTGACGTTCACAAGAAGTGTACAGTGATGATAAGCAGCAGTTCTTCCCAACTTTGCGGCTGTTCCCGAAATCTGCTTTAAAATCAATTAAGGAAATATTTCCATATAGATTAAAAAGGACAAATACTCTTATTATCACAAAAGTAGTTTTCCAAAACCAATTAACAAAATCTTGTAATTTTACTTTGGTAATTAGTAAAGAGGGCCCAAAAAGGTGTTTATTCGATTTTAATGAGGTTTATCATCTGTAATAACATTAAGATAATAATATGGGGTACAATAATATGATAAAAAGCGATAATCTCAATTAAAAAAAATAGAATTAAATAACTATAAGTTGTCTTTTGAATATAAATATCAGCATTATTAAGGGCGGCATAATCAAACAAAGCCAAACCAAAGTCCTTCAAATTAGACAATACATGTATGACATTCATTGGTATCTATTAAAAAAAGGTATCTATTGTATGTAAAAAGTGTAGTAGGCCACGACAGACAGACATGAGTCATGTCTGGTGATAACTATGCTTGAAGTTAAATCCAAATTAACACTTAAGAAGAATTGTACGATCCGACATGGGTGAATTTTTCCAAGCCTTACTTTAGAAAAAAAATTATGGATCATTCCATATAAGTGTGCTATGGCCCAGTAAATTCAAACATACAGGATGGCCATTATCAGAATCTGCATCAAGATTTTAGACTAACGCTCAGACCCATCTCTCCATCATATCCTCAACTGTCAAATATTTTTCCCCCCTCCCTTCTGTCACTCTAATACAATTTAAATAGGGAAACACCAAGTATGATATCATTAAAAAGGTAATTTTATGGAGAATTCAGCAATATGATTGTGTTAATTTTGATTTTAGCACCTTAAAAAACCTTGAATAATTTACTTTTATTTTTTTAATCCTTAGATTTTTCCAACCCTGATATTATTATACAATCCAGGTTGAATAAATAGAAAATATGTTGTTTTCAATTGGCAACCTGTCAAGAAACAAATTATTTTGACTTGATCAGACAAAAATAAATCGCAATGTAGTAGAAAAAATAGAAATTGAATAATAATAAAACTGTACACATTTTGATTATAATACACTCATTTAAGTAATGTTTCGTATTTGATAATTGTTTTTATCAATTCAAACATTTTTAGAACATAGAGAAGAAGCAAACAACAATTTATCAATACTTTATCTCTGGATTTTTAATAAACCCAAATACATTTATACAACATTTAAGGAAGGCATGCTTTTTGAAACATTTTAGTGTGAGCTTCCTAAAAGTGCAAATAATTATTTGTTAATGAATCTAAATTAGATTTAAAACAAAATCACTGAAATTAAAAATTTATTTCAGTTACAGACTTGTATCAGCAATGCAGTGGTAGGTATCAATACAGATGTATGAAAAAACTTTCAGTGTTTTATAAAGTTTATAATATACCTTTCTAAAACACTGACAGTTTTTTACCTATATCTGTACCGGAATCTATATTCTGCTAGTGTGAACCCCCAAAATTTTGGTGACAAGCCACCCCTGCAGCAATGTAAGAATTTATAGTGGCTTTGGTTTCTATATTTATGTATTAAAATAAAAAAAGGATACTTTATTATTTCTGATGACAAGATCTTCTCTTGGAGTAATATCCACTTTCATATCATATTCCCTAAATAAACTTCTGGAAATTATTTCCAAATTGTACTTTCTATTATATTGTTCCCTGGGTGTGAAGAATGTAAGATTCAAATTTCCATTGTCATGATATACAGTACCTCCTCCACTGTTTCGTCTAGCTAGTTGTACTCCTTGTTCACCAATTAATGGTAATTGAGTAACATTTGCCTCTAACCAAGGGTTTTGGTGTCTTCCAATTACTACACAAGGGTCATTCTGCCACAACATTAGCACATGGTGATTTTTAAAGTCAAAATTTTTATATAACCAATCTTCTAAAGCAAGATTTGTGTAAATGTCTTTTGACTGAGATATAAACACAGATTTTTTAATGTTCTCATTCCTGGATGACGCAGTAGAGTAAGAGTTTTTATTAATACGGGTGATTAAAGTAGACACCCTCGTGTAAGATCTTTGAATCAATGCCATTTTTTATTTCTACGTGTAGTTTTTGAGCAATATTAATTTTGTAGATGCTGTGCCTTTAAAAACTACCTTAATTTGTTAGAAAATTGCTTGTGCAAACGTTTTTAGATGCTGAAGTTAAGGCAGTAAGATAGTCGTGAACGGCAATAGTTTGATGCAACCACTTCCAGGTTTGGTGAAGAGAATTGATACGAATTCTAAGTCCCAGACAGTCTTTTGTAGTTCTCAGCATTCCTCTCTGTGCTGCCAGATCGAAGGAAAAATTCACAAAATTAATACACAAAAAACTAAAGTAACACTAATAACACACAAAGGAACAACTATGGTGTATTGGCTTACAAACAGGAAAAATTAAATGAGTTTAGGTTATGAGCACTAACACAATGTCAGATGATTTGCAGTAAACAGTAAAGCAATAAATGACTTAAACTAAATTACCACTTTATATATACCGTCCTCTTCACAGGGGTCATTTATCTCTACAAAGGTCATAGTTAACAAGTTATCAGCACACAAAAGAAAACAAGTCCAGTCAAAGTGTACTGCCGAATAACATTATCATGTGATTATATTAGGAATAGCACTTCTAATACTTATGATTGCGCAAAACGATTATACAGATTAGGTAGTTTAAAACATGTTTAAAACGTGCCTTGCCATAATTATTTTGCTTATAATCATTTGTCTGTATTATTGGTTAACCTATTTACCTACCTAAACTATAATTTTTTAATACTTGTAAGGAACGTTCTCATCATTAATTTTGTAACTAGATTTCGTAGATCAGCTGTAGACTATAGATAAAATTAAAGGTCGTTTATTAATATCTGAAAATATTCCTATTCATTATTTTCAACTTATTTTGACATTTCACTGACATTACAATGATCTCTCAAAATGCTGTCCATGGGTTATGATATGGCAACCCTGTGGACCGTTGGCTTCGACAGGGTCAATGAAGTCGATATATTTATATAGATTGCTTAAGGCGGGGCGCTTTGCGAGCGGCCATATTGCCCCCGCAAGTGCTCATTAATCAGAACTGGTTGCAAACATATGTTTTAAAAATAATTACAAACATTTTTACTTCAATGCATAAGCTTATGTTTATTTTGAAAAACATGGATGATCAATCTATATAACTATGTATTTCATTGACCTTGTCCAATCTCCAAGACCACAGGGTTGCCATATCAAAACTCACGGACAACCATTTTATTTAGGTCCAGTGTTGCCAAAATATATTTTTGTTATGTACCAGATTTGCCTAAGAAATGTACCAGATTCCATAAAAATGTACCAGGTTCTAAGAATTGTACACTATTTTTCGAATTGTGATGGTTTGGTTCATTGAAGAGCAAATAAAAAAAGCTTTTATCACAAAGCACGTATCTTCTAGATACCCCACGCCAATGGTAGACTTTTAAACCAAATTAGCGCCACCTTGAGTTTGAAGCAGGAACTAAAATGACAATTGACAGATGGCGGTAAATTCAAATTAAAATTTTTAGTAATAGGTAATAGTTCTAAATTAAATTTTAAATGATTTCCACATAAATTATTTTATAAAATAAAGTATGGAACTAGTAAGTTTGAAACTTTTATTTTACAAAATAATTTAGATGGATATGCCAAATTTAAGGAGGTCTAATTTGAAGAGTTGGTTCTGTATATTATTATTAAATAAAATATAAGACATATCAATAAATATTATTAGAACAAAATAAATACATATAATAATACATATTTAACAAATAGTAAATAGGTATACAATCTCAAATCTTTAAAATATCAATATATTGAAATGTGAAGTAGATTAAAATGACGTTGTTAATGTAAAAATGTCATTCTAAACTTCGTTTAACACAACGGTGGAATCGGTCTTTAATGTACTAATTTTTATTTATTTCTAAACTTTCATGATATTAAAGTCCACCTAAACCAAAGATTTTGCCGAATAACAATATCAAAACTTTAACGGACCGCCGCGCGGTTTGTCCCTAGCTTCAGCCTCATAAAATAATAATTGGCGGGTGTTGGAGAACAGGGGTATAAGTCAAAAAAGTTGATTTTTAGAAAATCGCTATTGAAATTTCTTGGATCTTATTATGCCTCATGCCAAAAAAAGAGCAATTATTATTTTACAGCTTTTATTCAGCTACTATAAAAACTACATCTATGATTTTCATGTACAATGGACAGGCGCGTTGGCGAATTAATGCAAAATAATTATCTACAAAACCGAAATCGAATCACATCACATGCATATGCGACAAACAAAGCTCGCCGATCTGGCAAAAATGCAGCCCAAACGTGTTCATACGCGTCTCGGCGTTACTTTTTAGAGAGTCGCGGGGAGGTGAGACGATGAGCGCAGGGAGTTTATGTGTGGTTAAAATTTAAATGGAATTTAGTATATCCTATCCATGGTATGCAGCACTACTACTACAAGCAACAATGAAGATAGTTAAACATTTTCAAAATGTATTATGCCTATATGTCATTATTTTAATTGTCATATAGGTATTTATGTATTGTAAGCTATTGAATAATACACCATGCTAATTTTTTCTAATAAAAATTTAACCGAGCTATTTCATTTCTGTACCGTTTACCCTGTTAATGATACCATATGACAGTAATATCAGTAATGTAAACAACGACACATTTCCAAATACATTTTACATTTGATGTTGGCATGTGGAAATGAATTGAGTTGTGGGATGATCGAAGGGATCACCCCAGTATTACGTGATTTTCTAATCTGTTTTTTAACCTTTTACCTCTGGGCTAAAAATAAAAAATAAAAAACACTTTAATGATACTTAAGTGTACTACGATTATCAAATATGATAACAGGTACTGATATTTAGGTATATATCAATAAATTTTATTAAATTTGAGTATCTTTCAAAATGTTTGGAACAAACATTATCCTCTTTGTATATATATTTTTATTTTGTTTTATATTTTCGGATAGTGCAATAATATTAGATCCAACAAATAATGGGATAACAGTTTCTATTCAAAATGATGGTAAGAAATTGTGTCCACCAACGTAATAATTATATATTTTAGATTTTGTAAATAATGGCTGATTTCTTATTCTGTTTTGAATCTTTTACACTTATAGTCTAAGAGCTAGCGGCTACAAGATGGTACGATCGTACCCCGGCTGGAATTTTGTGAAGTGGTAGAGGCGGGACCATCAGGATTGCAAGGATTTAGTTTAAAATCCCTGCCATAGAAAAATAAAAAGATCCCTGCAATAGGTGTAAAATAATAGAGATTCATTACCAAAGAGACGAAAAATTCAATTCAAACACTGACGCTGATTGATGAATAGACCATTTATTATGATAATCGATGAAATATAAGCAAGCAGAGGCACAACCGAATTTTTAATTTTTTATGCCATAATTTATTGATATTTAATTACTCATATTTTATATTATTTTATTGCTCTTTCGTTTCACTGGAAAACTCTAGCTTTACTAGCGTACGTGGATACTAGCAGAGCCGTAACAAAATTTTTCTTTCGTAATGTGCATCATTTTGAGCTAATTTATTGCTAATATAATTTTATTGCTCCTTCTCTTAATTGAAAAAACTGTGTTACATGAAAGCTAGCAGAGTCACAACATGCCTGCTTTTCGGTGAGTTATTCGTAGGTATTGCATACAATAAACCAAAAACTATAACGAACACACTTCCACGCTTCAAAAACCTGTTTTTTTCACTAGCTTTTTCAGGGGAAAACAGACAAAATTAAATTCAAGGAGAACATACATTTAGGTCACTTACTGCGAAAGCATATAATTCAAGGTTTTGAACAGGAACATTACGGGCAGAACATCAGCCAGGATCTAATGTTAGATCCTACAAAAGAAGATATATTTATGTATTGATCTGAAAATATTTAGTTTTGTTATAAATTATGTAGATAATTTTGATAAAATATAAAAATTTTGTTATGACAAATCAATTTTACAATATATTAAAAAATTTTTAACTCACCCTATAACTCAACTTTTACTTCTTAATCTCAGGGTCCGAAGGTTCAAAACAAATACAATGATTTGGATCACAATAAATTGGAAAACTCTTACTTCCAAGTTTAACTGATTTACTCGAAAATTCCCTCAACGTTTGGTGAACTTACATAGATTAATTTTGAAACTAAAAAAAAATCAAACAATATATTAATTCACTAATTATACTAAAAGATTTTCTTTGTTCTTTCTGGATTCGACGGTTCTCTTGGTACCCTAATTGTACTTCACTGCTTCTTCTACTATGTAACTTTTCTGTCTAAATGTTATTTATATCCAACTGCTCACTAAATTACTTATTCTTTAGTATTCTACTGGATAAATACTTCTTTCGTTAATATTTTTAATAAAATGTACCTTACTTCCCTTTAATATTTATTCTATTCATGCTTTAAATAAAATAATCAAGCATAGGTCCTTTTACATAATATATATTTATTTCCATTCCAAAAATCCAACATCTTTTACATTTCTATTAACAAAATCCCTTCTAGGTAGATATCTATTTGATATCCATGAAATGTAATTTATAGACATGCAAATGTCCATAAATAATAGTAATTATATAGAAAATTATTAAAAAATTACGCCATTGTGCTCGCCATTGTGGCTAATAGTACCGTTCAGATATTTAAAATTAATTTGTTTAAGGTGTATTCAATATCTCATGAACATCCACTAAATATATCAAAGTCTAGGCGCGAACGCAAACCATCGTGGATATCCACTAGATGTTATTTGATTCTGCTTACTAAGTATAGATGGCGATACCACTATCGCATCTACTTATGCTCGACCCGCCGTAATTGAGTTCGATCGAAATGTGTGTCCTAATCACTCGATTAGAGACTGGAGTCGAGAATTTTCATTTATTGCTGAAAAGTCCTAATAAGGATGACTTTCTCCTTAGTGGGCAAAATCAAAGGCAGAGTGTTGAAAATATATTGAGTGTTGAAAATATTTTTTATCTCTGCTATTTTCTTTCGACGTTATTCAATAATCATTGGTTACTTATGAACCTCTATCAAAGATACCCATAAAATATTTTGCTGAATATCCGAATATCTTCTATATCCTGGGATATAGACGGACATTTGGTTGGATATCCATATTGGATATATTGAATATCCACAAAATATATTCTGTAGATATCTCTGTGATTTCTTGTATTTTCTGGAAGATACCCATTAGATATTTTGCTGAATATCCATTAGGATATCTTCTATATCCTGGATATAGACGGACATTTGGATATCCATATTAGATCCACGGAATATTTCTGATATCCTGTGGATATATTGGATATCCACAAAAGATATTCTGCGGATATCTCTGGGATTTGGTGTGTTGTCTGGGTATCATATCAGTATATATGTATTTCTTCTCAAATTACTGAACTTTTAGATGTAAATTGTAAATAAAAATTGTATAAGTAAGAGTCACAACATAGCTGTTGATTTTTCACACTTCCATAATTTTTAGCTAATTCATTACCCTTATTTTAATTTAATTGTGCCCTCCCTTCATTGAAAAATATTTGTCTTCTGCTAGAGGCCATGGAAACATAATTATTAGTTTTTTACTATACTATACACAGTATTGGCTATCAAACGCTATCCAATACATTGTGCACAAGTCCGTGTGAAAACTACAGAGAGTTAGCATTAAAACAAGCAGGAAACAAACAATATCAGCGTTGCCAGTCTATACGGCCCAGCAAACGTTACAATGCGGCTGCGTATACTAAATTATATATCTCTAAACATAATTTTTGGAACATTCGGCTATCCTGTTAGTCTTAACGTAAGTGTAATTAGTTGCCACTTTTGAGCAGGTTAAGCATTCTCTTATATTTCAATTTTCCCCAATAAATAATTAATTTGGTAGTTTTTTTTTGTAATAATTCGTAATAATTTTGGATATTTTTATACATTTTTTGAGAATAATTTATATATGATTGGTTTTAATATATGTATTATTTTCTTCTAGCTGGTGACAAAACATTACAAGGCATCTTAGGTATTGGACAAAATTTTAATAATATTGATTGTAACAATGATTTTTCGAAATGTATAATAGACGAACAAACTATTTTATCTATAAAGGAAGTTAATAGTGGGTATCGTGTCAGCTGGACATCAAAGAACACTTCACATTCATTTAAGGATTGTTACAATCTAAATATCGGAGAAACTTTTTGGTTTGGAGGACCTGAACGATATGTACAAAAGCCTCTTGAACAATTAATTTTAGATGGCAATAATCCGTACATAATTAAAAATTCCGACAATTTTGCTGTTGCAGAAAGATATTATCTAAATAGCAAAGGTACTTTTATTTTTATCCATGACAATGTACCACTATTTATTGATCAAAATAATGAGCAAAATGGAACAGTCTGTTTTATTGCAAAATCACAAAATCCGTATATTAACAGAAATAGGGTAAGTAAAAAATATACATTCTAAATTTAAATCATTCTAGATTATAAATACCTATACTTAAGAGTACGTATTATAGTATAGTTGAAAATATTTTATTCACAATCATAATAGTAATTTCTATTATGCTGAGTGGGAATTTATGGATTTTCTCATCTCTAAGTCAAATAGTCATCAATACTTAAGTCGATTCATAGTGTCCTGCAAAAGCAATTTTTGTATGGGTTCACCTATACATTTTCTGTATAGTCTAGCTTAAGAAGCCCTTTCTTTTTTCTTTTTATCCAAACCCATATGCTTCAAACTTAATTTCTCGGAACTGTAATAATTATATTTGTAAAGTATTTTTTGTGAATTATCTTCTTCTATTCGAAAGACAGTAACATTTTCATCACTTGAGTCCTTATAAGAAGATTTTCAATTTCTACTCTGGCTTGTACAACATTCGATTGTCTTAACACGTTCAAGCATGGTTTCAGCCACTTCAATTGTAGCGTCTTGTATTCTAATCACCAGAAAGTAACGAATATTTGGTAGATTGGATGTAGCTATAACAACCTGGAAAAACTTGAACATCAATTTGTTATGCTCATGTAGAGGCTCCTGGTTGACAGTGGAAGTATATTCCTTATTGGAACATTTTATTCAAAGACAGTTAATAAAATTATAATACAATATACTTCGTACTTTCTTGTGGGAAAATTCAAGTTACAATTTCAAATGTACTTATTAGATTTTGATACTAAGACATTTGTTTTTATGACTATCCTAAATCTAGAATTTAAACTATTTAAAACCTAAGAATTTATGTTTATATTCATTGAAAATTAATAATTAAATTTCTGTTTTCAGACTATTTTAAATTATGATATAATTACCAAGAGTAATTCAAAAGAAGCACAACTTTTTGCTGTAAATAATTATTTGGGAAAGCCAACAGGTAAAGCTATTTTGTAAATTAAAACGGTGACACAAAAGGGTAGCATTAAATACCGTGTAGTGCCATTGTCAGAACTATTGAATGTCTTGACTCCTTGATGTCTTGATATCATGACCATAATAAGACTCAGTATAGACATATATCGTTGTTACTAATAATATCTAAGCCGTTCTAGAAGCTAGTATAACCTCATTTATTTTAAATTTACTAATTACAGTAATGATTCCAACTGTACTTTTCTCTGAGTTAGCAATGAAGTTTCTATACTCACAGATTTCTATTTCCTTAAGTATTTAAGGGCCGATTCCACCGTTGTGCTAAACGAACATTAAAATGACATATTTACATTAACAATGTCATTTTAAATCTTCGTTTAGTAATTTAACTTTAACACAATGGTGGAATTGGCCCTAACCAACCTTTGTGAATGATTAGGCTATTAAACCAAACATTGAAAATAAAAAACAAAGGAAACAAGTTCATACTCAAATGTAACCAAAATGTAAATGACAAAAGAAGCACTCAAAGTCCTTGTCACATAAATCAACGAGGACCGTTTCTCTCCGGCAAACAACTACTCCTCTGGTTATATACACCTTGACAGTCATTGAATTATAACCAGAGAAAAATAGTAGAGAAAAAATTAGTTCAACACTCTAGCTCTGATTTTTCTTTCTAAGGAGATTGTCCTTCTTAGACTTATTTCGCCCTTATTAGGACTCATCAGCAAGTAGTAGACATATCGTTTCCCATCTCTAATAGAAGTGCCGAATTTAGTATTTTGATTTTGACGTATTTCTAAGACATCAATCAATAAAATATAATAATTATTAGGCATTAAAATGAATTACATTTTTGTTTTTAAGACCATCCCAATGAAAAAATGATAAGGGAACCTATTTGGACAACATGGCCAAAGTACAAGAAGTTTATTGATGACGGAAAAGTAAGAGAATTTGCTCAATCTATTGCAGACAATAAATTTGGTGGCCAGCTCGAAATTGATGAAGATTGGGAAGTAAGTTTCTGTATACTACTACATTATTCTCATTTACATACAGTTTTAAAGGTTTCACGTTAATTAAGATTATAGCTAATATTTTTGGGAACTGATGTTTTTTCAAAATACTTATTTCAGATTTGCTTTGGATCTCACATCTTCAATAAAGAAAAATTTCCAGATATAAATTCAACAACTTCATTCATACGATCTTTAGGTTTTAGTGGTATAACGCTGTGGATAAATCCATTTGTAAATAATGATTGCCAAAATTATTCGACAGAGGGACTAGATAAAGGTAAAATGGATAGTAATAATATTAGTAATTAATTCATTTCAGATAATTTGGGTTTCGTCAATACTTACGAAGCGCATTCTATAGCAAGTCGCGATAAAATCTTTGCTACGATGATCATAAAGGTTTTTATCTCTACTACAAAGAATATGATATCTTTCTTGAGAGGTGGTGACACTAATTAGTCCAAAAGAATTTTTATCAGAGGTTGTTGAACAATTGTGTTTTAAAATTTTTGAAATGGGTAATTTTTTCGCACTTCATGAATATCACACCATTGACAGAACCTGAACAGGTCGATGACCATTAAACACCAAACCAAATTTGTCTGCTTCCTCAAAGAGTATTATTTATAAATAATTATTCAATTAAAATATTTCTATTCTAACGAAAATAAACTCATTTATTGTTAAGGTTATTTCGTGAAAGATCCAGAAGGCAATACTCGAGCAATATGGTGGGAAGGTGATGATGCTCATCAAATTGATTTCACAAATCCAAATGCTGCAGAATGGTTTGCTAGTAAAATAAGAAGATTGGCTGAGGATCAGGGTTTTGATGGCTTCAAATTCGATGCTGGCGAAACAGATTATATTATACCAGTAAGTTGTATTATGAAACTAAGCAAATAAAATAAATTTACAATCATAACATTCATAATTATATCTTATTCAGTCTTTTTAAGAGTAATTTCTCAAATAGTTTTGATGTAACAGGTAGACGGGAGACGTGTCTATGTCTACATGATGTTATTTCATTATTGGCTTTTCCTGGTTAAACTATTGGAATGTAAAATTAATGTTTGACTACTTTGTACAAAATAAACATTTAATAAAGTTCAAATAATCGTGTCCTCTGGCTTTGTACATTTGTTGTATTTAAAAATTACCGCATGAAATCAGAAATATTGATGAGATTAAAAAAATATTTTTTAGGCAGGTAATAGTAATTATAATATAATTGTAAAAAAGGTCATTCCATTCGAAAAAAAAAAAAAAAAATAAATGATTTGCCTTATTTACCGTTGGACCACATTTCTATGATGATGGCTTTGTAAAGCCAAAACCCAGCCTAATTTGAATTCTACACACTGATGTATTCCTATCATTCGTCACATTATAATTTTATTCCTCAAAATATTATTAGACGTGGATACTTTTTGATTTTTTTTACACTGTATAATACCTATTTTTATTTTCATTTATAGCCAGGAGATTATGACTGGGTAAAAGATCAAGAGGAAGTTCCAAACATATTTACTAAAAAATATGTAGAAACTTGTTCACAATTTGGAGATTTAGTCGAAGTTAGATCAGCATGGAGGTAATAAACATAGTTTTAGCAACACGTTACTAAAAAGTATCGTTTTAGTTTCGTTACACCCAGCTCTGCCCGTATTCATCAAAAACATAATTAAATTTACTTTGACAAATGTTTGACATTTACGGTATAATACGAAACAAGACCAAAAAATGGTCGAGATAGAGTAAACAAAAATGGTCCACTTCGACAATTAATCAAATAGTTCAAACATATTATATAGTGATGACGTAAATCATGCACCTCCCCTCTTAACTTCTAAATGGAAACATAAGACATAACAAAAATAAGGTTAAATTAGAGAGATATAATGTGATACCTCATTTGAAAGATTTTTTCATTATCTTTACATCCATGCAAACAGTTTTAAGGTTTTCATATTTTTACAGAAATTACATTGAATAAATTAATGATTTACGTTACATTTTTGATAACCTTTGTACTTACTATTATTGTTAATTACTACAAATTAAAGAAACATAATATTTACTAAAATAAATAAATTAAGAATATCAAAGGTCATCTAAAAACCATTTATTAAGAGGGGGGACATAATTTATGTCCTCTCTGTGTATTAATATGTTCAACGATTAACCAACCGACTAGATTGTCAGATCAACCACTACGTTTAAAGCATTTGTTTATTACATCTGCATTTGAATCTAATCGATAGTTTTTATTTTCTACTTTGTTTATGTTTTAAGGACACAAGGATATCCACTATTTACACGAATGATTGACAAAGATTCTTTATGGGGAAGCGATAATGGACTTTATACATTGGTAACGACATTAATTCAAATGAATATCGACGGTTACACTTTGTAAGTAGATATTCACATCACTCTATTTTTTATTTTTAAAAATATAACCTATATAACTCTTTGTACATACTATATATATTCAATAATGACTAAAAATATTGTCCGAATACATTTTCTAGGAGATTGAGATCACTTAGCGGTCATATTGACACTGAGTGAGAGGGTAAAAAAAGAATGACCGATCTACACTTGTAAATAAAACCACAGACTAGGAAAGTTCAAAATTGATCATTAAAATAAAATTAACTTAAATTTTAATATAAGAACTATTGTTCAACTTGAAGAAGAAGTCCACATAACCAAAGGTGTCAACTATCCAGTTGAAATTAAAATTTTGCTAGCTCATAAACGAGGCGCAAGAAGAAGATGGCAACAACAAAACGAGAGACGCAGCTGATAAAGCTGTACTTAATAACAAAACTAAGAATAGTAAATCAATCAGAAACTCTCTACAGATAAAGAAAGGCAGTAAAAAGAATTAAGAGACCCGTAACTTTAATTGCTATTAATAGAAAATAGAAGCAACAACGGACCATGGGCCAGAGATAACCAGCAAAAGCAGAATTATTTGCTTAACATTGACTAATATAGTTACACCCATCCAAGAGCAGATGTATCCGAGGAGATAAAAACTAATCTGAATCCAAAGAAAGTATGCAGTTTCGATTTGATAACTGGTGAGATATTGAAGCAATCTTTTAGAAAGGATATAATGCTCACTTACCTTATTAATGCAGTCTTCAGATTGAAACATGTTCCTACGTGCTCATCATGATGCCAACCCAATTATTAAATCCTATAGACTTATTGCTCTTCTGCCAATAGTTTTAAAACTTTTTATGGAACGAATTCTTAAAAGACTGCGACCGTTATAGAAAATGGTAAATTAGGATTTAGGCAAAAGTTCTTAACGTGCTTTGGAAGATAAGCAAATGTGTTGTGCAGTGTTTTTAGAGGTAGGCGTCGAACAAGCTGTCGAAACAGTATGGCAAGAAGGTTTGATATATAAACTAAGCAAAATGCTACCAGAACAATACGTTAATGTCCTAATATCATATATATGTCAGATTGTTTAGAATCAAATACGAATATGATTACTCCGATCTGAAAGAGATAAAAGCGGATGTGTCGTAGGGTAGTGTTCTAAGATTCATCCTATATTATTTGCTATATACCAGTGACCTACCAGTATTAGATCATTAACTGATCAAGATCAAGAAAAGATATTAAATAATTAGTTATGGATACAGCCTGGCGACGGGAGCTGAGATAAAAAAATGTCTGTCTATATCAACTTCAGCCATTTTTTTTAATTAAAAAACTGTGATCTAGTTCATCGAACGCTTTACTAAAATCAGTGTAGATAGAATCGATCTTAAATCTGTTATTTAAGTTACATAGGTACTTAGAATGCGTATTCAGAGTATTTAAAGAGATTAGTGTCGACAGACAGAGATTTATTTAAAACTAAGTATATTGGTCGGGATAAACCATCAACACATTTTTTTTACAAATTAGTATGACTATTATCGAGACAATTATAAAACAATGGTTGGTAATAATTGGTAACATAATTTTATTACATTAGGGTTTTACCAGATATGATCGGTGGTAATGGATACCGACAGCAACCAACAGCAGAACTGATTGTTAGGTGGACACAGGCAAATGCACTTATGCCTGCGATGCAATTTGGTTATTTGCCGTGGGACTATCCAAGCGACAAAGTAAGTTATTGCTGTCATATCCAGTGGCGGCTTGTGACCACAATTTTGGGGGTTCACAGTGACAGAATATAGATATCAGTACAGATATATGGAAAAAACTTTCGGGGTTTTAGAAAGTTTACAATATACGTTTCTAAAACACTGACAGTTTTTTACCTATATCTGTACCGACATCTATATTCTGCTACTGTGAACCCCCAAAATTTTGGTCACGAGACGCCCCTGGTCATATCTTATGTGACTTTTTGAATATAAAATAATTTTTTTAACTACTTTGCTCAGGATAGTGATTGGCACAGATGCATATTATATTTCGTTAACAGATGACGACCAAAATTTACAGTGGGTTCTTGGGTTAAAAGTTGTTTACATCATTAAAACTCACTTAAATGTTTGCAAAACACAAGAACCATATTTTTTAGACAAAACATACATTATTGCAGACAACATAATATTTATTAGTACATAGTTTTAACTTTAATAATAAAAATGTATACTTTCTTAATTGTATAAAATATATTTTCAACTTTAGTTTGATACGGTTGAGATTGTTAGAAAATATGCCAATCTTCATGCTGAATTTGGAGACACAATCATCGAGGCCATGGAAAAAAGTATTTTAAATGGAACACCTGTAAATCCTCCAATTTGGTGGATCGATCCCACTGATTCTACTGCGTTTGCTACAGATGACGGTAACCATTTTTTTTAATACATTATAAAATAATAAATAAGCAAATAGTTTTCAGAAGAGTAATAAATGGTAACAGTTTTTGACAGTTGGTATAATAGTTCATGAAAATGCCTGCCGGTGTCTAAAATAATGTTCGATTTATGCCATTTTTTAATCCAATGCCTGTTGTTATATGTAGCCAGAGGAGTAGTTGTTTTCCGAAGGGAAGTTGTCGCTTGACGTCTTCTGTTACATTGTAATGAAGATATGTTTATTTAATTGAATGAACATAGAGCAGACCTGGATTGAACACTATTTCAATGGTTACAAAATGGGTTTCCCAATTTAGGCAAAAACTGCCATTGCCCCAGATATGATTGAAAAATCCACCATATTGTATTGGATGACCGTCGAGTAAAAGAGCGCGGGGTCTCTTTATCAACCTATCATTACTTTTTGTATACACTATACATTGCTTATCAAAAATTCAATGAACAAAAACAATGCAAATAAAAATTTTCTCATTTTCCAATTTTCTCATTAATTTATAATATATATATTTTTTTTTAGAATTCCTTCTTGGAGAAAACATTTTGGTAGCACCTGTATTAGTTGAAGGCGCTGTTACAAGAAAAGTTTATTTACCGAAAGGTTCATGGCAAGATGGAAACAATGGCAGTATTTACGAGGGGCCATTAACAATTTCTAATTACAATGCACCCATTAATATTTTACCCTATTTTATAAAACAGAATTAAAATGTAATAAATAAAATAAAATGAAAACAAAAATTGTTTGAAGTTTATTGATTTCCTCAAATTCCAATTTGTTTAATAAAATAAAAGCCAAGAAAATTCTTTCGGCTTTTTTAATAGGAATAGTAATGGTACAATTAATTCTTTAATACTTCACTTATCTTTTAATAATAATAAAAAAACATTGATTGATCTAAGGTTAATAGGTATAATTTTGCATTAAAATCAAGGTTGTAATGGGAAGCACTCTAATACACTTGTAGTAGCGACCTTTATTCCATTTTGATTAAAAATCATTTGAGTCTTACTGAAATAAAAACTCTAGTAATTCTGCGGATAAGATAAGCTTTGATTATTATTACAAATAAAAAAGACGATGCAATACCAATGAAAATAAAGAATTAAAAAATTGGTTAAACAAAACGTATTTTGTACCAGGGTTTTAGAGGTTTTACTTTTGAAACATATATTAAACTTTATTTTTAAATATATCAAATCTGTGAATTTTTTATTACATTTAAATAACCCTGATGATAATAAGATCCGCTTGATTACCAATTTATTGGCATTTTTTATATGAAACAGTACAATAATGTTCGTACGTAATAAATAATGTGAAATGCTCGGAATCTAACAGTCCTCAACCTCATTCTTTTTAATGGATACGTCTACGATATGCGTAACCCCTCTGACACAGTCATAAAATGTATTTCGAAAAGGATACATATTTTTTCAAATTAAAGAAAATATTTTCGTTACAAAATGTTTAAAAAATCCCATTATGTGAAATATTACAATTATTATCACAAAAAAATATCTTAATCTGAAGTGGAAGACGTAGGCCACCTACTTGAGATAATAATTATAAAAGTATATTTATGCACCTGCTGTTAAATATTCCATTTTGTTTAAATATTTTATAAAACATTGAAAATGAAATTGATTTTGTTCATTATAGGCCTGAGCTACGGTAAAATGATTTTTAAGTTAAACATGGAAAATATTTATTGGTGAAGTTATTTAAATACCATTATTTATTATTAATGTTTTTTTTTGTTTTTAGTTAGCTCATCAGCTATTAGGGACTCATCACCCGACATAATTCCAATTCCCAAAGGAATTAGCGGTGACGGTATAACCACCAGATACTGGGATTGTTGCGCCCCCTCTTGCGCTTGGGACGGCAACACCAAGAACACCAAAAACGGAATTCCAGATCAGACCTGCCCCAGATATGATTGAAAAATCCACCATATTGTATTGGATGACCGTCGAGTAAAAGAGCGCGGGGTCTTTTTATCAACCTATCATTACTTTTTGTAAACACTATACATTGCTTATCAAAAATTCAATGAACAAAAACAATGCATATAAAAATTTTCTCATTTTCCAATTTCCTCATTAATTTATATAATCAATTTTTTTTTAGAATTCCTTCTTGGAGAAAACATTTTGGTAGCACCTGTATTAGTTGAAGGCGCTGTTACAAGAAAAGTTTATTTACCGAAAGGTTCAGGCAAGATGGAAACAATGGCAGTATTTACGAGGGGCCATTAACAATTTCTAATTACAATGCACCCATTAATATTTTACCCTATTTTATAAAACAGAATTAAAATGTAATAAATAAAATAAAATGAAAACAAAAATTGTTTGAAGTTTATTGATTTCCTCAAATTCCAATTTGTTTAAAAAAATAAAAGCCAAGAAAATTCTTTCGGCTTTTTTAATAGGAATAGTAATGGTACAATTAATTCTTTAATACTTCACTTATCTTTTAATAATAATAAAAAAACATTGATTGATCTAAGGTTAATAGGTATAATTTTGCATTAAAATCAAGGTTGTAATGGGAAGCACTCCAATACACTTGTAGTAGCGACCTTTATTCCATTTTGATTAAAAATCATTTGAGTCTTACTGAAATAAAAACTCTAGTAATTCTGCGGATAAGATAAGCTTTGATTATTATTACAAATAAAAAAGACGATGCAATACCAATGAAAATAAAGAATTAAAAAATTGGTTAAACAAAACGTATTTTGTACCAGGGTTTTAGAGGTTGTTAAAAACGATACCGTTGTTATATTGACCCTCCAAATGCAATATATTTCCAATAAGTCTACAGTGGAATGTTATTAAAAAAAAATAAATTAAGGAAGTAATTAAATTTTGAAAATTTATGTTTAATCAGTTGTACGCCACTGAAATTTGCATAGGTTGTGCCCGAAGGATGCCGACCCCGACTATTCGAGTCCCAGCTGTGTAGATATTCAATAGAATTTTATTCACTACGTTACACACAAGCAGTTAGGTATACAGGATGTTCCATCTCAGACGAGCCACCTCGTATATTTCTTATCCCATAGTAATTGGAAACATTCCCCGAAACACGTGATTTTCTTTGGGGGACATCTTTTGACGTATATTTGAGGCTTGAACGAGCAACCCCCTATGAGGGGGCGCTTCAACCCCTCAAAATTGAATAGGGAAGAGGGGTTGAATGATACTTCATTTGTAAGGTCTTAAAGCCTCTTTACAACGGTGTATGAAAAAAATCACATTCTTAAAAAAAATTAATTGTTTTATCATGCTTACAATCAAAAAAATCAAAACTGCGTTTTTAAATCAAATGTTCACATTCTCTCGAACTAAAAAATAAAAAAAAATCAGAACATTTTCTTATCTTGTCTTCATTTTTTGTTCTTAGGAGGTTTTTATCACGTTTCTTCGATCATTTCATGTATTAAAAATCAATCTGTTGAGTTACTACTTTGCTGATTTGCTTACAATTTTAAAAATAAATTATGGTGTACACATTGCAAGAACGTGCATCAGCAAAGACATAAAATGCATATAAACATCATTTATTTCAAAAAAGAAAAATATTTTTCGTAAATTAAAACAAAATATCTTTATTACAAAATTTTTATCAAATCCTATTATCTGACAACAAAAATATTAATCTGAAGTTAAAGACGTCGGTACCTACTTGAGATAATAATAAAAAAAAGTATATAAAAGGAGTATAAACTCCTGCTTATTTTGTGAAACATTTTATAAAAAATTAAATATGAAATTGATTTTGTTTATTGTCGGTCTAACTTACGGTAAAATTATTTTATTTAATTAAAAACAAGTTAAATATGAAATATTTATTGGTGAAGTTATTTTTTGTTAATTGTCCTTTATTAATAATGTAATTTTTTTAATGTTTTCAGTTAGCTCATCGGCTATTAGGAACTCATCACCCGACCTAATTCTAATTCCTAACGGGATCAGCGGTGACGGTATAACCACCAGATACTGGGATTGTTGCGCCCCCTCTTGCGCTTGGGACGGCAACACCAAGAACACCAAAAACGGAATTCCAGATCAAACCTGTAAAATTGACGGTGTTACCAACAGCACTAAAGTCGATAACGCTCAATCCGGATGTGTGGAAGGAGGAGTAGCTTATACTTGCAACAGCCAACAACCGATTGTGGTGAACGACACTTTGGCTTACGGATGGTCTGCTGCTTCGTTTACAGGTGGCGAAGATGTTAGCAAGTGCTGCGCTTGTTTCCTCCTCTCCTTCAAGGGCAAATTGGCCGGAAAACAATTTTTAGTTCAAAACGTAAACACAGGTGAGTAGGTATTGAGTAAAGGGATCAAAAGTTTTAATATTCATCAGATAATCATAGAAGAAAATGAACTTGTAACGATTTATTGCATTTTTAAGGAACTGAACTCAGCCAAAACCAATTCGATCTTCAAATTCCCGGGGGCGGTGTCGGAATCTACAACATAGGCTGCATGACGCAATGGAATGCTCCTAAAGACGGTTGGGGTGAAAGAAACGGTGGAGTTTCCACCATCGAGGAATGTCAATTGTTGCCGGAAGTTCTACAACCTGGATGCAGATTTAGATTCGAATTTATGGAAGGTGCCGATAACCCCGACATTACTTTCCAGGAAGTTCAATGTCCAGCAGAGGTTGTCGCTATATCTGGATGTGATAATAACTAATGTGTATTAATTTAACAATAAATAAATTAATAGAATTGTGTTATGTTCTATTTTAAAAATTAAAAATTTTCTTACATCGTTTTATTAGCTTTTTACTTACCACTTCCCTCCCATGAATGGCATAAACTCCTAAAGAAAAATTATCCACTGTATCCACATTAAGTACAAAACTAATGTACTAATATAAGACAAAAATAAATAGCTGAGATAAAAGCTAAAAGAGTATTATCTATTTGAGTGTCGTATTTTAAAAACATATTATATTACGTATTCCTGATTCATCGAAAAATATCTTTACAGTAAATTCCATAAAGAACAAATTAAAGAAAGTGATATTTGGATCCTTTAAAAATTAAAAAAAAAAAACTAAAAACTAGTTTAGATATAGACACATGTAAAATTCATGTTACCTACATTATTAAAAATTCACATTCTATTTCTATACAAATCAGAGTATTTCGCTCAACTTGGTATGTTTACAGAATTTGTATTACTAATACAAATTAAACAGTAAAACAGTGGCCCAGCTGAATATTCGATTGTATTTCCCGATGTTTGTTTACATTATTTATTTTGTTTAGAGTCGAAACAGTATAGATGCGATTCTAAGGTAGAAGTCGATTACAATAAGAAGAACACCACTACGTCATAACCATTATTTCTAATTTCAATTATATATTATCTATAACTATCAATAAATAAAGAAAAAGTAAGCTATTTGGTATAAAAACATATATCCTGTATTCCTATAATATTTACACGCCAGTAAACCCCCAGTATAGGCGGACGTAGCCAATGAATTACTTCGTCAAATGACGTAGCTGTATTCTTCTAATAATTATAATCGGACCCTACTGGTGACATAGTCTTAGTTTCTCTTAATTATCTCTCTTACTATTTAAGATAAAATTATGATTTGACAACTATTAGAATCTAGTTATATTCAAGAATATATTTTTACCAATTTTTTGACAGATATCGGCGTATATGGTTCAAAAAAAATCGGAAAAATAGGTATTTTTTGGACGTGTATCAAACCGAGAAAAATAAATTGTTGAAATAATTCCACATTTTGCTCAGTGTTCCATTTTTTTTGGCTTTTTTCGCATTAATCCGAAATCGGCAAGGTGATTACGTCACCCTTTCTTCCGCAATACAGCTATTGTGCCATTTACGACTATAGAATTTGGAAATTTCGAAAGTGTAATGTGCCTAGCAGGATAAGGAAAATTTTTACTTTTGAAACATATATTAAACTTTATTTTTAAATATATCAAATCTGTGAATTTTTTATTACATTTAAATAACCCTGATGATAATAAGATCCGCTTGATTACCAATTTATTGGCATTTTTTATATGAAACAGTACAATAATGTTCGTACGTAATAAATAATGTGAAATGCTCGGAATCTAACAGTCCTCAACCTCATTCTTTTTAATGGATACGCCTACGATATGCGTAACCCCTCTGACACAGTCATAAAATGTATTTCGAAAAGCATACATATTTTTTTCAAATTAAAGAAAATATTTTCGTTACAAAATGTTTAAAAAATCCCATTATGTGAAATATTACAATTATTATCACAAAAAAATATCTTAATCTGAAGTGGAAGACGTAGGCCACCTACTTGAGATAATAATTATAAAAGTATATTTATGCACCTGCTGTTAAATATTCCATTTTGTTTAAATATTTTATAAAACATTGAAAATGAAATTGATTTTGTTCATTATAGGCCTGAGCTACAGTAAAATGATTTTTAAGTTAAACATGGAAAATATTTATTGGTGAAGTTATTTAAATACCATTATTTATTATTAATGTTTTTTTTGTTTTTAGTTAGCTCATCAGCTATTAGGGACTCATCACCCGACATAATTCCAATTCCCAAAGGAATTAGCGGTGACGGTATAACCACCAGATACTGGGATTGTTGCGCCCCCTCTTGCGCTTGGGACGGCAACACCAAGAACACCAAAAACGGAATTCCAGATCAGACCTGTCAAATTGACGGTGTGACCAACAGTACCGTAGCCAATAACGCTCAATCCGGTTGCGAGGAAGGAGGAGTGGCTTACACCTGCAGTAGCCAACAACCCTACGTGGTCAACGATACCTTGGCTTACGGATGGGCTGCTGCTTCGTTCACAGGGGGCGCCGATGTCAGCAAGTGCTGCGCTTGCGTGCTACTTTCCTTCAAGGATAAGTTAGAGGGAAAAAAGTTTTTGGTGCAAATTGTTAACACAGGTAAATTATTTTTGTTACTACCCACTGGGTCTAGGTTTCATGATCAATACAGCCGATCTCGTGTCGTGATCATGGATCTGAGAATTTGTACTATATGTAATCTAATTTTCATAAATTTCAAATAGTGACTGGTATAGATAAATTGTAGGTAAAGGCATAATAGCACAAAGTATGAACAACTCCCTGTAAGACTCATTCGGCTTAATACCAGCTTAATTTCTAATAGTATTATGAATTTTATATTTCTATCCGAATGACATGAGTTATCCCAAAGTACTATGGTACCGTATGGTAAATGGCTATAAATTATTCCAAAATATGCTATAAGTAAACTTCCGCTGCCATAAGCATGCTTGAGTTGTTTGGGAAGGAAGCTCTATCTGCGGCAAGTTCTTGACTCAATTCATTGATCTGGCTGAACCAGTAAAAAACTCCCTCGAGGTGCACACTTGATAGTTTGGCATTATTTGTGTTGTTATTATTATTACCAACAGAATTAACAATTTATACATATTTTATCGATTTTAGCTTCAGAGCATTACTTGAAAAGCAGTCACGAGCCAAATTTAATGTTGCTTGTATTTTATTGCCAATATCGTTGCCTTTAAATTCAGAAATAATAAGTGTTGTATCGTCAGCATAGTATACATCTATTGTTAATTGAGCGACTAAAGTCGTTGATGTACATTAAGAATAGCAGGGCTCCAAGGAATGATCCTTGAGACACACCATTGATTTTATTGCCAATATAGTTAACTTTAATTTCAGAAATAATACGTGTTGCATCGTTAGCATAGTATACACCTACTGTTAATTGAGCGACTAAAATCGTTGATGTACACTAAGAATAGCAGGGGTCCAAGGATTGATCCTTGGGACACACCATTGGTTAAATATTTAATACCCTAAAAAAACTTGACACTTAAAAAAAACACCACGCAATGACAAAATAATGTTATAAAACTAATATAAAAGAAATTCGGTGCCAACTATTCAAAAAAATAACATTTTTAATCAGTATTATCTATAGAGGAACATTTAATTTAAATATTAAAACTCAATGCATGTGTTTCTAGGAACACGCTTTACATACATGTTTTTAAGTTTTGCCATACTTGATAGATTAGGAAATATTATTCACGTTGTCATTTTGGATAATAAATGTTCTGCGCTTTATAGTATTTTATCTTGTTACTAGTCTACAATAGTGCTGTTTAGAAAATGATATCTGGTCTATATCTAGAATATTTAATACGTATCAATATTTTATTTTTCACTTTTTCATCTCCTCTTTGTTTAATTCCTAAAGATAATCACCATTACTGGATCATTCTGTAAAATCTATTGTTTTTCTTTTATAGCGTATGTTCTAAAACATTGCGTTTCAGTCGTTATTCGTTTGCTTTTTAATTACCAAATTTATGTTTCATTTAACTGTCTTTATGTGGAGAGCTGCAGAAAACTGACGATGAATACCACATTCTCAGTAGTTCAGTTAATAATAACGGTTTATTGCATTTTTAAGGAACTGATCTTAATGAAAACCAATTCGATCTTCAAATTCCTGGAGGCGGTGTTGGAATCTTCACTTTAGGCTGCATGACCCAATGGAACACTCCTGAAGACGGTTGGGGTAGAAGATACGGAGGAGTTACCACCATAGAGGAATGCCAATTGTTGCCGGAAGTTCTACAGCCTGGATGCAGATTTAGATTCGAATTTATGGAAGGTATCGATAACCCCCCGATTAGTTATCAAGAAGTTCTGTGTCCAGCCGAGATTGTGGCTGTTTCGGGATGTGATAATAATGTATATTAATTTAACAATAAATAAATAACAAGAGTTGTGTTTTGTTCTTTTCTAGAAATTTAAAATTTTCTTATTTCGTTTTATTACATCATGTCAAACTACTAAAGAAAAATTGTCTGTCTGCTAATTTCTATGCTGCCAGCTTAAAAAATCTATTATAGAACATCCTAATTGCTATTTCCCAAATTGAACGAAATTTAGTACAAAAAATATAAACAAATATTGCTGGCAACACTGTGGGCAGTCGGGTAGAGAACACGAAACAGTTGAGGTCAATGTTCGGTTCTAATTGCGAATTTAAGTGGTTTTTAAGTTTAAGAAAAGGTACCCATTAAGGCATTTTTGTAGCTCTATCAGTTTGAAAAAGCCTCATTTGAGTGTTAAAAGTGTCATTCCCTTGGAGAACCCGAATCCCACTTCACCTGTAAAACACGATTGGTGTTTTCTGGACCTGTTTAATAAATGATCAAATCTTCTCAGTAAATGTTTAAACCTGTCCATCAGAAAAATAAAACTACAAGGTTTCTTGTATCGGTTCTATCAAACAAGACAGTGACATTGTTTTCGGGTACTACTGAAGTTATTAATGTTACTTTTAGCCAATTGCTGATACTAATTTAGTCACGTGGGATACGGGTATTAGGCAATCCAAATAATGTGACTTTAAATGGTGGACGCTTTGCAAAAACAATAAAATTACGTACTTGGTAAAGTCAAATACTAGTGAAATGTCATGTTGTTTTTGCCCAATCTAACAGGACATTGGATTGCTTAATTACTGAAGACTCTGTTCTTATAGTAGTAGATTGTTGATTGTCAAAAAATAAAATATTAACACAGTACATTTAAGTTTAGTATTTATTGAATATGAAACAAATATTATTTTCTGAATTATCTGCTAATGTAAAATTATAATTTAAAGCGTATGTAAACATATTTCTATTTAATTACAAGTAAAATATTATTAGCTAATGGAACACTTTTATTTAAAAGTTTAATTTATAGCTCTGGAAACCAAGAACTATAATTATTGCTTCATAACAACATAACGTCCTGCATTAGGAGTAAACATTTCACAAAAAAGTTAGGCAAAGAAATATTTAAACATTCTACTTAACAACGAATTAACAAAATTATTAGTAATTTGGTCTGTAGCTATTGTCGTTATATCCAGTATTAGGCCTGTATCCAGAGTTATTGTTGTATGGATTGCTGTTAAAATTAGGATTGTTATTACTATACGGTTTAGTCGTCCAACTAGGATTACTATTAGAATTAGGATTGTTATTCCAATTAGGGTTGCTATTTCCATTAGGATTAGTATTCCAATTAGGGTTGCTATTTGAATTAGGATTGCTATTCCAGTTAGGATTATTATTTACATTAGGATTGTTATTTCCATAAGGACTGTTATTTCCATAAGGACTATTATTCCTATTAGGATTATTATTCCAAGTAGGATTGGTATTCCCATAAGGATTCTTATTCCAATTAGTATTCGAATCCAAATTTCCATTATGAGCGTTAACGTTATTTGGATAAGTTAAATTAAGATTAGGATAAAGAGATTTGCCAGAGTTGTAGTTATTTCCATTATAATTTGAGGGGTTTCTCTGTCCACTATTATTGTATTGGTTCTGGCCATAATTATTGTTATTGTATCCATTATCTAATGACCTGTTGTTGTTGTTGTTATATCTATTTCCATATCCATTGTTTGGTTGATTTCTGTTATTATTATAAGGATCATTGTTATGGTGTTGTCCTACGGTGCTCGTTGTGTAACCGTTGCTATTTGGATCGAACGGTTTTCCGTTATTTCCATATCTAAAATAAATATCTTAAATAAATAAAAACAAACATTTTTTTATATAGTTTTAAAGAAGTGGATATTCAGAATAAGCAGTTAAGGTATAGTATTTTTAGTCAATAATTAGCAAAGAAAAATAAAAAAAATGGATAACACCAACAGATAGGTCGAGAGATGGGCCATTTTTTAAAACTCTTAGTTTAACATACTATTTAGGCATTGGAAATAATATTTGCTGCTAATATTTGTTAGATGTTACCGTTTAAAAATGTTACCCATAGAGTTATGAACATTACAAAAATTTAAAAAAATATTTCCCAATTAAAAAATTTAATTTTTACATGCATTAAAACATAATAAAGTTCCTTAATAACTGTTTATTTATAATTTTTATATATTGTGTTTTAGAGGTAATAACTAATCGAATGTAAATACAGTAATATTTTAAATTACAATTTTTTTTTGTTGGGAAAAATGTGAAATAGTTTTACGCGTTACTTTTTTCTTAAGTAATTTTTTTTGGCTTTTGTGATCCAGTATATTAAAAAAACTATACAAACAAATCTAAAATGGTGACCATCTTACCGGGGTTAACTATATGGCAGTAAAAAAAATATTTTTTCTACGATCACTATGCAAAGTAGGTTTTTGCATATTCAAATCTAATTGGAAAGTTGACGTTTTTCGCAATTTGTCATAATTTGACATTATTTGTGTTCTAGAGCACTATAGTTACTTTGTCGCTTTCTTATTTTCATTTGCAGTAAATAAAAGACATAAAGCTATATTTTAAAACAAAATGTAGACTTATTTGAATATTTTAACATCTAATATTCAAACCCAGTGCCTCTGGGTAAATTTTTTTCTTAATTTTTTATTTGTGTAATCAAAACACTTTGCGATTAGAGTATTTAACCGATTTTGGAAGAATATACTAAACAAATATTTTTTACGCTGATCATATAAATCTCCACGTAAGTAGGCAACACATAATACACGCTTCAATAGTTAAATTAGCGGTGCATGTCAAATAAACATTTTAGTAAAATTTGAATCTGGTAATGTATCATTGTGATCGTAGAAAAAACAATTCGTGCGGAAAGCTGACTGCAGCTTACGATAAATTTCCGCTTTTCATACACAAACAGCTTTTGTTTTTAATAAAAAAACGAGTAAAAGTATTGTGTGTAACAAAGCACATTCTTTGCCAAAATTTACAATTATATTGACTCGTTACTTACTGTTGGTTTCCATAATTTGGATTAACATTTTGTCCTGGTTGACGGTTCCTGTTATTTATATTATCTAATCTAGCTTTAATATCTTGTATATTTCCCGATGTAGCTGAATAAACAACATGGAACAAACAACACCAAGTTAAAAAGTAACTTTTTAACGCATACATTTTTTGTTAATGAATATTATTTCCGTACTAAATTTGGTTGAATAATAAAATTAATATATTGAAACAACCAATGTTTTCGAAAATAATGATTAGTTGGTCAAAGGTTATCGTTCTGTCATGTCAGTAAATAGCTAATGATGATATAATTATAATGTTAAAAGAATTTTTGTATTCAATTTTGTATAAAAACTACAAGTACCAAATTATTTATTATTATGGAGCACATTTTCACATTAATTTGTGTCCTGTTTCTTGTGGTCTGTATATAGTTATAGTCAGTTAATTTAAGGAATTTTTCCAAGTGTACAAATAGAATATTGTCGTGCGAGCCATTTTCGATCAGTCCGGTCCTGCCACCGTTGTCGCTGGTGCGTCTAATTGATGTGTTGTCGTTTAGGCTGCTACAAGAAATACCAGAAAGTGCACGTGTCAATTCGTATAGCAAGGTTATCGAGAAGAATCTAGAATCTACGTGAGAGGCCTGGAGTTGCCTAGAGCACCGCTTGAGTTCAGTTTATAGCAAGAGATCGATGTATAAAGATAAATTGTGAATATAAATTAGTATAATACGTGTATAAGTATTTAAAATATAAATTGTACTGTTATAGAAAATAAATATTTGAGATAAATTACTGTTTAAAACAAATAAATGTTACAATAATGATACTTTTCGTCATCATAAACAAATACTTGTTCAAGTAAAAAAAGTTGGTGTTTGGATAGCAATTTCAAGTAGAAGAAGAGGAGGACCAATATTTTCTATGGCACAATAATTAATTCCCAACGATATAGAAATATTTTTCGTGAATTTATTGATCAGCTACATGATATTAAGCTACAAATGGGTTATTTTCAGCAATATGGAGCAACAGCTCATACAGTTAGATCTAGGGCAGCGGTCCAGCTACCAAGTATCGATATCTGCAGTCAAGCTAAGCCATGCTGAACGCAGTTAGTTGTTGGATGAATGTCCATCTCAATGAAAGTCGACGTACGTCTGAGCAAACTTTTCACGTAATTGTATACCACAGCGGGCAGGCGTTATGTCAATGACTACGAGGTATAGCGTGGGGTGTGTTATCTTTAGGAGAAGGTGTAAAGATGTCGGTCCTGAGTCCTTGGATGTTGAGCTCGTTAAAGATTCCTATCTCTAATTGGAACACCAGAGTATTCGGGCTAAATTTCTGGAAATTGGGGGTAGCGTGCTCACAAGCGTCGGTGTAAACCCCAAAACACGTTTGCATGTTTGTGAACTGGAGCAAGGCTATATTAAATGAAATTCAAGATGTAACCGATGTTTGAAAATATGAAAAATGAGTTGATGCTTACATTGAAGCTGGCGGTGAAAATTTTGAACAGTGTATGTCCACCACCAAGTGATTGAAGTTCATTTTTTGATCCGAATGAAAATCTACTCTGTTTTAATTCGTTACATTTTTACATTTTAAATAAATAAAAATTTAGCAGTATAATCTAAAATAATTACATTTTCTTATTTTATAGATAAAACTAATCAATAAAACACAAATTAAAAATTGTATTTGTTAATTGTGTCCCATTGCCCACGTACATAGCTTTTAAAGTGAACTTTAAATTGGTTTTTAATTTGTAAAAGCACAAACTAAAATGTCTCTAAATAGTCCTTCATCTGACTGCAAAAAGTGGTATGTGTTTTTTGCTTTCTATTTGAATCGGTCATTTGAAAAATACCATAAGTCAGAAAAGTAAAAGTTAAGGAAATTAAAAAAACTTTCTTAAATCGTCTGTGTGTGAGCATTTATTTTTTTTCTAAAATTGCTAGAGTGGTTTACTATTTGATAGTATTAAAACAAATTGTGCTTTTTTTCTAAAGGCTCCAAAATATTTTTTTGAAAATCATGACTTATGGGGTTTCTCATTGATATTATTTTAATTTATTTAAACAATAAATTTAAACAATAAATCACAAAGAAGAATCCTTTAACAGATAGGGCTAACAGATGATAAAGAAACTGATTATTCGCTCTGGAAGGCAACTAAACACATAAAAAATTCGTGAAAACATTGTCCTATCAGAATAGCAGATGACAAATGGGACAATCAATAAAAAGCTGATATTTTCACTGACCACCTTCAAAAGACGTTCCAATTAGATGAAAATCAAGACACTCCTAATGAGACGATCTATAATATGGAACAACTTAAAATTAGGCTAGTTACTCCCAATGAAGTTACGAAAGAAATTCACACAAACATCAACTCACAGAAAGCCCCAGGATATGACCTTATTACTGGAGAAATATTAAAGAAATTACCACGGAAGGCTATTGTTAAATTGACATACATCATAAATGCAGCATTTCGCTTTAAATATATACCTGAGGCGTGGAAAATGGCTGAAGTTATCCTAATTCCTAAGCCAGGAAAACCTCCGAATGAAGTATCATCATATAGACCTATATCATTGTTACCGATAATATATAAGTTATTTGAAAACCTACTACTAAAACGACTAAAACCAATAATTGAAAATTAAAATCTGATCCCTTCGCATCAATTTGGTTTTAGAAACAAATACTCGACAATAGATCAAGTACACAGAATAGTCGATATCATCGAAAAAGCTTACGAAGAAATATATATATGCTCAGCTATATTTCTTGACGTAGCCTAAGCATTTGACAAGGTTTAGCACGCTGGCCTGATACAGAAACTTGAAAAAATGCTCCCTAGAAAATATGTCGACATTCTACAATCACATCTAACAGGAAGAATGTTTAGAGTAAAGCAAGACGAGGCATACTCCGAAATGAAAGAAATTAAAGCAGGTGTCCCACAAGGCAGTGTGCTAGGACCGGATCTTTACTTATTATATCCCTAAACAACAATGTGTTAAAATTGAAGGTCCTTCCATCCCTACGGACCGCACACAGATATTTCCAACATTATTTAACAGTTCACAATTTGCCAAGCTGATTGTATTAGCTCGTGTGCCGCGTGTATTAGAGAAACACCATTAGTCAGCGATTTATGGGGTTCCTCGAATAAAGCAGATTTTGACGTTTGAAAATTTAATACAAGAAGTGTTACGAATAATGGAATTTCTCGTTGGAATGTGCACCGAAGTGTTAGCAATAAGAATCCTCCATTTTTGGAATATATCAAATTTGTGACTTATAGGATTTCTTAAATGACCGATTCATTTGTAGTTGGGTACAGGGGAGGGGGTGAACAACATTTACTATGTCTCGCTGATGAGAGCTGTCATGTAACCTGTCACATTAAATATAATATTTCTTATCGATGTATATTTTCGTTTTTTGCTGGCAATGAAATAATTTGCTTCTAGACAAATCAATTTGTAAGCATTTTCTGTCGTCCGATTTTGTTACTACCTATCGATGTAAGGAAATTCCTACACTTAGGCCGGGACTATACATAGCGTTTTACCGGGAGCGTTTTGGCGGGACCCGTTTGGCGGGACAGGTACAACACATTGTTTTAAATGGCGCCGTTTATACACCTGCTGTTCTGTCACATTTAAAACAATGTGTTGCACCTGTCCCGCCAAACGGGTCCCACTAAAAAGCTCCCGGTAAAACGCTATGTATAGTCCCGGCCTAACACACACAAAAACATACAGGTCATAAGTAAGTCAAAATAAGTAGCAAATATGTTTTAGTATTTGTGACTTGCTGTAAAATATTCTTAACAATAATGTGGTTGATTTTCACAATGAATGCAATATGTAAAACCGTTTAGAAAGCACGTGGTGACCGCGTCAGTTTTTTTAATATTAAAAAGAATAATAATTTTTCGTTTAGGGATGGTTTTATCAAACATTTGCCTCAATTTATGAGTGTTTAATTAATTTAAAATATTAACTTTTTGGAATAGCACGTCAGGCGTGGCACTCAACGTGTTAAAATATCGAATTCTAACTTAAAAATACAATAATATAAAGCCCCATTAATTAATATACCTACTGCGTTTGCCGTTTAAAGTAGGTACATTTTTACAACTAATTCGTTATTCGATCAGCGTATATTGTTCCATGGCTTATAATCGCAAACTATTTACATTCTTCTTGTCTTATCAATATTTCAATGACGTACTGCGAATACCAGAAAAATATTGAATAATTAATTTCATTATAATTTACTGTTTTTATTTTTACTGTTGATTTTCTGCGCGAAAAATAATTAAAAGAAGTATAAAAATTGCTATGCTTTCCGTATTACAATTTCAATATGTCAAGTTATATATAGATCACATTATATCATGACATTTGTTCAAAGAACACTTTGTATTGTAGCAGCATTAAGTGGTTTACAAATAAATAAATAAATGATAACCGAGTGTTTACAACCAATAACAATTTTATCTAATATCTAATAGTGCTCAAAGTATCTAATGTAAACATATTTGATTCAAAATGTTCTTTATAAATTAATTTTCATTAAGTACATCAAAAGTATAAAAATTATTAGATAAGACTTCACTATTTAAACAATCGAATAAAGGTTATATTACAACAGAGTCAATATGTTACGAATTCACAGTAAGTAATAATTATTTTTTCATTTAAACTTAGTGGTAGATACAAAGGTTTTTGAAATAATTGTGCCTTCATTGTTTTTAAGTTGTTCTTTTTGTAGCTTTGCGAAGCAATTTCTATATTACATTCTTTATATATTTCTATCGTTGCATTTTTTAATTTCTCTTTATCATCAAGTGTAGAGATGGTTTACTATTTTATCGTTATTAAAATACGGAACTGTGTCTCTGATAAGAGTGATAAGATAGGAGGCAACACTTTTTTGTATCATGATGAACTTTTTCGTTTTTTGGTGGCAATAAAATATTTGCTTTTTCTAGACGTCTATATAACAATAAAAACTCCCTTTGCAAGTATTTTCTGTAAGCTATGTCCCGAATTTCGATGAAAAATGTAAATATCTGACCGAAATCCCTACACCGGAAATAGCAAAACCGGACGACAGAGAACGCTTCGAAATACTACAACTCGTTCTTAGAAATAATAGTTTTAAAAATATAAAAAACCCAAGATAAATCTATAATCAATTAAAATTGAAACAAAAAATAATAAATTCAGTAGCGTTTTATAAATATATACAGGTCCATTTATAATTTTATGGTAACATGCTAATATTTAAGGGAGTGATTCTTGGACCCATTTTAAGAAAAAAACCTCATATAAATGTATGTCCTAAACGTCTTAACTTTTGAGATACAGTGTGTTAAAGTTTTAAGTGGTACGCCATTGCTTTCTCTTAAAATAAAAATTATTTTTGGATTCCTCGTTCAATTTAGAACAAATTTGATTTCTTGACTTTTTTCGTACGATTCACTTTTTCCTTCAAAAATATCTAGTCTGATTCCAGTACAGACGCCACTGTTGGAAATAAAATACAAAAATGCGTTTTAGTTCAAAAAATTCTCTTGAATGCATAAACGTCGTACACCAAATTTTTAAAAATATTAAAAGTGGTTTGAAAATGACATTGAAAAATTGATTTTTTTCTTAAAACTTTAACACCCTGTATCTCAAAAGTTAAGACGTTTAGGACATACATTCATGTATTTTTTTTTAAATGGGTCAAAGAATCACCCACTTAAATATTAGCATGTTATTAAGGAACGACCTGTATATTGCCAAATATTAAAACACATTTTTAAATTTTTGTTTTGTATTTAAATATTTTTATCCACGCCGCTGGCTGATCCTCACATTGATAAGGTTCACAAAGGTTTGAAACCGACTATAAATTTTAAAATAAAATTCCAGAGCCGGATTTAAATATTTTAATTCTGAATCTTCCTTATTTTTGAGTTTTGTTAAAAAATTTATTTAAAAAAGTTGTTTATTTTAACGACTCTATGTTTCTGAGTACATTCTTTCGAAAAGTATCCTTTAAAATGTACCGAGCTGTTTGTAGAGTAACACGATTATCCGCGTCCAGTGGTGTAGATATAGGCTATCATCGTGTTTTATTTTCGAAATAAAGAAATTAAAGTTTAAATATTAAAATACTTTTCACAAAATTGTTAATTGTATTTATGTTTTTAGATGGACTAATTTGTGCCTTATTAGTCATCATTACCCTAGGAACTGCAGTTTCAATAAAACTTAATGGAGAAGGCATTAATTTTGATCTAGATCCGACAACGAAAGGAATTAAATTGACAGCTAGCACAGGTAAATATATATATTTATTTAATAGTTTCTCTCTTTACAAATAAGTCACTTAGCGCCAGTGTGGCCTATCTGCAAAATTTCGCTATTTGTGGTACACTATGCAACGTGTGTATATTTCCCTCAATTTTAAAATTAGACTGGCCCAAATGAGCTTCCCCTATTTTTTAATAGATGGCCTACGGAAAACACAGTCCAGCTACAATGACATAAAGCCACTGTAAGGCCTGTTACAGTGATTTTAACAAGAGAATATAGTCACTGTAAGTCAAGCCACAATCAGTTCGTGACATCATTTTAAAATTATAGTGACCCAAGCGGTAGTTGGACCATAAAACCTTAAAATCAGATGCCAAAGTAGTTCCTGTGTTTATACTTTTATTCATTAAAATTCTTTACTTATTCATGCGAGTGTAAAATATATCAAAGAAAATATGAATATTTTCCTAGTATTCTAATAAAAAAACTAACCAATTTACCTAACCTGTACGGCCTGGATCCATCGCAGGTTGCTTCGCAAAAAATATACATAAAATAAGGGAAGTTAAAGAAAAAATTTAACTAAACTACATAACCGTTGAGGCCTGGAGCCATTTTTTTTAAACCAACTTTGACACAGATGAAATCTGCATTCGAAATTAATTTTGTGAGGGGCATATGCCTGGGGCGCATTTGTCGGAGCGCATTTGATGGGTCACTATACCCTAGATATATCACGAATTTTACCATGGTTTGGACACTAATAATACCGAGCAATATAATGATATTAAAGAAGAAGATGAAGATGTGTACTAGACAAATACTAGACAAAATCTCCGCCTGAGCATAGGCATTCTGACTAGTCATTGCCAAGTACAGAAGTATCTCCATAGCATGGAACTGTCAGAATCCGTAATCTGCAGGGGGTGAGAATGAGAAGATGAAAACATCGAGCATATCCTCCACGATTGCCTGCTCTCTTTTATTAGAATATTTGTGTTCTGCGAATATTGGCAACCACCGGCTGATATAAGAGTTGTACCTCTCGGCGACGTTGTCAACTACATCAAATCTGTAAGCTAGCTGATTTAGGGGGATTCACAATAGGCCTAATGAGGCCTAAGTGCCATGGGGCAAATTATTTTTTTGACACCTTACATTTTTTATTTAATTAAATGAGTGAATGACCTAAATTTTGCTAGACTTTTTAAATCAACTTAATTTTTTATCTAAAAAAATGTTTGTTTTTTTTTATCAGGCAACATCAGTAAAGTAGTAGGAACACTAGGATTTTCCCAGGATTATTCAAAAATAAATTGCATCGGAGAACCAATATGCCAACTTAATGATGGATATACCTTACAAACAACTCTTGAAAGGGATGGTCTTAGAATAATATGGAAAGCACCAAATACAACAGGTGCCTTCCAGGATTGTTTTGAATTAGAAGATGGTGTAGAATGGTATGGAGGGCCACAAAGGAGAGTGCAAAGTTGGCCAATCCAAAAACTGAAAATATCAGGTGATTTACCTTATGTTTTAAGACGAGATGACAATTCTGGTGTTGCTGAAAGGTACTGGCTAAATTCTAAAGGAGCGTATATTTATATTAATTCCAAGGTACCTTTATTTGTTGACCAAAATGTTAAACACAAGAACAAAGTATGTTTTATTGCTAAACTTGCCGGACCATATGTTAATAGAGAACAGGTGAGTGTATAAAATTAAATCATTCTTATTTATTTACTTACCCATACAGCACACATTATTTCAGGAGTGTTTTAGAAATATTTCAAACGTTTCAAAAATATAACATTTCACGCACGAGTTTCTGAAATATTTCTGAAATATTTTAGTTAAACATTTCACTGAAAATATTTCTGAAACATGGTATATATGTTACACAAAAAGTTACTAAACGGGTTATGTTGTAAAAGGCCAACAATTAATGAAGAATTTCTGATTTGTAAGAAGAATATGTAGTTATTTTATTTCATCCTATGTCCATGTCCAGCCACCAGCTAGAAACAAGCCTATATTCTAAATAGTTAATAATTATAAGTTACAATGAGTTAAAATAATAAATATGTTACAATAAAGTACAATAATGGAAACCAATTATATAATAACAAGCACCTAGGTGAGAACACCTGTATGTGCTGACAAAAATTAAAATTTTATTTTAATTATATTTAATGAATTATAAAGGAAATAAAGAAAAAAAAACGTTTTTTATATTTGTTTAATAATTTTATATGAAGAGGTAGAGCGTTATAGAACTTTGTCCCTAGATAACTGACCCTGTTTTTAAAAAACTCACTATTTGGTTTTGGGAATTTAATGCACATGTTCGACGTAGTTCTGTTCTAAATGGTTTTTTAAAAATGCATTTTTTTGTATATAACAAACACTGCGTGAATCTATAAACATCTAACATTGCTAATTTTTTCATTATATAAAGTTATGGTGGGACACAATCTATCTCTTTTATATATTAACTTCAAGATTTTGTTTTGAATAACATTTACCTGATTTAATGTAGTTCCATACAGGCCTCCCCATACTAAGATTCCATACCGTAGTATAGATTGTACTAGACTGTAGTATAATGTTATTAGTAGGTCCTGGTTAAGAAATTGTTTTAGAAGATAAAATTTATAAATCAGAAATCTAAGTTTTTTGCTTTATACATTATATGGCAGTACCATTTTAAGTGCTGGTCTATAATTATACCTAAATATTTGGATGTTTCTGTTTCCTATATGTATAAATTTTGACATGTTAAGCTTCTAAATCGAGGTCGATCAACCACTGTCTTTGAAAAAGCAATGTAGTTTATTTTGTTAACATTCAAAGACAATTTAAAAACATCCAGCCAGTTTTTGACATGTTCCATTCCAGCTATAGCACGTGTCTTGACGGCTCCCCAATCTTTATCACTGAAGACTAGTACTGTATCATCAGCATATGATATAACTTAATTAAATAGTATAGGTCCCAGAACAGTCCCTTGAGGCACTCCGATTTGTATATTTTCAGGGTTACTCACATTGTCTCTGACCTTTACCTTCTGTTGTCTGTGTGTTAAATAATTTTCAAACACCTTCAACACGATGCCCCTCACTCCATTATGTTCAAGAACATTTAAGAGTTTCTGATGTGGCACCATGTGCTAGATCTAGAAATATAGCTATACACTTGTTACTAGTATTTATTTCGTCAGTAACATATGAAATCAATTCATGCATATCATCTCCTGAGTTAAGACCCTCAGTAAAGCCATATTGAAGCTTGGGAAGTAAGTCATTAGTTTTTAAAAAATCTGTCAGTCTATCTTTCACACATTTCTCAAATATTTTGGCCACATTACTAATTAAACTAATAGGCCTATAGTTAGTTATTAATTTTGGATTACCAGCTTTATAAATAGGTGTTATAATTGAAGTTTTAAATTGTTTAGGTACGATTCCTGTATTAAAAATACAATTAATTATATGCATTAAAGGTTCCAGTAAATACGAATGTAGTAGTTTCAGATGTTTTACTGTTATACAATCAAATTCCGGGGCACTATTGTTTTTTAAACTATTTATGTGTTTTATAATATCGTTTTCGCATATCGGTTTCAGAAACATTCATTTTTCAATGACACAGGAAAATCCACATTACATTCAGGGATATTTGTGTGTGAACATAGTACCAATAGTCGAAAAGTAGTTATTGCAGTAATTCGTCATAATTCCTCATTATGTTGGTTAACAATCTGTAAATTGGAATTATTTTTTTTATGATTTTCATTAGTTGCTTCAGAGATTAATTGATAAGTTTTTTCAGATCATTTTTATTTTGGTTTATTTTTAGTTTTTGATATTAGTTTGTTTAAATTATTTCTAAATGTTTTATAGTGAGTTTGTTTGTTAATAGTATAGTTTTTTTTGTAGATCTTTTTCAAGTTTATCCCTAGTTTTAATAGAATTAATTAAACCAATTGTTATTCATGGCTTTATTTTTTTATGGATTTTAATTTTAATATTTTGAGTGGTTTGACATGTTTCAATAATATTAAGATAAGTGTCATAAAAAAGTTGTATTGCAATTTCTTTCATGGAAAATTCTTCTTCCATTTTTGATATTTTTTTGCACAAATAAATCAAAATTACTTTCTTGGGTTTCACTGTGGAACTCAATAATGATTTTTGGACTACTCTTAATAATTTATTTTAGTTTAGATTTAGAATATAGCAATGTTGGCACATAATAAAATAAACTAGTGTACTTTTCTATATTATTTCGTTTAATTCTATCTTTAATAATCTGTTTTGTTTCAGTATTTCCTAGATTACAATATTGTTTTAAAAAATGATCCCAAGGAAGCACATCTGCATGCAATTAACACATATTTGGGCAAACCAACGGGTATATATTTTATTTTATATTTGTAGCATTCTTATCTGATTTTTTTGATGTGTGAAAACACTATTTAATATCAAAAGATTTTAAAAATTTCCAGAATTGTGAAACTGAAACACTATCATTTCAGCAAATACGAAATTATGTGACAGATTGTTTTTTATTATGATTTTTATTTATTTATTTATTGCAATTACTAAATGTCACAGCCTACTTGAAAGAAACAACTATTATTTTTACGTTGTATTATGTATTACCAATTAAAATGAACATTTTCAAAACTTAAAATTCGATCCATTCAAAATAATGATTTATTTGAAAATGCTCTAACTTTCAAATGCGGAGGCTGATTTATTTTAATTTTTTAGTAACTTTTAGATAAAATACTGTAGTTTTAATATTATTATTCGGATATCTTAAAGTAATTTAGTACTCGCCGCATATACAGGGGAGAAGAGAAAACAATTTTTTCCTCTACTTTTGACACACCCTGTAGGTTAATTCTGCTAGTAGATCTGCACACAATTGACTTTATCAAGAAGACTGATTTGTTTTCAAAATACTTTGCTTTTTTATTTACCCGACATCTTAATTTGTTTGTGAAATGTGACGGTTTAAAGAAAATGCTACATTTTAGAAACGGTCATAATTTAAATGCAATTGCAGTTTAATTATCAGCATAACAAATGTTCATTATCAGCATAACATCATGGTTTTAACGCCTACTGATGCAGCACGAGCAGTTGCTCTGGTACAAGACGGTAGGTCTCAGTATTATGCTTCTAGAATATTGGGTGTTACAAGATGTAGCGTTTCAATGAAACTGGTAGTTTTTCGAGACGAAGAGGATCTGGCAGACGACGTTCTACAAATGTTCGAGATGATCGTTTTGTAACATTAAATGTTTTGCGAGAAAGAAATACTACTGCTGTCATGGCTCGAAATCGTTTAGAAGAAGTACGTCAAGTAGCTGTTAACTAACTAACCATTCTAAGGAGATTACGAGAACATGGATTACGCTCCAGAAGACCTGCAACTGGTCCAGAGTTACTTAGGAATCACAGAACAGCACGTCTTCGATTTCCCAGGGAGTATCAACATTGGAATGTCGATGACTGGAGTAAGATTTTATTTTCTGACGAGTCAAGGTTTTGTTTACGTTCTCCTGATGGCCGTGAAAGAATATACCGAAGAAGAAACGAAAGGTTTGACCAAGCAAATTTTTCCACAAGACTTAGTCATGGAGGAGGATCGGTAATGGTTTGGGCCGACATAAGCATGGAAGCTCGTACTGATTTAGTCATTTTTGGCGGCGGAGCAATGACAGCTAACCGATATATTCGTGATGTGCTAGATCCACATGTAATTCCATTTGCATCGTTTATAGGAAACGAATTCATGTTTATGCATGACAACGCTCGACCACATATTGCAAGGATTGCATCTCAATATTTGGACGAAACAGAAATTCAAAGGATGAACTGGCCATTACGTAGCCCAGACCTCAATCCAATTGAGCACGTCTGGGACATGATGGGCAGACGAGTTCATAGCCGAGTTCCTTCTCCAAGTAATTTAAATTTTTTTGAGAGATGCTTTGGTCCAAAAATGGGATCAGATTGACCAGATGGAGATTCGACATCTAATAGAGGATATGCTATGACGCATTGAGGCAGTTATTCGCGCTCGTGGGGGAAATACCCGTTATTAATTTGTAATAATTATTAGTTTATTTGTTGTTTGATTTGTTTATAAAATTATGCATTACTCTGCTCAAACAATAAAAAAATTAAGAAAATTTTTTTTTAAATCGTCACATTTCACAAATAAATTAAGATATCGGGGTAAATAAAAAACAAAATGTTGAAAACAAATCAGACTTTTTGATAAAGTTAATTGTGTGCAGATCTACTAGCAGATTTAACCTACAGGGCGTGTTAAAAGTAGAGGAAAAAATTGTTTTCTTTTCCCCCCTGTATATCCGGCGAGTACTAAATTACTTTTAGATGTCCAAATAATAATATTAAAACTACAGTATTTTATCTAAAAGTTGCTAAAAAATTCAAATAAATCAGCCTCCGCATTTGAAAGTTAGGGCATTTTTAAATAAATCATTATTTTGAATGGATCGAATTTTAAGTCTGTAAGTGTAGTACTTTTAGGCCCTGCACTATAATTTATGAAAATATAATTTGAAGGAATGAATTACTTAGTGAGTTATTTAAAAAAACTGACATTTAATAAATTCGTTTGTAACTGAATATCTTGTATATTTCAAAGTAATTCTTCATAAATATGCAACTTTCATTTAAATTTTTTTTCATATTTCTTATAATAGGCACCGACGTATATAAGGGCGGGGTTTAGGGAATTTTAGGGGGGGAGGGATCATTGCCATTAGCCATTTCCTATTTAATATATTTTTTTAAATAAAAGGCTGATGAATTGTAAGGGCATGGCCCCCATAGAGCCGCCCTTGCAGTTATGTGTCAATCTCCCTTTAAAAAGTTATAAATACGTCCCTGCTAATGGGTTAACATGTATATTCATCCAAAATTGGGCCTGATTTTTAAAATATAATGATAGTAACGTTTAAATTGATGAATGTAAAGGAGTATGGCATCCAAATGGTGGTACAATAGACGCTTCAGTGCCGCTGTGCGAACCCCAAAAGGAGGGAAAGCAGACTGGACCACAAGCCTGATTGAGGGAATCCAGTGGCTAGACTGAAGCCTGATTGGGGAGAGTCTGACGGATTCCCTTAGGACGAGTAGAGGGATGCTTAAAAGGATGAAAAAAAACCGTTTAAATTGACCGATTATAAATTTCTCTAGTTTTGAGATTTTTTTTATAATAGAGAATTTGGCAACACAAATTTAAATGACATTCCACTTAAAAATATTATTATACTATTATACTCAGTGAAATGTGTGTAATAATTGGGAATTTTCAATAGAACTTCGAGCTACAAATTTAAAAATAAATTTAAATTTGGTATAAACTACATTTGACCAATTTCTTGTTAATTTTTTTTATTGAAAATTTAAAATTATTACAATACATTAGTAAATATAGTAATCAATTTTTCTTTTAATATCATTTCATAATATAGTGCTTCAGAGTTCTTATATATCTATAACTCGTAAAATAGGTATTATTTTTTTTGTAAATGTATTCATTTATATAGATTGGTAATCATTTTAATAGGTCACCCTCATGATGGGATGATAACTGAACCAATATGGACGACTTGGGCTAAATACAAAAAAGAAATAAATGACAAAACAGTTATTAAATTCGCCAATGATATAAGAAACCATGGATATAAAAAAGGTCAACTTGAAATAGATGATAACTGGGAGGTAAGTTGGAATATAAAATAATATAAATCAAGTATAAAAAATGTCTACAAAAATATAATTTTATAAACAAAAAATTAAAATAGAAAATCAATGGAACAGACAGGCGCATGCAGAATCAATTTGTCTTTATTAAAAACTCAAGTCAATTATCATCAATTATTGATGGTTGGCTGAAATATAGATGCAAACTAAAAAAAAATATAAATTAGGGAACATATTCTTTTCCTAAAAAACTTAAACAACATAAAAATAAAGTACAAAACTTTCCAAAAAAATCAAGATTACCTACTTTTCAACTTTTTCAGACTTGCTACGGAGCCCAAGAATTTTCAACCACTACTTTTCCGGATATAGGAAATACTGTTTTAGAATTAAAAAAACTTAATTTTAGAGTAACTTTATGGGTCCATCCTTTCGTTAATAGTGATTGTCAAGATAACGCAGATATAGGACTAAAAGAAGGTAACTTGCTCTGTGATAGGTATAAGAAAAAGTATTAAAATTTATTTAAACAGCTGGGTTATTGCAGTGTAGATACTAGATGAAAAATATGTCGTTAAAATGTTCATAATGAATATTTTTTTAATGTATTCTAGAAAATAAATATATAACTGTACTTACTGAGATACACATTAGATACTGACAAAACATAATCGTTGTATGAAAAGCTACTATTATCATTTTTTAAACTAGGAGGAACAATTTAAGTTTTTCACGACCAAATGCTAGATTCTAATTGGTTATTTGACAGACAAGTTCACATAGATCAAGATGTCAAATAATGACATTTGTTTATTTATGATTTGACACATCTTGGTCGATTACTTTAAAAATGTTAAATATTAGAGTATTTATTTCTTGTTTTGTTCTTTCTAATTACTTATTAATAATTTAAAATCAATTAAATCAGGTTTTCAATAAAACGCTTTGCTTCAAATGGTACAAACGTCAGATTCAAATTTATCGCTATAAAATAATATCTAGTACCTTTTTTAAGTAACTTCTCTCTATGTAAACGCAACTTTTCAATTCGCTTCTCCTGGTTTAAAAATTAACCATAGTAGTACCGTTGTATGAAGATATCTTCATACAACGGTAGTACAATCTATGAAATTATTATTGGATCGAGATAGATACTAGACCAGGCTAGACGACATACTCTAAAACAAACGGAGTCCCACAATAAATCTGAAAAGATCGCGGTGGACAAGGACAAATAACGTCCAACTCCTAATCTAATCTAGATACTGCTAATAGATGGCGACACCGTATCTGGATACCAGATTGAAAATGTATTGTTTTAAACCGGATGATCTTTAGCTTCGAATCTGTGTCAGCGCTATTTATTTTGATATTTGATAGTATGGGCCACCAATAGAGTACCATCATCGCGAAAGTCATCAAAACCGTTTTAAGGGACCCTAAAACGTAATAACCCTCAAAAACAATTATGATTACTATACTCTCCTTACTGGAATAGGGAAGTAAAAACGAAAGTGTGAGAACCTAGTGGATAGAAAATTCAATTTATTTTTAGGTTACTTCTTAAAAGATAACAAAGAAAATGCTACTGGGAGCTGGTGGGATGGTAATACTGCTTATCAAATTGATTTTACATATGACAAGGCTGCTAAATGGTGGTCAAGTAGACTGTTAAAACTTCAAGAACATCCTGGAATTGACAGCTTTAAATTTGATGCTGGTGAAAGTGACTACGCGCCACAGGTGAGTTTTTAAATATTGGTAAACTATTGATTATAGTGTAACAATTTTTATTTGAGGGTGACTGAACTGCGGATTAGACTGTAGTCGGCTAGCAATAATGTATGTCTCGCATATAAGTCACCCACAAATAAAAAAATTTATACTATAGCGGTTGGTTATCTAAAATTCTATACTATTATCCATTCTTACAAGATGTATAAACCCTTTAGTAATATTCATTCCAATTTCAATTATTATTATTTTTCATTTCTTATCCTATCCCCTTCAGTGACCACTTTCACTTATTTCTGTTGCCTGAATTTTACTTTTGATGGTACATAGTCTTCTACAATATCCGAATCCAACATGACTAAATTGATGTTATCAGTTGGCTAAAAATACCATAAATAACTTCCGTAGTAACTAGGCCCCCCTTTTCCTAAATTATCGACGCCGGACAAAAACCTGAAAACCCGCGAACATTTGAGTGAAATTCAGTTTTCTTCCTCTGATGTAAAAACAATTCATGGATTTTTTTACATCAGAAATAAACAACATTTTCAATTTCATTTTTTTTGTTGATGGTAATCTACACAGAACCTCGTAGTTACATCCTTTTTCTGGATCAGGACTACCGGAGAGACCCATGGGCTGTTAGAAGGTTCTATCACCCTGTCTTTCTTCATTTCCTGAACAATTCTTTCAGCTTCTTCCCTCTTGGCCTTTGGTAATCTTCGAGCTGACTGACGAATCGGCCTGGCGTCATCAGTGTCAATTTTGAGTTTTACAACAGTTCTTCCTGTTTTTCCTCCTTTTGGTACAAAAATGTCACGATATCGTCGAATAAATTCCTTTTTTTCTCTAATAAATTTAGATATTGTCCAGCAACTGCAATCATTTGGTCAAATTTGTTGCTGGAATTATCAGAAGTTGTTGTCTGACGAATTATGGAAGTTACTGGTACACAAGTTTCAATTTTGGTCTCTTTCTTGATGGTAATTGGGAGATCATTAACGTTTATAAGACGAACTGTAATCTCTTTAGCAGTCGTGACCAACCCTTCCGATCAGAATTCCTCGTCCAACCTCTTTATCGTGGTTCCAAGGTTCCATCATGACAGGTGTTCCTTCTTCTATAGTTTCTTGAAGCCATGCTGCTATAACGGTTTCACTTCTGCCATGTACCACCGTATCCTCCTGTACAGCAACTGGCACGGTACTGTCCCCATATGAATGTAGGAATACCTCTTCAGCACCAACTTTGATCACTCTGTTCTTAAAGTCTAACTGGAAGCCATGTAAGTTCATTACATCCATTCCAAGTATAACATCTTCTTCGATATCAGCGACAATAACAGTACGAGTGAACTTTTCTGTACCAATTCCCACTTGAACCTGGATTTCCCCATGGATGTTGGCACTTTCACCTGTTGCAGTCTGCAATCGCAATCTTGTTGGTAAAAGTTTCTTATGGTTATTGGTCGTATAATGCTCCTAGTTGCTCCAATATCCACCAACAGTGTATACTTTTTACCATTTACTTCGCCGTCTACGTATACACTATCATCGTGACATTTCAAAGAGGCTATCAGTATGAGATGGTCTTTGGAACGGTTTCGGATCGAAGCTGCCCCTTCTCGGCCGACCCGCTCTAATTTTCCTACGGCGTGATATCTTCCGTTGTTGGGACCCTAGGGCGTTTGCGTACATGTCCCAGCTCGTCACATATGTTAGGTCTTAAGGGGTTTAATTATGTATGCCAATCAGACAAGTTGAGCCTCAAAGGCCACATAAGACAGAAACGGAGGATTACTGAATAATGAAATGGCTCGCATTACAGTAATTACAGTACTATTTAGAAATGTTTGGCAAAATCGACTAAAAAAATGGCGAAGGAGCATTTGGTGGTCGGGAATTTTAGCGCACACGCCAATTTATTGCTTATCATTTAATAAAAAAATAAGTGCCCGGACACTTTTTTCATACCCCGCCCGGAAGCTCCCCGGGCTCCCCTCCGTACTATGAGCTCATTTGACAAAACTGATACACTAAGAAGGGCTATTTTCATTAAATTTATTGTTTTATCAAATCAGGTGTAAGTACTCACCTCTAACATAGATACAGAGAATCCTTATAGTCCGAGTGGAGCTGATTGTATTGGTATTTTGAAAATTATTTCCAGCAAATCTAATTGCATGTGCTTTTTTCTGTTTGTGGGTAGTTCTGCTGTAACTTTGTTGGGTATTCTATAAAAATGTTTTTTTTTTCAGCCTTCAAATTTTATACATGCGGATATTGAGGACACCCCTGATATTTTAAGTGAACGTTATCTCAGAACTTGCGCTAAATTTGGATCACTTATCGAAGTTAGGTCTGCTTCAAGGTAATAAACTAATATTATTTTCCAAGCACATAGAAAAATTTTGCAGTAAAATAAGCATGAGGAGAGCATTAAATATTTTTTCTACGATCACTATCGTAAGTAACTGCAAAATTTATGTTTTCTGCAGGCTGTCATAATTTGACATTATCGGCGATCTTAAGCGGGAAGTAACTTTGGCGTACGTCTAATATTATTTATAGATAAAATAGAGCTAGAGGTTATTTTAATACAGACTATATACTGACATATAAGTATTAAAATTAAATAGTATGTAACTTGTGTACTCATAAGTAGGCAACACAACATACTAACTACTTCGGAATCAAGTAGGTCGATATCAAAGAAAGGTGCGGACACTTTAACATAATCATAGCATGTCCTCTTTATTCTATCTCAATGATCAGTACTGAAGCAATTTTAACTTTCCTCACCATACATATTGTAAATAGTAAGGGGCCATCTATAAATTACGTCACACAAATTCCATGTTTTTTTGACCCCTACAGTACATAGACGTCATTAAAATAAAAAAAATTACTTTTTAATAAAACTCAAAAATAAGAAAAAAAGTCACCAGGATTTGGGTATGATGGCCATGCAAGAAAGAATTAAAAAGTGAAAATCCAGTTGCACCAGACGTAAATCTTTATGATTTTGTTTCTTCTTTTTTTATTTTTTGTGAAAAAGATATTTGAATTAAAAGAGTTGTTTGAAAAGGTTATATTTAAATAAGTTCTATTTGAAAAAGATATATTTGAAAAGGTTATTTAAAAAAATTATTTGAAAAAGTTATTTGAAAAACTTATTTGAAAAAGTTATTGGAAAAAATTATTTGAAAAAGTATTTAAAAACGTAGTTTATTTTAATGAGCTCTATACACAATTAAAAAAGAAGAATCAACTTAGGAACCATCTTGAATACATTGACAGTTTTGGAAGCTGGAAAATGTTTTCTAAATTTACAGTCCTGACAATATAAAAGAATGAAAAGATTTTTAATAACTCACTATTTGCTCTATTTTATCTCATTTAATTTTTTTTTAGAACACAAGATTTACCAATATTTGTTCGAATGCTTGACAAGGATTCAAACTGGGGTGAAGACAATGGACTCTACACATTAATCACCACTCTCTTTCAGCTGAATCTGAATGGATATACAATGTATGTTTTTTTATTTAACATCGGCTTATTTCTAACAGTGAACTTTTGTCACTGGCGTTGATGAGCACGTATATGCTAACCAGAAATTTGGTACAGTACTAAATAATATGTTTCAACTTGTAATATCTGGTCATAGAAACTCAAGTTTGGATTCTCTCTTAGTGAGCGAGTCAGATTTGATTGTCCTCTACGCCGTTATGTCCTAGAATCCAGAACAAAGTAACTTTGTAACCTTGTTCAACTCATTGTAAAATATATGTTTCGTATTAAAAATTTCATGTATATATTTAAAAAATTAAATTTAATGCTTATTTTTAGGGTTCTTCCTGATATGATAGGAGGAAATGGATATAATGGTACGATTCCAGATGCTGAACTACTTGTTCGTTGGGCACAAGCAAACACTTTCATGCCGGCAATGCAATTCAGTTATTTACCTTGGGAAATCACGAATGACACTGTAAGGTTTTTGTTTCATTCACTCATTCACTTAGTTTCCAGTCTGCAGTCTGCAGTCTGCAACATTCACAGCCGTGATATTAGTTTCATTATTTTTGTAGACCTTTTAACTTTTCCCAAGATTTTAACATATCAAACTGATATTAATATTAATAATAAAAAATGTGGTATATTAAAATAAATTATTGCTAGGCTACTGTATTACTAAAACAAGTGTTTTGAGGTGGTCTTAGAACCTAGTCCAAGTTTCCTAAGATGTTCTTTGAAGTTTGCAATGCTCAGTGAGGATGGATCTCTCTTAATATATTATTTTTATTATCAGGTTTAACAACACAGAATAACATTAAAATAGATATGTAGATCATCCGATTCGTGTGATGCAAAGTAAACTGACAAAATTTTGTACCATTGAACAAAAAAACCACAAACTATCTAATACTCGAGTGTAAATTATTTAAAATAATATTAATTAAGGTCAGTAGATAAAAATAAAGAAGAATTTAGTAAAAAGATGAGCACATAAGTCTCTTAGCATACGAAATATTAAAGACTGGCTATCTATTATTACCCAAATCAACAATAGTCGTATCCCATACTTTACATTTTTTCCATAAATCAATGTAAAACGAGGAAAATCAAATATTATCTTCATGTATGTATGAAGAAGAAGTAGTAGTACATTCGATGTTTTCTTGACTGAAAAATTAGAGGTAGTAAGTGTGAGTAGAATGAATATGAATGGTATAAAATGTTAGTTATAAAAATTTAGTGAAAATATAAAACCATTGAACTAATAAATAGGTTAGTCACTGCAACGTATAGTATACATAAATAAGTACCTATTCCTACCCTTTAACTTTTTAAAAATAATTAACCCCTAGAATTAAACGAGTTTTTTCATTTAATAAATCAATTCTTTCAGTTTGATGCTCCAAAAATCGTTCAAAAATTTGTGGAATTGCATGAAAAGTATGCTCCAAACATTATAAAGGCCATGGAACGAAGTGTAAAAAAGGGTTCGCCAGTAAATCCACCTATTTGGTGGATTGATCCCACAGATAAGAAAGCTCTGGCTTGTGATGATGGTGAGTAACTTGTTTTAGACAGTAAAATATTGAGGATATCGTAAAAGATTAAATCTTGGGAAGAGAAATATTATTTCTAAATTTACTTTTTAGTTTCCAAAGCATTCTTTTCTATTATATAAATATTCTTTACTATCACAAAAAATAGTACTTTAGAAAAATAACTTTTGTTTTCTTTAAAAATAACATTTTAACCTTTATTAGAATTTTTTTTGGTATGTAAAGTATATTTTTTCTAGCTAATAGATTTTTTAGAAAAAAAAAAACTGTAATAGGTCTAATTTTTCTCCGGTATATCTGTAGGTCCATAGATTGCTCAATTAACTAATTCAAACTATGTGTTTTTATTAACTTAATATTCTTTGAATTTTCAGAATATCTAGTTGGAGAGGAAATACTAGTAGCTCCAGTAATCAAACAAGGAGCAACATCAAGAAATGTATACTTGCCAAAAGGAGAATGGACGGACGGTAATAATGGTAAAACTTACAAAGGACCTATGACTCTTAAAGATTATCCTGCTGGTATTGAAATATTGCCATATTTTTTCTTAAAATCTTAAAATCCTGGTAATATTGTATTTTTGTGTTCTGAGTTTATAATTTAAATTTTTTTTTTAAATACAAAAATTAATAAATAAAAAATGTTTTATTATACCCTTATATTAGGACAGCACACTGCTAATTTTGGCCGTCAGCTGCTAACGAAATGGAATATGCACCAAAGTATTGTAACAACTGTTTAAAACAGTTTATTTACACCAATAACTAATTAATTTATTTAGACTATTATAATTCACACTAATTTATTAAATAATTTCTTTATTCGACATTTATATCGAAACATCTTAAACTTCAAAAAAATTCACTTATATATAAAATTGTAGCAGTCTAGAAAGATCCAACCCTGACTAAAAGTTCCATGCTAGTCTGGAAGTTCTCGAAAATACGTCCTCCACGCGTCAAGTGCATACAAGAAATATTCTAGTTACTTTCTTGAGTCTTCGAGGTGGACGGTCAGCGATGGTTACCGTCAGACTCTATAACGCGGTAAACCTAAATAGAGAACAGGGTTTCGCACGACATTGTCTTCTCCTTAAGAAATAGTTCCTCCAGGAACTAAAACTGAATGATTGTATCTGCAACTGGACCCACTTTTACAATTTCCATTTGCATGAAAGTAACAAGGAGCAGTATTTGTGTAGTTGTAACAGAAAAGATTAGAAAAACTGATTGATTAGCATGTCTGGCAAACCACTCTGATAGAGCGAGGCCATTTCATACAAACCAATATGCCTATCAATCAGGAAAATCTTGTGAATCTGATCTGCATCATCTCGTAACCAAGATAGAGGGGGGACTCAGAAGCCAAGAAATAGTCCTAGGAGCATTTCTTGACATATAGGGAGCTTTTGATAATACCTCCTTTAAATCAATGGTAGCTTTCGCTCGCAAACATGGAATAGAAGACACCATCTGCTGGTAGATAGAAGACATGTTACGCGGACGGCAAGTACAGATACAAATGTTCAGTGAAACCATGCAGGTGACTATCCACTGAGGATGCCCACAGGGTGGAATCCTTTATCCTCTACTGTGGAACCTAGTGGCAGATGAACTGCTGAAAACATTGAACAATTAAGGGCTGTACTCCCAAGGATATGCCGATGGCATAGTCATCCTTATCCGAGGGAAACATCAAACCACAGTCTTTAAACTCATACAAAGAGCTCTTAGGCTGACAGAAATGTGGTGCGTTAGGGAAAACCTCTTGGTAAACCCTGACAAAGCACAACTCATAACCTTTACTCGGAAAACAAGGTTAGAGGTTTTAGTAACTCCGACTCTGTTTGGAGGAAGGCTAAACAAAACGAATCAAGTAAAATATCTGGGTCTAATCCTAGATAGCTAACTTACTTGGAACCAACACTTACAAAAAGTGACCAACAAATTTAAAATGTCTCTCATTGTAGGGAGACGGGCATTTGGAAAAACATGGGGATTAAAACCAAAAATAGTCCACTGGCTATATTTGGCAATAACAAGACCCATGATAACTTATGGAGCGGTTGTTTGGTGGCCAAAAGTAAACCAGAAAATACCCCTCAATACCCTCTCAGGAGTTCAAAGGCTGGCATGCTTTTGTATTACGGGAGCCCTGGAAAGTGCACCGACAGCCTCTATGGAAATCATTCTAAACCTCCCACCCCTTGACCTAGTCATAAAAAGGCCAGAATGAGTGCATACAGACTGGAAATCTCCAACAACTGGAACCCACTGAAACATATAAAATATACCAGAGTAACACATGAAGTAAATGATTCTATATTAAACATGGGATAAGATCACATGATACCCCGCCTAACCTTCAACAAATTCTTCCAGGTCAACTGCAACTGGAACGAAGTAAATAGATAAATACTTGCTTAGCGTCTCGTATGTATGGTATACGGATGGATCTAGAACTAACAAGGGAACAGGCTGTGGCGTACATGGAGTTAAACCCAAATGCGACATCATCGTCTCACTGGGAAAACATACCACTGTATTTCAGGCTGAAATACATGCAATCGAATTGTCTGTACGAGTGAATTTAAAAAGGAAGTACAAAAAACAAACCATCCTAATTATGTCAGATAGCCACGCAGCCTTAAAGGCTCTTGATTCAAACAGAATCAAGTCAAAGCTTGTCTGGAACTGCCTTGGAATACTAAATGATCTGGCAACCCACAACAAGGTAAAACTAGCGTGGGCACAATGGTATCCAAGGAAATGAAAAGGCTGATGAACTCGCCAAAGAGGGATCAGATCTACCATTCACAGGACCCGAACCTGTATGTGGGGATAAGCAAAACCTCTGCTCGACAGGCAGTGAACAGGTGGATAACCACAAAACACCAAATTCACTGGCAACAGATAAGAGGACACAGAATCAGTAAGCTCATGCTAAGGGGACCAAACCCACGCATGTCTACTGAGGCACTACAACTCGCAAGGCCTTAGATATCCACCATTGTGGGATTATTAACAGGACACTGCTTGCTGAAACACCTTCATGTGATGGGATTACACAATGATCCCACTACATGTAGACTCTACATGGAAGAGGAAGAAACCTCATACCATGTGATCTTCGAATGCGAAGCTCTTACTAGGCGACGTTTCATCCAGAACCAGAAAGAACCCTCCAGGAACACTTGGTAGGGAATTTTTTTAAAACTAACCAAAGGCACAGGACTATTCCAAAGATAGTACCTGAATACGGGAAAGCAGGAGAATACAATAGCCCCAAGAGGCCGCAGTTTTCTAGGCCAAACCTAATCCTACCTGCTTATAACTGACAAAGATAAAGATAAAAACAGGAAGAGGCGAGGTAAAATTTATCCAAGTGAGGAAGTCAAAACTTAGGTATTGTAACCAGTCAGTAACATCGATGGTCCAGTAGAGATAAAAGTAATAGCTTCGATGACCTTTAGTGTGGAGAAACATTACTTTGGGAGTTTAAAAATGATAAAAAAGGCTTAAGAAGTGATACGAGTAATCCGAGACGTAAATACAATTTTACGTAGGTAATTTTAATTATTTGACCAGTTGCCAATTGATAGACTTATTGGAAATCCATTTCTTATACAGAGGCTCCCTACCTGTGGGACCTCAAAAATCACAAGTACTTTTGCAGAATGTTCTTCTAAGGTATGTAGAACTTCCTCTGTGGATTATGAATTACTTAAATTCACAGTGAATGATTTAAATCTTCAATATTTACGAAGTCATCCTTAATTTCTTGCAAATGTCTTATATAATTTGCCACCTGACGATCAGAAAATCTTATTTGGTATACTCTCTTGTTTCTTCGACAATTTCCTACACGTCCTACACAAAATCCAAGAACCATCAGTTTGTTCACCATAAGAATATGTTGCCTGTTATTATCATTGATAAACTAAACAACATACATGAAACTCAAACAAAAACTAAACTGACATTAAATTGACGAATAATCCTGATATGACGTTTAAAGTTAGGGTAAAGGTAGGTATTCCGGCTAACTAGATTTTCCTATTAAAAATGCATGCCATTAGAGCAGGATATTTTAGGGCAGGGCCGTGTACCAAGGAACATTTTTTTTTAGGGAAAGAAGATAAAAAACAACTGAATTGTTTTTTGTGTAGATTAAGTATAAAAAGTTGGTAGATTTTGCCAACCGTGTTTGGTTTTGGAATCAACTCTGCCTGGGCTTTGGGTGGAAATTATTTTAGGTGGTTAAACGTCGATACATTAATTTTAAACGTTTTTGGACCTTAATTGTGCCTTGCTGACGATTGATTATTTTTTCAAAGTTGAATTTCATCTCAGCATTCTTTTTCTATAATTTACGCCTTGAATTATTTTAAAGGGCGGTCAAAAAAAGTTACTGGTCAGTCATTAGGATTGCCAGTAGGATTGTCAACTCTTCCGAAATTCCGGGATTCTTCCGGAAAAAGGCATTTCATTTTCAAAATCTCCCGGCTCAAGGAATGTACCTAAAATCTCCCGGATCTTTGAACTGTGAATAAAGAAATTGAGTGGGTTGAATTAAAAAAGTTCTTCTCTCAACATGCCTATAAATGCATGAGGAAAAACTGTTTGATAATAATTAAAGTAGAATTACGTGAAGTTATTGCGAGCAAATAAATAACTAAACTAAATGCGTTTGGGTTAATTTTTTTGAAAAATGTGTGGATGAATTAGGCAAAGAAATAAAAGATTATTTAATTTGCTCAAAAAGTCATAATCGTCTTAATGCAACTCATGTCAAATCTAAAATAAAAGGGTGTATAAATTTAAAATACATATGTACCTAGAGTTTTATGATTTTATCGATAATAAAAAAGTATTTCCAGCTGTTTGCGGTGTAAAAAAATGCAACTTTACAAAAAAAATATCGGGTCAAAAATATTGAAAAATTTCATACTTTAGAATAATCTTTAGTTATTACAATTATTTGTTACTCTTTACTATTTGTTGTTTTTCTTTTCGCCCGGATTTCTGATTCACAAAGTTGACAACCCTAGTTACCAGACGTGACGCTTTAGGCGCATTTTCCATGCTTTTTTACTTGCTTGTAGGCTTAACGCTACAGTACGAAAATGTCCCGCTTTTGAGAAAAATGCCACTCTTTTTATGCAAATGCCACGCTTTTTAATATTCAAAGCCGTAAATAAAAAGGAGGAACTGGATTTATATAAGGTGACGACCTTTTTTTTAGATAAAAATCTGCTAAAAGACCCTAATTTACAAAAAATACAAGCTGATGACCTTTTTTTTAGAAATTTCACAAATATTGGACCTGATTATATAAAAATGCTTGGTATTTGAACATTTGAACCTGATGCTCTGTTGTCACGGTTGTCATGTTTTCCACTTTCGGAAATCTGGCAACGTTATTTATTGATATTGTTAAAATGTTAAGTTTGGTAGCATTCATTTGTGATTTCAATTTGTTTAATTGATTTAGTTATTATAAATTTGTGTTATTTCCTTGGAAGTGTACCCTAGCGGTCACACATGATCAATAGATGGTCAAACACATCCCACTTTTAAAAATGTTCGAATTTCCGATTATGAATATAGATGAGCTGGGTTAAATCATCTTATTTTTATTCCAAGAGTCTATAGTCAAGCTATGTCTCAACCTTTTAAAGGCACCCTGTATAAAAAATACCCATTCTTAATGGCAGACGGGAGTAAAACGTTTAACAAAAACTGTTGCTACCCCCTGGTCATTTTATCATTGATTCTTGACGTGTCAAACGCAAACCAGCACAAATCATATAGGTACCCTTGGTACCTAACGTGGATATAACCATAACTATATAACTAACAACTAATCTTCATAACTCGTTTAAACGTAGGTTGAGGGACCGCGCGCAACCGCAGGTCGTTTAAGCACAAGCAGAACTTTTAAGATGGATCCGCGCTCTTAAGAAATCAGAAATCCCACTAGTTACTTGTTGACTAGTGTAAGATTGTGTCAGTTCTTGGTTTAGATCTCCGATTCGGAATAACCTTAGGATCTTTTACTCAAGGTCGTTTAGGCAAACATTTTATTATTTAAAGCATCTGTTATGATTTTAATGTTGTCGCCTCATTTTTATCATTATAAATAAATAAATGTGCGCGGGTTTTGTGGCAGATGAGAACTTTTTGTGTTATTTGCAAATTTCTTAGCAGATTTTTCGATTGAATGAAAGCTTGAAGAGTTTACCGTTCTCCCTCTACATTGACCTTAGTGTAAACAACCGCACAATGCTGTTTACAGAAAGTTACACTTGTAAGTTTTCGTTTTTTAAGGGATTTTATTGTTTTTTAATAGTTTTCATCATTTAACTAGTACTTGTCGTAAATTTTATTTTAATATTTTATAACTAGACATAGTTTTTTCTAATTTAAGTATTATAAAAAGTTTGTCTTGCAGGATGTACTACATTTGCGACCACATTTCTTGAAACTAAAATGGCAATAGCAATGTGTAAAAAAAATATTAACAAAATAACTGTCGCCTTACAAACCATATGCTATAAAATAAATAAAATATAAAAGAAATTTTAAGAAGAGTGTGTGGGTTTTAATGTTTACTGGTTATTAGTAGAGTTTACTCTTGTTTCTCTCTCAATATTAACAACTAGGTAACTGTTTTTAACTCAACTTTCCTTTAGTGAAAAGAACTATTGCACTGCTTACAAATTTAATCAAAATGTGTGAATTTCTATTACAGTAATGCATGGCTAATCCGAACAGATCCCGTTCGGTTTACCAAAACTTTCGGATTATAGAATTCATAATAAATAATCCGAACACGTTCGAATGGCTATAAAATCCTTTATTTATGTACAAAAGTACATATGTATTTCAAAATAAAAACAAACTAAGGAAGCGCGTACAGGGTAGTTCGGATTACGGAATTCAGGGTTCGTTGAAAGGTTCAGATTATGGATATAATTTTACACAATTTGGATTATAGCGTATTTCGAATTAAAGAGGGTTCGGACCAGGGGCGGCTTGTGACCAACATTTTGGGGGTTCATAGTAGCAGAATATAGCTCTCGGTAAAGATGTAGATAAAAAACTGGTAGTGTTTTAGAAAGGTATATTATAAACTTTCTAAAACACTGTACTGATATCTATATTCTGTCACTGTGAACCCCCAAAATTTTGGCCACGAGCCGCCATTGGTTCGGACTAACCATACATTACTGTATTTGAATTTGTTATAATCTTAAGACACATGGCCTAATTATTTAAGAAGTTTTAGCCCAAGTCCTTCATTTTAAGTTGCCAATTTATCATTTATAAACACGTTTGTGATTCACAAATAATACGTTAATAACAGCTCTTGGGTTAGAGAAAATTTCAAACGATTTTTTATAGTTTTTAATTTAGAGAAAACTCATTCGCATGTAACCTGGGTACAAAGTAATTTCATTGCAAATTTCATCGTTACATACAAATTTGGAAAAGTCCAGACTAAGCTGTTAGTTCATGGACTTTTTTAAAAGGACAAGCTTAACAATTAGAATAACACTCTTCCTGAGTCGTACTCATGGAGTCGTACTGCCGCTGCCAGCTGTCACGATCATTGTTACCGCATATAATTAGAGTAGGGCGAGGACCCTTGATTGGTGGATTTTCTTAAAACGTAAATTAGAGAATTATTGAAATTGGTCAAGAAGTATCAAGGAACGATCTTATTTAAATATCGCTTCTCCTTAATTCTTATTTGTAATTTTAATTATTGGAAGTCGAAATTTTTTGTTAGTTTGAACATTATAGCCTTAATTATAAACTTTCGAAAACGCTACAAATTGGAATGTAATTAAAAAATGCATGAATTGTTAGAGGTTGCTTTATTGGGGAATACAAATAACGATGTAGACGATTTTTCTGGAGAAGAACTTATGACACATTTGTGGTTGCTAAAAACCAGAGAGAATACCAAAAACTAAAGCGAAATCCTTTTAAAAAACTAAAAACGTCTAAATAGAATTACAGTGACACTGTTATAAATATATAAAATAAGTTATGTTGTCAAAATAAAGCAAATAAGGTAACCTTAAATACGTAGAGTATTTCAGCACGCAGTGAGGAGAAGTACTATTTAATTATGATTATCATTATTAAAAACTTCAGATACGCACGCGTAGATGTGAAATTAAAGAGGCTTTGCTTAATATTGCTTAAACCTTAGACCCTCTCTTCTCTATTATTATTATTATTATTAGTTGTTGTAGTTGTACCGGTTAACGAATAATGGCATGGCATTAAACTCAAGTAGAGTAAATTCTTTCCAAACGTATTCTTCCGGATTGTCTTTCAGAATTTCAAGAATTAATGACTCAATTGCGTTTTGTATACTACTTCTAGTCAATAATTGGTAAAAAAAAAAAAATAGACAAAAAACAAGGCTCATGCTCATATACAGTCTGTTCGCTATACTTACGCGGGTTTCGGATTAACAAAATTATGCAAATTAGTCATTGACAACGAGTTCCAATAAGCCTCTTCCCAAGAAATTAGGTAAAATTGTCCTAATGGTCTGATTTAAATTAAAATAACATTAGGGTAGGTACTAAATTTGTTACAAATATTGCAGTTGAATTGATTCTTTGCAAGTGTTGACATTGTATGTATATTGTAAATTTAGTGGACATTTTAAAAATGCCTAGACGCGTGTTAGATGTAGATAGTCTAATTTGTAGTGTACATAAGTATTTTACGGATAAAAAAGAAAATGGCGGTCCTTTAAAATCGGTAATGTCTGTACAACAACGCGTATGCGATGCTCTAGGAATTATTGAAACCAAATTAAGAGGAGTATTACAAAATCACAATAGTGAACTGCCGAAAGAAGATCACCGCAAAACTCGCCTATCATTGAAAACGAAAGATATTCCAGATGGAAAGAAATTTGAAATTCGTGATACAAGGAACATGTGACCTTAAATACAATTCTCTCGGAATTAATAGATAGAAAATTGGACGACATTGGCAGAACAAGTCTATGGCAAGTGATACATAACTTGGGTTTCAAATTTCAAAAGGAGGATAACAGAAAGGCCCTTTGTGAAAGAAGTTCTGTCGTGCACAAGAGAATTAACTTTCTAAGAAAATATTCTAAATTTAAAGAAGAAGGGGCGAATTTTATATATTTAGACGAAACATGGATATTTTCTAGGGGTGCAACCAAGAGAATATGGCAAGATGATAACGTAAAGTCCATCAAACATACCGATGGAGAAGGGAAGCGACACATAATTTTACATGCAGGAGGGAAATCGGGTTTTATAGAAGGTGCTGATTTAATATTTTCATCTAAATCAAAATCAAGTGACTATCATAATATGAACACAGAAATGTTTGTAAAATGGTTGCATGAAAAACTTCTCCCAGGTTTAAGTGAGCCCAGCGTAATTATTTTAGACAATGCACCTTACCATTCTGAAGTATTAAACAAAAGTCCAACGAATTCTTGGACTGTTGATAAAATTAAAGAATGGTTGACAAAGGAACATATACCATATACCTCAATATATATTAATATCAGAATTATTACGCTTGGCAAATATACACGCAAAACCAAAAACCTTTGTTGTGGATCAGATTATTGAAAGTTACGGTCATCAAGTTTTACCTCTACCACCTTATCATTTTAATCCCATCGAATATATATGGGGAATAGCAAAACAATATTATGACAACCATATTGGACCTAATGGTTATAGTGACGACGCAGTTCGGGAAACTTGGCGAAAAGCACTTTCAATTACAACTCCAGAAGTGTGGCGGAACTGTATATCCAAGTGCGAGAAACTAATAGAAGATTGGTGGACTCGTGAAAATAAAATAAACGAAATAAGTCCAATCATAATAACAATTAATGGTGATGACAGTGATGATGATGACGATTATGATATTTTGGATAATGACTGATTTTCATTTTTGTTGGCAAGTTCAATTTTTTTATTTTTTATTTGAAATTCTCAACATGGAACAAATTTTTATGTTAGAAAATATTTTATTTGAGCTAAATAACCATATTATTATACATAGACCATATTTTCTGTGTGAAGTGTAATATAAAATTATTGTTAGGTTTATAATAGTCACATTAGACTCCATTAATGAAGAAGTTTAATTTTGCTCTCAATTATACAAAAGATTTTCCATTATTATTTAATTAAAAAGTTGTACATTATTTTTCATTTCATGTAACCAGTTGATATTTCCCCAAAGAACAGGTCAAACTTTCGGGTACTTACTTGGAAATACTCATAAAAATTTTAATCCGAAACCCGCGTAAGTAGATTGCGATTACCTCGCCTAGTCAGATCCGGAATCAAACTATTTTCTTCTTATTATTTGTGTTATATAATAATATTGGTCATAGATATTTTACGTTTTATTACAAAGCTTGTTTTTACCTAGAAAATATATATTACAGGCCAGGAAATGTTGCTTTTTCATGATTTATTTCCATTATAATTACTAAACCCTGGGTGTTTATTTTTCTCATTTTCTTCTTCACTTTTCTCTTTATTTTTTCGATTTCCTCTTCATGTAAATCAATTTTTTTTTCAAATTGTCACACTGTACTTCTCTCATCTATAACTATTTTTTTAAATTTTATTTTGCTAATCATTTGCTGAAATATTTGCCACCTCTTTTTTCATCATTTCTATCACGTTTGAATTTATGTTAGTTTTTTCTATGTACCTATCCTCTTTTTTTACTTGGCTCCAAATTAATTCAGAGTTCAAAACACATATTTTTCCGATACAAATGAATGTTAATTGAGACAAGATAAAATTTAACATGAATTTACAGAATTGCTTTTTGTATTTAACCTCTTTTAAATTTTATAGAATTGCCACTTAAAACAATCAATCGAAAAATAATCAATGAAAAAACAAATTAAGCGACGTGAAAATACTGACAAAAATGCAATGCTATCTCCCGGACTATAACAATGCATGCAGCGACGCACAATCAGTTCATAACACTAAAACTACTAAAATGCTTATTACGAAAAAAATATTAACAACGAAAACAAATCTGAGGAACTTATATACAATAGTACAACTTGAAGAAAACATAAAAATATGGTGTAAATTAATAAAACACGCTGTATTGAGTCGTTAACTTTACCAAAACAAATCGCACTTGATCATTAAAATTGTGTATATTGTTTCACGTGCTTTCATTAATTTAACCAACATTTTGTAAATAGAGATAATTAAAAATACACCAAGAAACTAATTATATTTAAATTAACTAGCTCTGTTTAAAAGAAATTTGTTTAGCTTTTAACTAACGATAATTATGAACTATTTAAAATAAAAGATAGATACTGCTGGGTTTGACTTTTTTTAATAGTTTGCACGATAAATATTTTTTTTCAAACATTAAAATATTAAAAAGGAAAGACTTTCGGCATTGTGCCATCATCAGTGCTTATCTACAAAGATTGTGGATGTAAACTTACAATTTATAAACATGTGTAAATATATGTTTGTAACAAAATGGACAGATGCGGAAGGACTAAACATTAGCCCAAACAAATCTGACATAATTGCATTCACCCGCAGGATGAAATTAGAGGGACTAGAGCCTCTAAATCTAAGAGGTGCAAGCATTCAGCTTAAGGGGGAGGTAAAACATCTCGGGGTTATGGTTGACTCGAGACTTACCTGGAACCAGCATCTAGAAAAACACAAGGAGAGCGGAAACCTCGTTAATGATGGCAAGGCGATCCTTTGAAAAAAAAAAAATGGGGGTTAAAACCAGACATGGTATATTGGCTTTATAACATGGTGGTGAGACCGATATTAACATACGCAGCTTTGGTGTAGTGGCCAAAGACACAGCAAAGGAAAGCAATAACGAGGCTAAGCAAGGTACAAAGACTTGTCTACCTCGGAATAACGAGGGCAATGAAAACAACCCCCACAGCTTCAATGGAAGCACTAATAGGACTCCCACCTCTTCACTATGTGATACAAGGGGAGGCAAGATTAGGTGCTTACAGATTGGGGAATACTCTTGACATTAGGCCAGGTCACATGAGTATTTCAAGGTTAGAGACAGGATACATGAGAGATCAGACTACATAACCAAGAGGTACTCTTTTAATACTCCATTTGATGTTTTAATACAGGAAAGAGCGGAGATCACCATAATGGAGCCCAATGCCCAAAGACAGGAGCAAACCTGGTATACAGACGGGTCTAAGACTGCGGAAGGCACTTGGGCGGGAGTATTCTCCAAAAACCCTGATACTAACCATAGTTATGCTATAGGAATACATTCCTCGGTATTTCAGGCCGAGGTATACGCAATTTTGCAATGTAAAACTATTTTGGGTGCCAGGTCACCAAGGGATCGAAGGTAACGAAAAGGCTGACGAACTTGCAAAAAGAGGGTCAGAAGAAACACCGGAACCAGACACAAACCCAGGTGTACCAAAAAGTACAGTCCGGCGTTTCATAAACGACTGGATTCGGGAACAACATATTAACTATTGGGGAGGCACCCCAAAACAGGCACATGGAAAATCCTTCATAGGCAGATCATGTCCCAAAAGAAATGGACAACTACTCTTTATGAATAGGAACCAGCTGAAAGTGGTAACAGGGTTCATGACTGGGCACGCCCCAATAAAGGTATACTTGAACAAAATTGGCATGTACAATGGGGAACTCATGTGCCGACTATGTCACAAGAAAACAGAAACGGCCAAACACATACTGTGCGAATGCGAAGCTCTAGATCGCAAAAGACAGGCACTTTTTGGACAACTCCAGGTTGATCCAACAACGTATAGAACCCACTCACCCAAGGACCTCTACAAACTTGTACAAGGTACAAAGGTGACAGAGTGGGTGCTATGAACTAACATGGGGTAAAACACAATAACCCAATAGGCTTCAGTGTTATTCGGAGACATAGTTAGACGAGCGCAGGAGACAAAAAAATTGCATTCATCGTGAATTGAACCGCGGATGAGAGAGAGAAATGTTGAATGCTAAACTAACTGAGCTGTCGAGACATGTCAAGTAAGTTATCTAAACAAATATATGTATTGTAAACTTCAACAAAAAAATTACAACTTTGAGTTGTCTGACGTGTCATTTGCAGGCGTTCTCATTCAAATTCTTGCAGATATTTCCTCCCAACCATCCCACAAAATTCTAGACTGAGGTACGATCGTAGTACCTTTGCGGCCTCTAGCTCTCAGTCTATAATTTTCTTAATAACTTTTTCTTACACAAAAATCTAATAAATTTGAATATAGTTTAAAAGAAAGTAGAAGTGGTTCTGTTATTTCATTAGAATATTTATAAGTAATCAAGACTATTAACCTGCTATAGATCAAAATCTGTGATCAATATTTTATAAAACAAACATTTGCATCAGTGAATTCTTTGGATACCAATAATATATTTTATTATCATTATTATTTTAAGAGCAAACATCTGAAGAGAAAAGTTAGTTATTTATCTGCCACAATTTCAAGATGTAATGGTAATAAATATATTTTCTACACGAGATAAACAACAAACGAATTTCTAAGAAGTTGCGACACTTAACAGAATGCAAAACTTGTCCAGGAATCCTACTAGGGTCACTGATTATATTATTGATTAATAAGAATTTAGGAATTTATTATTAATTACTTAGTCATACATATTATTACTTATTACAAATAATGTTTTAATCACATTAAAAAAGCAGTAATTATTTCGATGATTGGTTTGAAGTTATGAAAAACTACCGGTTCTACACTACGAAAACAAAAAAGTTTTAATTATTTTTTAAGGGTAATTTAAAAAAACTTATTTGAAAATTGTCAACGAATTTATCGTTAAGGCATTAGAATACAAGTATAAAAAAACTATACAGCGTACTTCTGTACTTATCGTTAAAGACTTTATTCAATATACCTATTATTTATGTAGTAATTTTCATTTAAATTATTATATGTTGTTAGTATGTACGTACGTACGTCTATGTATTGAAGGCACTGGTCAGATAAACAGCCTTCAACATAAATTATAATGCTTCACGCTGTTGCATAGTAAAATAATCTATTTGGTGTTATTCTTTGAGATCAGGTCCAGGTTCAAACGACCTTCCTTTATGGCCTGGGGTCTCCGGTTAGGTAGGTAGCACACAACCATCGCCATCTAAATTTTAAACACTCGATGTTTATCTCATCGTAAAAGACCTTATACATTGAAAACATATTTCTTTTACTCGGAATTTTAAGTCACAATACAATTGAGGATAAAAATTTTATTTGGATTTTAAATATTTTTTTTATTGCCAACTTCAGACTATATTGCTATTTTTGCTATTGCTTGAAATAAATATTAAAAGAAGTTAGATAGGTACCTTTCTACTTACTTTAAAATTAATTATCAATTATAAATCTTAGTCCTTTCTATTTTGATAAAAAATACATGCAGTTGGAATGTAAAAAAAGATTTAGGAATATATTGAAATTGTTTTTGACAAAAGTAGCATACCTGCAACAGAAAAATTGGCTTCAGATTGTTTACGAATCACTGAACTGAATCACATTTTCTCACGCATTCATCAGAAGTGGTCCTAGGTTTAAACCTTGGGGAACCCCGATCTAGTTAAAAATATATGTGAGACTTCATCTATAGATAGCGTCTGAGTTCTTAGGTTTAAGTATGAAATAAAGTGGTTTAATAAGTAGTGATCACTTAATACCTCAACTTAGTTAATTGTGATTCACTTTATCAAACGCTTTGGTAAAATCTGTTTAAATAGAATCCACTTATATAATTTATTATAAAGCTAATCGGAATAACTCAAAAGATCCGTATTAACTGATCTTTTTCCACAATAACATGTTGTTCAATAGATATTAGTGATTTCAGGCTACAAATAATTTATTATGAAGGCGATGAGCTATAAAAGATGCAAATTGTTTCTATTTGTGCATACATAAAAAAAGAAGAACATTGCTTTATTGTCCTTAATTGAATTAAATTTGTCACTCTACATTATAACTGTCTTATCTTAAAAGGCAAACAAACTAATTAAAAGATGAACAGTCTTAAACCCTCGTTTACCGAATACTGATCCGATATGCGATTCGCGCAAGTAAACGAATTAGTACGCCCATGTTTAAATGTTTCTGCACAGTTAAATCACGGTGGCATTATTAGTAAGGGCAGAATGGGAGTTTGGGTTACTACAGAATCCAATAAGTTTGAAATTAAATATTTGAGCGACTGTTTGAGCTATAAAGATGCGGTTTTCAGCGTAGTTTTGAGTAGCTACCGTTAGAGCGATTTTAAGAAAAGATTTTAGGAATTTACGCCTCAAAATCTATGTGGTGTCATGAAAAAAACTTCCTAATTTTCGACCGTTTTCGTGAGAAAAGTTTTTTGTGATACGGCGCTTTGAAAATTTAATTTTTTTTTTCAAAAAACGTTCCCCGGCATAATCTGTAATCCAGTAACGTAGTTTAAAATAATCTTTCATTCTATAGATACATACCTACCTACCTACTTAGAAAGAAATATGAATAGTGAAAGTTACATGAAGCAAATTATAATTTATACATATCGGTTTTAAAAACAAGTACTTGTGTTGGTAGTTACATATGTAAATTCTACAATCAACACTAGGGAAAATAAATAGTCTTAGTTTATTATTTTGAAAAAATAATTTGCTAGGATTTGTCTAAGAGCAAATCTATTGAAGTTTATCTACAGAAGTTTATCTACAGACTAGGAAGGGTCACTTTGATTCGTATTTGCTTTTGTTCTGGTAGTTAATGTTTTTTTAATATTGATGTGTTTACAAAACAATTTTTTGGTTAAATTATTACGAAAGGTCAATCTTTTTACGAAATAGGTTTAATAACAGTATCCACTAGTGAAACATCAATAAAATCTGTACAGGGTAAACAGATTCAATAGACAGTATTAAATAAATACTTCTTTATTTGAAATCTGTTATTCTTGCTATAGAACTTACTTGAGTCCCTGTTTTTTGATTGGTGTAACCTGTTTGAACAGTGTAATAATAAATAAAATTTATTTTTAGAAAATGCGTTTTAGTCTCCATTAAAAATTTTTCGATTGATATAGAGCAACATATATAAAAATAAATTGGACTAAACTACAATTAATTGACTGGATTAATTGATTGTTGTTCTGAATAATAACTAATGACCAATAAAAATTGTTTTTATATAAAATTTCTAAATATCTATTCAGTGAAGAAAAAAAGACTGTAAATTAGAAACTCTAGCAAAGGTAGGTAATTATTTTTTAAGGTCAGTAAACTTAAACTTTCAAACTATTAGCAAATTGTATATAAATATTTTAAAACCCGAAAGATGCTGTTTTAAATACTAATCATTCATTCTGAAATAGAACGTTATACATAATTATTAAAACATTTCTTCCACGCTAATTGTGGCTTGCTTAAACATTTTTATTTGGCGCAAATTAAACTAAACCGCACAACGCAACTTGTCATTTAACAATAAAATATTATAATTGATTATAACTGTGAAATTTGACAATATAATTACGGGGTATTAAAAATATTTCTTAGTGAAAGGCAAAAGATGAACGTGTAGGTAAAAGTTAAATGAGTGTGCCTTTGTGACCACACTTTTTTAAAATTTAATTTTTTTTCCGATAAACTATGGAAAGACACTAGCTAGACAATTTAGGAAATTAGCCTTGCATCATTATCGATTAAATATATTGCACGAATGTAAAAACGAGGATTATGCGATAATTTTGGGACAATTTACAATACAAGCTTATTCAAACGAAGTTTAGATATGAAATGTTTAACCCTTTCAGGACGGATTTTTATTTCTGTTTTACGTGTTATGTTGTAATCATTAATATTATTTCATTTCCTAACATTAGGAAGCTTTTTAAGCAATTTGTTTTTTTTTTTTAGAATTTTCCAAAATGTATTTAATATTTTGAAAAATGGGACATATTGTCCCATTAGTCCGTTCTACCGGGACATTACAGCCCATCAGTCTTGAAAGTTGTAAAATAATAAACAAAAAAATATATAGAAAACTGTATTTTACATACATACATACATACATACATACATACATAAACAAAGATTTGTGATTACATATGATAAGGTGTAAAACATTTGTTACATAGTGGGACACCACATGCTCTACAGACTGATCTTGTGCGCTTTTCAATATTGTTTTGTGAGCATCTAGTACACGTTCTCCGCTGTTGTTCAACAATAGGCATGTGATCTCCAATATTCAACATTGTTCTTTGCCTCTTCGAAGGTCGTCCAGATGTTGAAGGTCTCTTTATACTCGCCTTACTTTTCCCATGTTCAATAAGACTTTCTGCCAAAGACACCAAGAAATCCAAAATTTGTACATTTTTGCGTTTTACTTCATTATAGATAATGTAGTAATTTACAGCAGTCGTCACAACATGTAGTAATTATTGAAAAAGACAAGCGACGAAACATTTCTATTATTTATCACAAGAATAACTAATTTTTAATTATATTTAATCTTAATAACTAAAAAATATACTGACAATTAGTTTGACAGAATTGTCACTTATTTAATATTTAAAAAATAATATGAACTGTTATTGGTGGATTTCATATCCATACAGTGTCCTTACTAGAATGGATATGAAATTATATCCATTTAGTAGAACGTAATAGCTATTTTCGTTCTGTCTGTGCTTAGAATAGATAATATCCATGTGGGCGTAGAAAAAATATATTGTCGAAACTTTTTAGTCTTGTTTAGCAGATCAAGTTTTATTATTATTTTGTTGAGAAAAATGACAGCGAACAAACGTTTAAAATTATTTTAACGGGTGTGTAAACGTTGACACTACTTTTTTATTAATCGAAATAAGTGTATTCGTGTGGAGTTAAAGACCTTTTGTACAATTATGTTAACAATATATGTATATAAAGTGCATTTATAGTTCCCCTACAGCGGAAATCATAAACACAATTATTAAATTAAGCCACTTCAGACTCGGCTACGAGTAGCAGTACTGCAAGAAAACAAAATTTTAATGCATTGTTAAATTTTAATGACATATTTTTCTAGAATAGCTTTACAAATGTCAACACAAAATGAATGTTTACCGAGGGCCATAATAGCTATTTTGTTTTCTAAAGCTCAAATCAAATGAGATATTGCTTGTGCCTCTGCAACAAGCAATAGTAGATTAGATTATATTCGATTCGAAAGGAGTTGGATGTCTATCTTGGTCTTTTTTAATAGACTTGGTAGCTTTGACAGTGGCGTCCCCATGTAGTCACATGTTTCTGGCTTTTCTTCAGCTAGTGTTAGAAACTATAGAAACCTGCACAGGACATAAATTGACGTTTCTATTTCTTCTTCACAGAACCTGCACAATATTGCTTCTTCTGCTGTGCCTTCTTAGGTGACAGTGCCCGATAAGAACACATACTGTTATCTTTACGATTTGTTGTTTTTGATCCAATAGGTCTTCCGGATAGTTTCTGAGACTTATTCTGCATCCATTGATGGCTGGATACCTAGAATAATGCATTAAAAACTCCACAGAAGGGTTTGGGGCCTATCATGACCTTATCCGAGCCTTCTCGGGCTAGTTGGTCGGCTTTTTCATTACCTTGATATCTTTCGTGGCCTGGCACCCAAGCTAAGCTCTTGTCAGGTATTCTAGGTAGTCTTTCACCAGTCGTGATTTGATTCCTGGTGAGAGAGTTGTCTTTAGAGTTGCTTAGCTATCAGAGTAAATGGCAAAAGTTGTGCCTGATTTATTATATTTCTCTTGCACAGTGTTATAGGGCTATTAGTTCGGTCTGGAATACTGTTACGTATTCTCCTAATATCGTTGTTTTCAACTTGGATTCAACTATTCCAGCTCCGACTCCTTTCTTGGTTTTTGAACCGTGTGTATACCAGAGTTCAGTCTGTATTTCAATTTGAAAATGTATTTCAAAGCATATGGTTATGGATATCAAAAATAGGCATTTCCGAGAATCTTTTTTACTTGCTAGTATAGCCTTGTTTGTTCAATGCTATGTGGTTGGTTTATTGGGTTTTGTCCCTGAATTAGCCTATTAATGACGGACCTGGTTTCTCCTTGTATGAAGATGTGAAGTTGCGTGATGTTTATTAGTACCACCGTTGCTGCAGATGGTGTAGTACGCATGACCCTTGGCACCTATGGCACTCAAGAGAAGCAAGCCGCTCAATGCACTTTTATGCTCAGTTTTGGTTACCCACGCCACTGCGCAATAGATTATCATGAATCTTATCCTCCTTGTTTATAACCATGTATTCATTTTGGGGCTTAGGTTCTAAGCTATACTTACAGTGGCCCTGCACATTTTTAGGCTATACAGGACAAGTTATAGTTGTATGCACATGTACCAAATATCTGGAAACAAAGCAAACTGGTTTTTATATCTAAACCATGGCGTCCTACAAATTTTCTGCTGAAATTCTACACAAGGCCTACGTTCTCTGCCAAAAGATGACACTCTCATGCTACGATTAAAACACTTATTTCGCGCACTTAGTACGAAAATAACTATATTATCTACATTATTTTGAAAATTCTTTGCTTTACACTTTTATCATTGTAATAAAAACCAAATTAATGAAAATTATTAAAATAATGATTGGTAATGAGCAGTTCCTATTGACTGCACTGCAGTTTGGTAAAGCACAGTTTCTTAAAGAGTAAAATGGACAGGCGTCAACATGCATTCAAAAATAGCAGCTTACTGCACGTTGACGTGATGACATGTGTATATTTTACTCTATAAGGTACTGTGGATTGCCAAAATTCGACTGCATCGTGCAATCGACAGCAACCGCACTTTGCTGTCCGTCTATTTCCGCCCTAACTCTTTCTTAAACTACACTTGTTTAATGTCTTTATTTTTAATTTTTAGAATGGAGCTCAACCGCCTTGTATGTACAAAGAACACAGCTGCTAGACAACTCTCAGGACATGGTTATTTGGTTGTTTCATATAATTGAAAATAGAACTTCTTTAAGGTACGTTATTTTAATCTTTAAATTATATTTCGATAGTAACATAAAATAGGAATGGACGCAAACCGAATCTCGAAGCGACAAGCCGAATGTATAGGTTTATTTTTGTTCCAATTTCAATATTAGAACTATTCTGACATGCGTAGTGATTCAAAAGTGTTTTGGTTAATTTCGAATCAGTTCAGAACCGGAGGTAACGTAAAATTCTGTGTATTGGATCACTCATCGAATTATTTTAGAACTGTTTTAGAACGATCCAAACAGGAATTATTTTAGCTTTGTTTTGGTTCCGAAATTAGAATGGTTCAAGAATTTTATTTGAACTACACAGAACAGGTTGCGCAGTGACAAAAATAATAAAACTGATTCAGAATCGATTCAAGAAAGTGTGAACCAAAACACTTTTGTCATTACTATAGCCTTTTATTATTGAGGACAATTATTGTCAATTCTGTGAACTACATAATTTGCAAAACTGTAATTTGCCATTGTTTTTTGTTCTTAAGATTAACAAAGGGTTGTAAACGTCATATTTTATTTCATATGTATTCTTGTCGATTCTTGTAAAACGTTTTTACTTATATCTTTTGTTCTATTCGTGTTTTTACTTATATCTTTTGTTCGATTATTGTTTTACTTATATCATTTGTTCTATTCTTGATATTTTTTCATTAATCTTTTTTTGATTCTCATATTTTTTAAAATATACATAGAAAATATAAAAATTATTTAATTTCAAATTAGTCATCCCATCATGGATAATGGTAATATGAATACATACGGTTCTGGTGAACCAAAACACAGAATTTTACGTCATTTCCAGTTCTGAACCGATTCGAAATTAACCAAAACACTTTTAAATCACTGCGCATGTCAGAACGGTTCTTAAATTGGAACCAAAACAAACCTTTGTTTTGGTTCACTTTCGTAACTGTTCTAGAACTCTTTCAGAACCTTTAGAGCATGCGCAGTAGATATTTGCTGTTTTGGTTTCGCCAGAACTGTTCCGAACCTGTAAGTTCTATGTTTTGGTTTTTCTTGGGAATGGTTCCATAACCATTCTCGAACAGTAACGTCGGTTCTGGCCTAAAGCGAGAACTGTTTCAGAATTGATATGTTTGCGCTTGCGCTTTTTTGAAAGTTTTTTTGGTTTTGAGAGCCTGGCCATGTTTTGTGTTGGAATTTTTACAAGGAATTTTCAAATGACCAATGAGAATGGAGCAGTTGATTAGTTGATGTTGGGTCATAAGATTTTTTACGAATAAATTATTTAATTTATCTACGTTTTACAATATTATGTGGCCTCTTTCTTACCTAGACACTGACCCTGTGTTATTTCTTCTTTTTTATTTATAATTACTTTTTGACATTTAACTGTTCTGGCAGTGTTTTGGTATCGAATACAAGTGGAATGGTTACAGAACTGTCCAGAATTAAGGACCATTGCGCAATAGTTCTGCGCATGGTTCTGGAACAATTCCTATAGGTTCTCGTTCGAAAATTGTTCCAGAACCATCTATCATCTATCGATCATCGCTTATCCAGGCATCTTCGGCATACATGTACATCAATTTTTAAATAGAAAACGACCATATAAAAACAGTGTTGCCACTGTTTTCATATGCTTCTTCTCTTATTATTTGTTCTATGTAGTACCTAATAATTTACGAGGAATTTATATTCACTCATCTCAAAATTTTAGATCTATAATTAAATGTTTAATAATAATAATACACATAAATCATCTGAGTCATTAAAAAGATTTTCTATTCTAGAGTTCATATCGATGTTTTTTACTAAGAGTTCTTCAAGGTTGTAGATCCACTTCTTCAAATAATAGGCACTTGTGTTTGAAAACATTTTGCATGGGCGGCGAAGGTAAATACTTTAAAACAGCTGGTACAAACTATTAAAATGAGATATTTTTGCATACAAAAATAAGGTGGTTGGATTTCGAAGTTCGAAATGGGAGATGATACTGTCTGCTCGCGAAATGTACAAGAGGAAAGTAAAGTTCTGCTAAATTATTTTTCATTTTAGTATAGATTTTCCAATGGTTTATTTTCATTTAAAACCAACCTTGACTCTAGATGAAACTAATACGAAAACCTATCAATGAGGCAAAATAATGTTTTATTCTGTTTGTGGTTTTATTAGAAATGTTCCTATAAAATCATTCGAGATTCAATGAGGCCTTTAAAAATTCGCAATTCGCCAAAAAATGTAGATATTTAATCGATGTTATTTCACCGTGACATTAATTTAAAAAATAATCCCATGCTAATTTTTGATTCACTTAGTGACTAGTAATAATTTACATCACACTGAAAATGTTGTTTGATACAGCAAAGCAATATTCTTGGAAAATGTCATTCAAAGTATTTTGTCAAGAAGAAAACATGGGCAATTTGCAACTTCAACTCCTTGTATATCAAAAACTAATCGTAGGATTGATTTGTGCCCATCGACAATATTATTCAAGAGGTCAATAGCTGCAAAATACCAAAAATTCAGGACATTTTTTCATAAGCTGATACTTAGAAGGCGTCTGACACCTCAATTTTCAGCCGGAGGTACGAACATTTTTTTAAGTCTATTATTTTTCAATTTCGGGTTGTCTGACGTGTCCTTTGCACGGATTCTCAACTAAATCCTTGCAAATGACACTTCCTGATAGTCCCTTAGTCCCGTCAACCACCTCACAAAATTCCAGCCGGATCGTAGTACTTTCGCGGCAATTAACTGTGCGTCTAAAATGTTCGATAAAAGAACACATATCTCATTACTCTGACACGCATACCTAGAATATTTTTGTGGGAAGAACAATAATTTAAGAAATTATGTATCAAGTCTTAATGGAATTTTAATGTGGGCTATGTAATGCGTCCATACTAACAAACAACATCTTAGAAACAAAGTTAAAGTACAGTTTCTAATAAATATATGCATATTTTAAAATGTAGTGTCCATATTACGTAGATGATGAATTACTTGAAGGGGACTGGTTGGCGGAAATCAATACTTATTACATACATTTAATAGACCTTTGTAAATTATAAAAAACAATATTTTTGGGTTACAATTAATTACAAACAAACATTAATAGATATTAAGTAAATTCTTGAATACTTTGATATTTTTTAAATAATTAACGTCATATTTAATGACCATCCAAATAATTTTAATAAGTTACCTAATCAAAAGTTATAATTTGTTGCGTCTAAAAACTCATATTTTTTAATTTGATGACATCGTCTTCAACTAGCCTCGTGTTCTATGTAGGTTTTGTTACTGTTTCCCATCGTCACTTTAGACACAGCACTGTTAATTAGAAACCAAAATTGAATGGGTGTGAGTGGGGATTCCTGCATATACCTTGGGATTAATTTTTAATTAATTAAATATTTTACGTAAATTAAAAAATAAAAATGATCCTTTTTCATTTTTTTATAATTATTTATAAAAGAATTAAAATGTTGATAGTTACTTATTAAAAAATTCGTTAAGAGAGAACCGGAAGTGATAAATTATAGATTTCATTAAGATTCTAAACCACACTCACTGATTTGAAATGCAAATGGTGTCAATTACCTATATTTCTCCATCAAAATATATATTATTATCACGTATATTTAATAACAAAATTTTTAAATATACCTATGGATGGATGTACGAACAAATAAACATTTTATCTTAATCTTATTACATGTATCTCACAGATAGTAAAAACATCAGGTACATGCTTAGTTAAAAGTAAACTCTGTTATCATCGTCTTCAAAACAGATCAAGAGAACTTTATGAAACCAGAAAATATATACAAAGTGTCACTTTTACTCATATATGCATAAAAGTCCGATAAAATGCTCAAACAAAGGATAAGGAACTATTTGCCAAATAAAGCGATGTCATTTTGAAACAGTATGTAAGTAATAAAGTAATAAAGTAAACCAGAATATAGTAATTAACACAAAAATATTTGCTCATATATTTTGTTGTAACGGTTGTTGATCTAATCTTTTAAATTTTATTTGTTTATATATGTATTAGTCTAGTATACCGGATGGGTTAAAATTTAAGTTGAAATATTGAATTTTGGGCATAATTCCACATACTTTTCATCCATTGGTGACTTGAGTTTTCATAGTGAATAAAAATATACTATCAACATTATATGGAAGAATCTGAAATAAAACCCGTAATAAATGAATTAAAAAATAAGACAGCTGTAGGTATTGTACGATTGTTTAATTTAAAAATATTTAAAATAGTCTATTTATAATTTATTTACATCAATTACTAATTATTTATTTATTTATTTATACTTAACTATTTATATTTCACGGTTCTAATTTATTTAACAATTCGCCTTTACTTAGCAACGTTTATATACAATACTTAAAGTTTTATCGACAAAGTCCCGCTATTTATTTAAAAATATAACAGCATAGAAAAATCCAATCCTGACTAGAAGCTCCATGCAAGTCCAGAAGTTCTCGAAATTCTTCATCCACTCGTCGGGCTACGTACAGAGAAAACATTTAAGTCGATTTCTCAAGTCTCGAGGCGGGTCAACAAAGAACAGAGCTGAACCGGCCGAAAACGGCTTCCCACGACATTATCACTCCTTAAGATACTTTCTCCTGGCGAACTGAAACTGAATGGTTGTATCTGCAACTAGACCCTCTTTTTGTCAATTTCCATTTGCACGGAAGTAACAAGGGACGGTCTTCGCTGTAACCTGAACACTGGGCGATGGCTGCAGACCAGTATTTGAATCTCGGTATCTTAGAAAATTACTTTTACCTTGTTTCTAATAATCCTCCAATTCAACTATTAAGCTCTATCTTTGACAGGGCTAGTAATGCTTCCCATACATCATAATAATTGGATCAATCTAGGCAGGTGTTCTTTGTAAGAAAAGGTAGCGCGATCCATCTTGAAGTTTTAAGGCTGTTTCCGGGTATGATAACTGACCTTGAAGTTCTGGCAATCGATCAAACTTCTTCCGGAACCCAAATGCCAAACCTCGAACGTCATTGATGCTGGCGGAAGTGCTATGGACCAGCGAGTAGTCTTTAGGAACCCTGAGCAGATCTTGTTGTTGCTCGGTTATAACCTCCATAAATTCTTCAAAGACAAAGTTAGGTATTTTTTGGAGCTGGTTTACTTCTTCTTCCTCGTCGTGGTCACCCTCAAATGGCGCCAGTCCCGTTTTGGTACACTACCTTTGGTTTACCGTTCGGGATATCACTTATACGGTAAATTACATTATTAATTTTTTTCTTGATGAGGTACGGACCTTCCTAGAATCTTTGAAGCTTTGGAGGATAACTATTTTGTCTTTTTTTTTGGGTTATGGAGCCAGACTTTGTCGCCTTTCTTGAAATATCCTTCTGTAGCTTGGGTATTGTACCGCTGGCGATTTGAAGATGCTGGCGAACTAACCAGTCGCGGCTCATGGGCTAGTCTACGAGGAGGCTACTTTTGAAAGGTACACCCTATATACTAAATACAAATATATATTTCTATTAGATTACCATGTAATATTTCTGCTTTTTGAATTCTAATAGAAATATTTATTTGTATTAAGTATATAGGGTGTTCCGTTCAAAAATAGCCTTCGTAGCCAACTCATGCGTATTGTCCATTTTTCTTCGTAGCTGAATCACATAATCTTCATCAGCTGTCTTCTCCAAGGTCGCCATCTAAACTCGAGGTCGCACGATTATGGGGCAAAGTAAAAAATAATACGAATTTTAAAAACCAATATAGAACTTAGGAAAAAAAAGGAGTCATTTTAGTTGTTGATTTACATAGACAAAGTAGTAACAAACAAAGCTATATTAATATATACTCATCATTCAATAGGTACTATTTTAATAATTAGTCAAAACTTAACTATGTCGCTTTGTCCCGATTTTCCTTATATCCCTAAAATTTTTTGCCCTTTGAAATGATGTATCACTCAACTCCCCTTTTCATTTTAAATTTTAGGGGTATCATTGGCCATAGGGTTGAAGATGCAGGTTAAAAAATATATTTAAGATGCAAAATCGACATGTCCGAGCATTTCTGCTTTTAATTTCACGAAAAGATCAAAATCTAGGTGTATACGAGTACTTTTCGTTAAATAACCCTGTATACGAACACGACTAAATACAGAAACTATGGATAAAAGCAAAACCTAAACTTCTATTACATACTGCGATTATTGCGTTTAATATTATTAAAGTATTATTTACAAGAATTTAATAAAAATCCGAATATCTAACCTTCAGTTTATTTTTCTTATAATATTGTCAATAACAATCATTTATAAAAATGTTGAATTAAATGTGATAGAAATAGACATTCTTATCTCAATCACCAAATATAAATAATTTCAAGAGTTCGCTTTACAAAATATTTAGGACTTAGCGTTTGTTTTACTTAGAAGTTGGCATACAAACTTCAATGATTGAAAATATATTTGTATTTAGAAAATCGTTGAAAAAAATCATTAAATCAGTCATTTTGAGTCAAAGTTACAATCAATTTGGTTCAAGCTGTAAAATAGACGTTGTTTATGGAATAGTCTGGCCTTGAGGAAGGTAATCACACTGCAATTACTCTTTGCGATCTGTCTAAAACTTTCGATTGCATATCACAGGAAATCTTGATTGAGAAGTTAAATTAGGTACTATGGTGTCCGAGGAAATGTGCTATAACTTTTATAATCTTATTTATCTAAACGATTTCAAAACAAAAGGTCAAATTTCAGTTCAATTCCACAGGACTCTGTCCTAGGACCATTATTATTTATTATGTACACCAACTAATGTATGAATCTGGTCAATTTGCAGACGACACCACTTTTGTATATTCTGCAAGTAATGTAACTGAGCTGAAAAATACTGCTGAAACTATTAACGCTAAAGCTGAATATTGGTTCTTAGCTTATATAACAATTAAAACAAATCTTAGAAGTTTTCTTCGAGTTTCTAATAACTAGAAAAATTGATATCACCATAAGGGAACCCAATGCCTACCAACATAGACAGGCACAGGGACAATAATATTTTCCAACAAGGTACTTATCATAATTATGATTAAAATATTGGCAATGCTATTTGAAACACCCTGTATATAACAAGATTAATTTAAAAAAATGTATCTACATATAAGTAAAATATGTTATTTTGTGTGAAGTTAAATTATATTACGGGTAGTTAGAGATAATTTAAATGTTTACTACGTCAATGTCTGAAGATTTATCTTAGGCAAAATCTTATGTTTATTACACATTTTTAAATCAATATTTAATATTCGTTGCAAAACTGACGTATTTGTACAAAAGATTAGTCAAAGGACATTGTTCGAAGTGCTACGTGACTTTTCTAATGTATAAACGATCATAATCTTAATTTTTCATTACAAAATTCAAATAATACTTCATTGTAAATATTAATCACACAATTTTTGTTAATACGAGTACGTATAATCTTATCAGAGCCAAGCAGTCTGTATCTATCGTTACATGCATCAACAAATTTTCTCTCCTTATCGTATTTGTATTACGTGGATATCTGCGACTACCTATAATGGTGGGTGAGGTTTTTCCGGGTTTTCCTCATCTGTAAGTCAAATGGCACCATAAATAATCTTTAAGTCGCCCCGGAGCCCCACGGATAATAATAATATCCGTCCCTTCCCCACACAAGCTCGCAGTCGGTTTCAGCGGTTGAAATTCACTCGTAAGGGTGAATTAGAGAGAGTATTATTATTATAAAGTAAATTTCATATCAAATCACTAAAAGTTTAAATTGTTGTATGTGCATTGATCTCTTAAATGTTTTCTTTATAGACATAAACATGTAATGTACCTACGCCAACCGAAGTGCTAGAACAAGTCATACTGCAGCTGTGTTTGTAGATTCATATTTAAGTTTACTTATGTATTTAGCAAATAATGAAATGACCTTCTGGTTATTAACAGATCTATCAAGTGCAAGAGATACCGTTAAAAAAACAAAACCTGATAAATAATAAATGCTTGAAAAATAATGCTATATGTCGATGAACGTTAATTATGTAAGTTTTGAAATATAATATAAAATTGATTGATAATATTAATCTTTATTATTCGCTGATAACTTATTAGATTTTGTAATTTTTTGTATTGAACAAAAACAATTTTATTATATTTTGGCACGTAGGCTAATCTAGTAATTTCAATTTCCATATCATAGAGGACGTTCCAAATAACTTTTGATCCTTGGTGGATTTAAAACAGACAAAACAAATCAATTTTTATACCAAAGGGTCGCAGCCAGGAAATTAACCTGGAGCGGGTCACCTTAATAATGGTTTTGAGCCCATTTCGATTTATATCTGTACCCCAGAGCTAGACTATGTTAAGTCCTAATTGGACAAATTTTAGCTAAATATGTTAAGTGACTTAAAATTTTGTGGGGCATCGGTTGGTATTTTCCATTTTGGCGTATCTTTTAAAATAACTAAAATGGCTCTCCTTAGGGCAAACAATGTTAAGTAGCGCTAACCTTATTTGCCTCTGGATTTGTGTTCAGTTTCAATTTCTATTTACAATGCCTGGGACAAGACGTGGTTCGTGGTCTTCTAGGACAAGTCCATGCTCGTAAGAGCTCAGTACTTTGATGGCTGCTTGACTGTCGGACATGATGATAATCTCTTGTCTATGATAGTTTCTCTCGATGTTAAATTGGATACACTTCTCGATGGCGTGAATTTCCGCCTGGAAGATGCTTGGGTATTTTCCTAAGCTTTCGAAGTGCTTTGGTCTCGGCCCATACACTCCTATTCCAGTACCTTCTATGGTTTTGGAACCGTCCGTATACCACTGAATAGCACGTCTTTCGGTTGCAAGCGCGATGGATTCTTTGCTCTATTCTTTCTTGCAGACCAACTCTGTGGTTTTGAAGTTTTTCACAACACTGTACTCCTTTAGCATTTCATCCTGGGACATGTCTGATTACTCCGTTTCTGATCATTCTATATCGTGTCCTTTTTGCCACTTCTCTATCATCAAATGTAGATGGGCGAGGTTTAAGATCACATCCATTGCGGCCGTAGGACAGGTTCTCATTGCACCAGTAATGCAAATACAGGCAAGTCTTTGTACTTTTGAGATATTAGCTCTCGTAGTAGCTAAACTAGTTCTTTTACTCCAGGCTATAGCCCCGTAAATGATGATTGGTCTCATTATTGCAGTATATATCCATCGCAGTATGTTTGGGTTACATCTCCATCGTTTACCCGCAATATTTCTGCATACCATTAGGGCTTTTGTGGCCTTATTTACTACTTCCTTCTCATGTGTGTTCCAGATAAGTTTGTTGTCCAGGACGAGGACTAGATATTTGACTTCATTTTTCCATTCTATATCTATCCCGTCTAATTTAACGGTTATGAGATTAAGTTTTATTTTTCTTGAAAAGGCTACTAGTGTTGTTTTTGTAGGGTTTATACTAAGTTCCACTTCACGGCACCATCTTTTGGTATGTTCTAGTTCTCGTTGGACTATATCACACAGAATATTACTAAACTTGCCACTAGCAAATATGACTATGTCATCGGCATAATCTTGAGTCAATCTGCATAGAAGTTCGTCTACGGTTAGGCTCCACATTAATGGGGATAGAACTCCTCCTTGTGGACATCCTCTGGTTGTGCAGTTGGAGATGGTGTCCTGCCCAATCTGTGTCTCTGCAGTTCTCGTAGATAACAGCTGAGCCATCCATCTGGATGTGATGTTATCTACTTCTCTGTATGCAAGTGCTCTTTTTACAGATTCGTGTGGCGTGTTGTCAAAAGTTCCTTCTATGTCTAGGAAGGCACACACGACCGTTTCTTTGTTTGTCAGTGCATCCTAGATTACGTCAGTCAACTGTACCAGGGCAGTTTCGGATTGAATGGTAAATAATATCGTATGTTTACAAAGAAAGTACAAATATATTTATTTTCAGAAAAGTAGATTTTAATATTTTTTTCAATATTTAATAGGGAGTGGAAAATAAAATGAGAATTATCACGTTTATTATTATTGAATTGACCGTAGTTATGATTTAGTGGATTTTTTTTAATAAAACAAATATTACAGGACTTAATCACTGCAGTTATCACGAATTTGCAAAAAAATGGGCTTAGTGGATTTTCTTTGTATGCCCACGCTATTTAATATTCACATTAGATATTGACTACATTTTATGACATTGTTGCAAATAATAACAAAACCATTGTTTTTGTTTATGACCTTTATTATCATCTGTATTAGCTAGCATCTTTGTAGGTATATCATAATAACAAAATTTGCAAAAGTTTACTATCAAATTACTCTTGATAAAAGCAGCTGAAGACTAACATCGCTTATTGTTAAAATACATATTCAGCATGTTTATAAAATTATACAGGGTGGCTGTTAAAGATTAAACCAAACCTCTGTTGCTTACACCAAAAATGTATGTAGTTAAATTTGAAATATTTGCTCACAAGTAGGAGCAACTTTTTTAGGGTCGTCGTCTTGATTTTTTTTTAATGAGAATCAGGTTTTCAAATTCCTTTAAATGGTGTATTATTAAAAATCAAGATTTATTGCTCAACATTTACTCATACAATAAAAATTTCACCAACTTGTGCACAAATTAATCTAATTTAACTATACAGTATGTTAAGTTTCATTCAATGACGCAGAAGAACGGTATAGAATACCTAAGCGATGCTATTGGTTAGAATGATTAGATGGAGATAGAGGTAGAAGAGGACGCGTCGTCCACTAGCGGCAGGTAGTCAGCGGATAAAAGAGTCTGTCTTTATTTCGAAAGGTCCACGGGTTAACATTTTGTATACATTTTTACATCGAGAAGTGTATTGAAGGTATTGACAAATCTCTTTTAAGTACATCGTTTCAATATCTATTTCTCACCACTAAGAAAAATACATATTGGGCTGATGTTCCTCTATAAATTAACACACAATTCTATTGATTCTCCTGAGGGGTGAATCACTCCCGAAATATTGGTACGTTTTCACCCAAAATCACTACAAATTTTGTCGAAATTTTCGAAATCGTCATCGAAAAACATGATCAAAATCATCACCGAAGTGACTTCGAAATTATTTCGTCACCCAAAAGAAGTAGAAGAGACAAAAAAAGGTCATCGTATAAAATTAAGGGGTATTTTCAGCGAAATTACCGAAATGATATAAAATCAATTTTAGGCAATTTCCGAAATATGGGTAAGTTTTGACCTTAGTGGTTTACCCCCCTCAGATTCTCCAAATCTTTATCAAGTGGATTTTCACGTTCCTAAAATTCTCTCTAGAAGAACTACTATAATATTTTACTTAAATAATACTAGAACTAATATTATTTCTAAATCCCCACTTCATAGAATTTACAACAACTTTAATCATGTGGCAAACTCATGCAATATTTACCATGATTCACTAGCTCTAGTTTTAAATAAATCCAGTCAACACTTTCATATAAATTATCTTAATCTTAATTTTTGTAAGAAATTTCTAATATTCTAGTTATTGCTTTTATACGAACTGAATAATAATAATAATGTTTCTTTCCTTCGTCTCTTTTTAATATATATATTTTTGTCACCTAAATATGTTAAGAACAAACCGAGCACCTTGAAAATCTCAAATTCCTTCTAATTTTTGTAAAATTTTCAGGAAATATCAATAATAACAAAACTTATGGTGAAGAATCCTTGATTTTTTTTTGTAAACCTTCGAAATGTATTTATTTTGATAATTTTTAAAAGGAATTAAAAAAATATATTTACGCCCATTCTGTATTAAATCTATGAAAATTTGTTGCTTTTTGTTTTAATAAATATATAATAAATAGTTTTTAAATGAGAGGGTTTCTCACTTTTTTTTTCTTAAATACTTCGTAGAGTGCTGCCTTACCGTTGCATAAATTTAAATCTCCCAATATTCTCGAGACACATAGCATCGCGATGCATTCCCAGTGGCACGCATATAAATACAATTTTACCTCAAAACATTTTCGGGAGAGGTCCGGTTTGCTCTTAAAAAATATTTTAAATAATTCTGCTTGGTTGAATATACTTGACGTTACTTTCATTTAGTTGTACATTTCTAATTATATTTTCTGTTGAACAGTAAAAAATAAAGAATTATTATTAACAGCAACCCTGTATATTTATACAAAATAAAACCGAAACTTTAACTGTAAGTGACTCGGGTATAATCTAATATTTTTATACTACTATTAAAATGTCCAAAAATATGTATATAAACTGTTGTCTGTGACTAACGCTGTATAGATAATGTTTTTCCTCAGTAGCAATTAATATTTACTAAATTTTTTGTTATCAGGAATAAGTATTTTTTATCAGTATTTTTCATTTGTTTAACCTAATAAAATAATAATAAAATAACCACGATCGAAGTAAATTTTATCTAAAAAAATCTTTCACATTATTACCTAAGTTTTATGTATATATTTAATATGAAAATTATATTTGTCTTGGACAAATAAATTCAACACAAAATAAAATAAATTTATAATACCTATTTTTATATAATAAACAATAATTTATTAATACCAATTCTTTGGGCAGTACATTTACCGTTCTGCCAGTTTAAAAATAGCAAATCAAGGTCTTTAAAATCACTCATTTTCATACAATTCATCTCATTAGCCTGACGAGCACCCATTATTAATGAAAACTTAAAAAAATTAAATGTAATTCGAACCATTTTCGACCAATCCGATCATGCTCTAATCCTTTAAGTCCCTCTCTGACTTGTTTGTGCTTTTAAAACTTCACTTGTTCGATTATTAAAGAATATTTAAAGAAATAAGTCAACCCCCATCCCTCCGGTAATACGCCAATAGCTAGTCGTAGAGATTCATTCATAAAATGCACGAGAACGATCACAAATTTGGTAAAGGCGCAGTCTAAGAAATGATGGAGGTGCTTTATAGAAACTTATTGGAGCCACAAGAATAAATAATAACCAGAAGGATATCTCTCATTTAATTCCTTTTTAAGTTCAGACACTACAAATATAGATAAGTAAAAGATGTATATATATAAAAAAAATATTTACTTATCTTTCCAAATGACACCCTTTTTGTCTTTTATAGTTTTAAAATTTCGGTTTATACATTTAAGAGTATAAAATAATCTTACTCTACCGAATAATTTTATTACATGGATGTGAAAAACTTGTATTTCTACGAATACTTTGAAATGTATCTATTACATTTTCGTTTATAATAATAGTTTCAAAATTTATTTGAAATATTACCTCTAAAAAGGAGATAAATTTTACAAAATCATTCTGTGGCGTGTTTAAGTTACCAAATAAATCTAAATTGGAGCTGTTATAAACTTTATAGTAACAAAATAAAGGTGTATGGTCTTAAGAGTTTTACTACAACAAAGTTTAATAAAAAAATAGATTATTATTTTTATTAATTTAATAAAATAAACATTAAGGTATGTATGAAAGTTTCGGTGTAGGTATGCTTGAAGGTCACGAGCCCTCGAAAATCACGTGATCGGAGATATCCTTCTGGTTATTATTTATTCTTGTGCCTTGGCGAAACTTCCACATATTTTAATTTCTGGCGAATGCGCTATAGGAATGTTTGCGATCTCACATTTTAGGCAAGATAACTAATAAAAAATGGGTACATTTTAAAACTGTCGTGGACAAAAAGTATTATGAAGTAGCTCATTTTCGATTATTTTCTGTCCAAAAAAACACGTTGGAATAAAAACTTTATTACAAACGTACAGAATCACTGTTTGTTATTCAATCGATTACAGAAAAATCCTACTAAAATATAAGAATGCACGTTTTGCCTCGAGTGCAATGATTGTGGAATTACATTAGTGCTTTTTCTCTTAAAATAAAAATGATCTTTACTCAGGTAGGCTAGTTCCTGTTAAGGAACTGAAATGCGATAAATGGTTTCATAGATTTGAGAAAGATAATAAAATAAATGTTATAGGTAGTTAGCCTCTGAGCCACATTTTGGTTCTCGCTACATTTCGTAAGATGTCAATACGCCCACATTATTTGATTTTTTATAAGTTTATTCCGCCTTACCGGCGCCTGTAGAATTAATTTACTTCTTTAATATCTTATTTTGCAATAAACTGATCAGTCTACAATAAAATCGCAGTGTAAAAAGTTACATAATTAACAGAAACCATTCAAGTAAGTTAAAACGTGCTTAAGTTATTTCAACATTAATGCCAGTCTCGATTTTTTAACACGCGGCTCCATTTAAATGCGTCACGAATCACGAAATTGAATATTAAACGAACTACTATAAATATGTTTCTTATTTTGACGTATAAAATGACAGCAAGTATCAAAATGATCTACACATAAAGTTGAACAATATGTAATTGGTTACAAAAAGTTCATTATGTCAAAGAAAAGAAAACAAATAAAAGTAAACCTTTTTGATTTTAAAATCAATATATAGAGTGAGTCATAATTATTAGGACAGAGTAAGCGCATGTTATTTGAATCAAATTCTGAGGAATGGACCCAACATATCTTAATAAAATGTTGAAACATTTTTTTTAATTAAAACATTTTTTTCTTTATTTTAAAAGTAGAGAAATCCGTATTAAATTATTCCTCTCTAGGAACATTCAATTATTTTAAAAACTAACTAATTTGTATTTATGTAACTATTTGTGATGGATTAAGAAATTCGTATCTATCTTCTAGGAACATTGTATTATTTTAAAAAAATACTTTATATTTATGTAGGTAACTGTTTGTCTTGATTAAGAAATTAAATGTACTTAGTAATTACTAAGAAATACTGATTTTGACTATTTATTTTTGACTATATGTATAACAAGGATTTATTTTTGTTTCAGAAAATGCAAGAATGGTATCAAATGAAGTTACCTTACTCCTTCATCTGCATGTGTGCGTTTTGGTTTTATACACATCATCAACAGTAGCTTATCAACATGACTTCAGGTTTATTTCATACCAAGGTAAGATAAGTTTTCTTGTAATTTTCAAAGAAATCTCTTATAGTTTTAATTGTATGAAATAAATATATTCCAGTCATTTGTTAATAATGAAAAGAGAATTTCTAGAATTCCTAGTAAAATTTGCTGTAATGATAATGAAAGCATTTAGTACATTCTTTGAAAGTGTCTATTCTTTGCTAGATAATGATGACTTAAATTTACATTTTAACTATGATTATCTTATTTAACTGTATCTACTGGTATATATCTACTAAAAATGTGATATTTATATATCAACATGGATTCATGACTTCTCATTCAACTGTTAGTAATCTGGCAGATTTTAGTCAATATCTCTGTGAATCATTAGATAGTAGAGGACAGGTTGATGCAGTGTATACCGATTACTCAAAGGTCTTTGATAAAATTAGTCACAAAATATTTCTGTAAAAGCTTTCTTGTTTAGATTTTAATATCACTTCTTATCAAATCATATCTAACTCAGCGCAAACAATACGTTTGTTATAATGGATTTAATTTCAGATTTCTTTACTTTAAGTATTACCTCAAGGGTTCAATTTAGGGCCACTACTATTCTTAATATTTATCTTAATGCTTTGCAAATGACTTAAAATTATATTCCCGTATTTCCAGTAGGTACAGAAATGGTTTTATATTTATTTTTGCTTCAGATCTCCAGTCTTCGGTTACAAGTTTTCAATCTGAAGGAAATACATCATTTTCGCAAATGTTATTCGATATATCGAGAAATCAAATTTTCGTAGGTGCAAGGTAACAAAATAAAATGTTTTCATAAAATACAGACATTATATAACTTAATTTTTTTTTCATAGAGATGGTTTATATAGATTGTCCGTATCAAAATTGAAATTTTTGGAATATGCAAATTGGGAATCGTCAGAAAAGAAAAGAAATGCTTGTATGTTCAAGGGCCAAAAGGAGGAAAGTTGCCATAATTTTATAAAAGTTCTATTAAGCGATGGAAAAGAAATTTGGTCATGTGGTACTAATGCTTTCTCCCCGCAGTGTTCTTGGAGAGAAGTAAGGATATTTTATATTATCCGGAGGTAGTAATTTCGAAGTTTTAGCACTAGAATATTGTAGTGACTTACTTTTTATATTTTAACTAAAATTAGATACGGAAAATTATGTTTCATTTTCTAATTTAATTTATATAATAGCAAAATGCATTATTTTGCCTGTTTAATCTAACTTTTAAAATCATTTCCTTCCACAAAACATATACAGTGCTTTCGTAAAGTAGTAAATTAATTAATTTTTAGTCAAAATATTCATTCGCTTTTAAGGAAATTCCCGAAAAGGGTTGAATTTTAATTTCCCACATTTTGAACAAAAAGTTACATATACAGGGCGATGAACTTGTGAATAATGACGTCAGCGACAATTTTTTTTTAAATATGATACCCTATGTATAATATTCAATTTTTGAAATCGCCATGGAAAAATGAATTTTAAAACATATATACTACATTCTTTCGTAAAGTAGGTAGGTAGTGGATAAATTAGTTAAACATTCAAAGAATAACTTTTGGAAAAACACTAGAAGAGTCGAATTTTAATACATACAGGATGATTCGTGTAGGAGGAATGACGTCATCTATATTTTTTTAATGGTCATTCCATTTTCCGAAAATAAAATAGAAAAATCTATTATGAAATATCAAAATATTAAATTTAGTGGCAATGGTAGAAAAAACAACAAAATTAAATATTGTACCATTAGCTTCCTATTTCCACTTGCCTGACAAAAATTTACTGTAAAAACTAAATATTTTGAGTGTTTCAAAATTTTTGCGAAATTCACACCTTCGGATTCCTCGACAGACCTTTTTTTCCAAAACAATACCAATGTCCTATTTTGTTTTTCAGATTAATAATATATCAAATGTAACAAAAGTTATGGATGGGATAGCAAAAAGTCCGTATAATCCCGCTGCTAATATAACTGCATTTTTGTCTGAGAACGGAGACTACTATTTTGCTGGTCCTACAGATTTTTCCGGATCGGACTCGTTGATCTCAAAAAGTGTTGGAAACAGAGTGCTACGTACCAAACAGTCTGACAGTTTTTGGCTTAACGAACCACAATTTGTTGGTTCCTTTGAAACTGATAGGTTCGTTTATTTTTTATTTCGAGAAGCGGCTGTGGAATATATGAACTGCGGAAAAAATGTGTATTCAAGAATAGCAAGGGTGTGCAAAAATGATAAAGGTGGAGAACAATCTATGTTTAGAGACAATTTTTCTACGTTTATAAAAGCCCGATTGAACTGCTCATTAAGTGGCGATTATCCATTTTATTTCAATGAAATTCAGGGTATTTCATACGTATCTACTGAAAATATTGTGTACGCAACTTTCGGCACTCCGTCAAATAGCATTCCAGGATCTGCCATCTGTGCATTTAACCTAACAACAATAAACAGAGCCTTCGATGGACCTTTTAAATATCAACAAGATATAGACAGTGCATGGAGTCAACACAAGAATTCATATAAGGATCATTTTAACTGTGAAGCAACTCATAGAAAAGTAAATTTATTAGAGACATCTCAATACCATTTGATGGATTCTGCAGTACAATCTACGAATATTGATCCACTTCATGTTGCCACAGGAGAGCGTTTTACTCACATTACAATAGATGTAGTCGAAACGAAATTGACTAATGTTCATATTATTTATGTAGCTACATTAGAGGGCATTATTAAAAAGTTAAGTTTACTACCACCTTATAAACACACTTGTGTGGTTGAAATATGGCAAGTTGTTCCAGATACAAACATTCCAATTAAAAATATGCAATTCCTAAAAGAGACAAATTCCGTGTACATTACAACGAATCAAGCATTAATGCAAATATCAGTAGATCACTGTAACAGACATTCCTCCTGGGAGAACTGCCAAAATGCTATGGACCCGTACTGCGGTTGGAACGATAGAGAAGAGATGTGTTCTAGAGCACCGCGAGGAGATCCTCACAATAAATATTGGAAGCAGATTATTTCCACCTGTCCTTCTTTATACACACCTGTTGATGGAGGGTGGGGTAGTTGGTCTACATGGGCTCCTTGTAACCACAGAGCTTTATTGGATTTTAATTCTTCCGATCAGTGTTTATGTCAAACCAGAGAATGTAACAATCCCGCACCTATCAACAACGGAAAACCATGTATCGGTCATTCGATATCCGTCATAAACTGTACAGTCCATGGCGGATGGTCTGATTGGTCAGCGTGGTCAGCATGCTCAGCTACCTGCGGTACAGCTGTTAAAACCAGGACTAGAACATGCACTAATCCAGCACCAGCTTTTGGAGGTAGAGTTTGTGTCGGACAAGATCGAATGGAAGCATTTTGTTCTGAATATTCTCCATGTCCATCTCAACCGATAGATGGTGGTTGGGGTCCTTGGTCGCCATGGACTTCTTGCACAGCTCCTTGTGGGGGAGGTTATAGAATAAGACAACGAAAATGTGATAACCCCTCACCTTACAACGGTGGTCAGCATTGTAGAGGTAACGATGTAGAACATGAAAGATGTAATGATAGTCCTTGTACTGATATTAAAAAAATCCAAACCACTGACTGGGTTACTGACACCAATACTACCTTCACTGGCTATCACAAGAAAAGATACAAGATCACATGTAAAGCTCCAGTGAAATTCCAAAACCAAATAAAGATTTCCATAAGGGAAGAGGAACGATTCTGTTCAAATCTTCAGTGTAACAATGACGACAACGAATTTTTAGGCTGGACTACATGGTTAAATTGGAGTGAGTGCTCAGTGAGTTGCGGAGGTGGTACTCAAAAAAGGACTAGGTCTTGCAGAAAGGGAAGGAACTGTTTAGGCGAGTCTATGCAAATTAAAGAATGCAATATACATAGCTGTGAAGATACATGGGGTTGCTGGTCAGAATGGTCACCATGTAATGTTTCATGTGGATGGGGAGTCAAAACACGTACAAGAACTTGTTTGGGACAAAACTGTAATGGACCATCGAGAGAACAACAACCTTGTCAGGATCAACCATGTGAAGGTAGCTATGCAGATGAAAAATATAATATATGCCTTTTTTTTGGTATTTTCCTCGAAATATAGGTGCAATATAATTTTAATTTTAAATACTCCCGTAATTGAATTTGTAACTTTAGGATAGGTTAAAAAATAATTACGTACCAGCTGCATTAGTCGAAAACAAAAAAATAACATTACAATAGTTTTTTAAATCGGACTTGACTAAGGAAGTAAAATGTCGTCCATTTGTAAGCAAAACATGTAACTTTGGAATGTAAAATCATCCTAAATAACACCTATTGTACGGCTATCAAAACTGTAATTTTTTATTTTAAATATTTATTCTTGACAAGTGTTATTACATTAAACACTCTTTTATAGGAATTCTAGGATGGGGTAACTGGACAGAGTGGTCCCTGTGTGATCAAAATGATGAACAACATAGAAAAAGAAAATGTTTCCATGAAAATCCAGGTCCACAGGAATGTCAGGGAAAAGACTGGGAAACCAGAATTTGTTTTGGAGACTTTCCAAACGGTGAGTCTATTGTTTATTACTAAATAATTAACAAATGGTACAATAGAGGGGAAGGGGGGAGGTAGAAAATAAAACTAAACATGCATCATGTTATTTTTTAATTAACATTGACAGATGGCTGCAAAGTCATAGTGCCTAGTAGTCACAAGGACAGCCACTGGTATCTGCTATAGTAGTTTAAGACAAGTTTACATTCTCATGATAGTGATTCTATCGAATGGATTGTCCGTATCGCACACTTCGTGCGATATGGCCATCATATCAACTCTTGTTACACAAACTACTATTTTTCTGATTTAGCTAGTTTAGAAAAATCTTAGAAAATATGATTTACAGACAAAAGTTATGAACAAAAAAAAAAAGTTTTAGTTTAAAAATATTCGATTTTAGTTAGGTTTTATGCAGTCAAGTTAACAATCATTCTGAAATTCTGGATTTGTCACAAGTGTGCAGTACATTTTAGATGAGATACGAAATAAAAGTTGTTATATTATACAGAGTGTTGTAAATAAGTACGAAATATTTTTGGGGGTGGTTGCCAAAGTTATTTTGTTAAAAAAAGTTCCTATAAACGTAGATCGAAATATGGTTCGTTTCGGAGATACAGAATGTTTAAATTTAAATTTTTTATGTATTTCTATTAATTATTTCAAAGAGTTTTAAAGGTATTGACTCGAAATTTACAAAACGCTTTGGAGGGATAAATGTGCATTTTGGGGTGGTCCGAATATTTATACCTGCACCAGTGGCGTTCGTGCGAAATGCCATAACTTTTTTTTAATAAAAGAATGGTGCGCCACTGACTTTTTCCCGTCTTGAAATTTAGATAACGAAATAACTTCGGCAATCACCCCCTAAAGTATTTCGCACTTATTTACAAACACCCTGTATAGACAGCAATGTAGGTAAACACAGTTTTGTCAAAATATACAAAGTTTATTAGTATAAAATTCAATGATTGGTTCTGATACTATTTTAACAGATGAAAAAATAATCAGATTAAAAGTTTTTTTGAAAATAAGTCATCTTCTACGGAACTTCATTATGATACCTCCACACATTCGCAAAAGCAAACCTTCTAACTGGTCTCTTTTACCTGTTTCAAATATACAAATATATATAGGTACTATCGGTTTAACGACATGTAGAAATCAAAGGTAATAATTATTATTCTTACCTGTTGGACTCGTTTCAGTTTACATATTAGGAATTGGCACATCCCACACAAAAACTACAATTTTTAAGAACGCGAAAATATCTTGTTTTATTTAACTAAAGAATACAACACCTTGTTTTAATTTGTTAGGTATTTTAAAAAGAACCTTGAAATCAACATAAAAATTTCATTTAGGAAAAAATTACAAACTTATGAAATTATTTTTGGTTCATTATTTGTCAAAGTACTAACGGATTTAATGTGAAGTTTATACATACATTTTTTTCTATATCCACACATTATATTGTCTATTTTTATACACCTACAAATTAGATCCAGATCTCATAACGCCCTTATATACGTGGGTGTTTATAACAATCGCGAAAACCTTCCCAACAAACAATGAATTGTCGGGATATTGCTGGCCTTTTGCTGTAATTGAAGGGAAAATGAATGCGACGATTAAAATTTAAAAGCCTACTTCTGGCCTTTCGATAGTGGCCCAGCATTATGTTGGCTGATGATGGCCTTATGAAGGGTAAGTAACTGTATTGGGTAAAAGCACGGTAAAAGTCAAAAAGCTTTTAACTGAGGGCTCTGTCCCGCGTTTATAGATGGAGACACAGATGAACATTTGCTACATACTCAATGGGTGGCTAGTCTCGCATTGCTGGTATTCACTATTCATTGTAAAGTAGTTTTGATTTAAATCATTTAGCCTGCAGAAATGAAAAAAAGGCATATTTTGAATACAAATTAAGAGTAGGAGCTAGGTATATGTGGAAAAATCTAAAACAACTAAACATCGGGAAAGAGTCATATACTATACCCAATCCCTTATGTAACCCCACCAATTTAAATAAATACTACAATTCATGTATTCAAAAATTATTATCCCTTCGCGTGATAAAGTTTCTTTCACTCCAGTTACAAATGATAGATCCAAAAATTACTGTACTCAATTAAATCAAATGCTCAAGGTTCTGATGGTTTAAATATAAAAATGTTGCTTCAGTGCTGTCCTTTAATCATTCAGTGTGTCTCACATATAATTAATAATGGCATTAATAGACATTACTTCCCTAGCAACTGGAAACAAGCTCTTATCATGCAGATCTGTCCCAAAAACTAGTAATCCAACCGAATTTAAGGATCTAAAGCCTATTAGTATTCTCCCAACTTTCTCAAAGATACTTGAAAGAATAATAGAAGAACAAATTCGTATGTACTTATCAACTTATAATATTTTACCAGAATATCAGTCAGGTTTCAGACCATCTCATAATTGTGAAACTGCACTTCTAAACGTAACCGATGATATTTTAATGGCTAGGGATGATGATTTTAATCTTAACAGACTTTAGTAAAGCATTCGATACCTTTAATCATTCCCTGCTGTGTGCCGTACTTCATTATATAGGGTTTTCGCCTGATGCCTTAGGTTTGATAAAATATCACTTAAGTGATCGAAGCCAACGTGTTAAAATTAATGAAATTATTTCTGATTCTCTGAGGGTACGATCTGGAGTTCTTCAGGGATCTATATTAGGACCTGTACTATTTACTCTTTATACAAAGAATATCGGAACAGTCTTAAAATCTTGCAAGGCTCACCTATATGACGACGATATCAAATTTATAGCTCTTTTCATCCAAACAATATTTTACATGCCACTGATATTATCAACCAAGATCTCAAAAATTTAGTTATGTGGGCAAAAACACATGCTCTTAACATTAATTCGAAAAAAACGAATGTTCTTGTCTTTGACCCAAATAAATTTTGTCCTGACTCAATTAAATTAAATTTTGAGGGTGATATAATAAAACCCGTAAACAGTGCAAAAAACCTTGGTATAGTTATGGACAATCAGCTCAAATTTAGCAGTCATATATGTATTCAAAATGCCTTCATTAACCTAAAAACAATTTATATTAATCGTCATTTTTTTATGATTTGTGACAGCTCTGCTTAAAAGTTGAATGTCAAAATTTATAAGCCTTTCATATAGCAGTAATTTTTACCATTAATAATACTGTTTTTTTTTTCAGAAGCTGCTCCCATCCTATTAGAATCTACTTCATGCATGTTAGTGGGATTCTCATTTTTTTTCTTAGGAGCCATAGTAGGCTTATTCCCCTATGTCGCAATTTTAATCTACAATTACTTCAAAAAGAAGAAAAACACTATACCAAGTTCTCCGCATTATATAAGTGCCGAACAAAATCCATACATCTCTGTACCTACAAGAGAAAAATTACCAAGAAAACATAGTCCTAACCACGTCGGGTCTTACCCTCAAAATGGGACCATAAAGGCAGGAAGGAAATTTTTTCCTGACGAATTTGAAATCCCAACTACGTTGAAAAGGAATAGTCACGGCATAGGAAATGGTTTCGCCAAACAATATGATAATGATAAAAGTTACTACGACTGATGGTTTAAGTTTTAAAAATTGTTCGTTTTATTTATAAACATTTTATAACTCGGATAAGAGAATGGTGATAAGGTTTTGAACCCAGACCTTATTTAATAGAATGCTGCTGCCAGTCATAGGATAGAAAAGAAAATTAATATGTATTTTTTTATAATAAAGACCAGTGTACTTTCTGAAAAAAAGTACATGAAATGCAGCTATTTAAAATATCCGAGCACATTGGTAGGTAACTCAACGAAAACTGAGATTTAGCAGATTAACTTAATCTATAAAATCTTTGAACTGATCATTATTATTATTACTATTTCTGCTAAATCTAACATATTTCATATAAATCTCTTTCTGCTGATAGTTATTTATACAAGTTCATAAAGGGGTGTCTTTATACACAAGTTGTGTATACTATTTTTTCTACAATCATAAAAATAAACCAAAATTAAGAAAGACGAAAAACTTTATTAACGCAAAAACCTCGAGAAATCTTAATACAATCAAAAAATGAAGTCTTTCCAAAACGCTTGTCGCCTTTTACCGGTGAGGGAATAGGATAAATGTATTGTCAATAATTACTGTGCAACGTAAATCTGTATTGATACAGACAACGCTCAGTATGAATGTCATTTTAATGATTGTAGAAAAAAATAGTTGTGGCAACCCAAATCAGTTTGTTTCTTGAAAAATAGGTTGATATTTTCAAAATTTATTGTTAATATTGATTTTTATTATATATGTATTTTCGGTAGTACTCAGTCGGTAAATTAACGATAGAGATAGAAAAAATAACTGATACAAGTTGCTACCTACATTGACAATTTTAATCGAATTTAATGTGCCAAAATATGTATATTTTTAAAAAATTTAGTCTATTGTTTTATCATATTTTTATGTTCAGCTATTATACTCAGTAAGTAATCTTTACAGTTTTATGTAAAAATTTTATATAAATGTATATGTATATTTTTTATAAGAATGTGATATATTTAATTAAGTTTTTTCTGTTTTGTTGACCAGTAGTGAGTTTCCATGTAGCTCCTATTTATAATTTGTTGTTATTAAATGAGTTATGTACCTGGCAAAACTTTCAAATCATTTGTGGTTCAAGACATTTAATTAAACATTTTACTAATAATTTTATCTTCGACTTAAGATTTAAATATTTTATTTTGATACCAGTGTAGTGCATTAAGAATAAGAAATCAATTTAATGATTATATTTTTATATGGCTAAAAATGTATGTTCTACTTATATTGTACCTGCTTGATAAAAATCTACTTATAATAGAAAAATAACAACTAATACATTATTTTGAATTGCCGTTTTTACTACAAACATATTTGTAAATATCATAACTATATAATTAACAAAGAATTATAGAAAATCATTTTTTGTGCCATAGCAAGCAAATTAAGAATTGAAAAAGTACCAGAACTAGATCTTGTGCTTAACTTAATTTACCTGGTTTGCCACAAAAATGTTTTTAATTCAATATTCCAGGCGCTAATTTCTTTCATGTAACAAAGGATGTTAACATTATTTCTCATATTGAGAAATCTTTTTAATAAATAATTTATTAAAAAAACATTTGTTTTATTTTTATTGGAAACTAGCAGACCCGACAGAAGTTGTCATATCTTAACTATGAATATTGATTTCGAATTGGTATAATTAACTATAAAATTATTTCAGAAACAAAGTGTTTATTATTCTAATGCAAACACAACAAAAAAAGAATAAGCGAAATCGGTTTTTGGATATATAGAAATTTTCCGCGCAATTTTCTTAATTTTTTCTTTCATAAGAACCTTCTCCTGACAATAACAAACACAAAAAAAAGAATTAGCGAAATCGGTCCAGCCGTTCAGGCGTGATGCCGTGACCAAGGGAAATAGGGATTCATTTTTATATTATAGAAGATTATAAATAATTCTAAAAATCGCCAGTAAGTTAATATAAAGCATTTTATTAACTTAAAAATTAAGCAAGTATATCTACATTAAAATTTTTTGAATTATAAAATATATTAACAACAATATATTATATTTATTAACATAATTTCAGTTTGTTCCAACTTGAGAGTCTTGTGCCTTTGGTATGTTAAATACTTATTAAATCTATTATTATCATACATGAGTGAAATACTGTGCACTGCACACTATTAAATGGAACATTGGATAAAGATAAGTATTATTACTCTAATAAGTCTAAAATTATTCACACTAAAGCATAAGGTTTCTAAAATTATTTAATAAATACCTGAAAACAAAATTAGAAATTGAGCAGTGCTGAAAATATGGGTTGCTGGATGTTTTAAAATTTTCGTTTTCCACAATACACAAAAAACACTTATCAAAATTAATTTATACCAAATACATGGGTTCTTATATATGGCCATATTATAAGTCTTCAATTAAATGTATCAAAAACTTACATAAATAATACTTAAATAAAATAATCACAGGCTTTAGAGGCTCACAAAGTCACAAAACAAGCTAGTGCAAGTCTAACGTACAACATTCATAAAAAACAGTATCCAAAATTAATATTACTTCTTTTTAATTTTTGGTGAAGTAGACTGAAATACACTCGAGGCAGACATTAAATTTTCTATATATTGACCAAGTACTTGATTCTCAGACCTCAATTTTAAATTCTCTTCTTTTACAGAGTCTACTCTTGTCGACAGATCATCTAATGTATTTTGTAATTCAAGTACTTGAGAAATTAAACGAGCTTTCTCCTCTTGTTCATCAGGGCTAGAGTCAGGTTCCAAACTATGATGTTGGGGGCTTGAACTCCCATTTGTAAAAGTTGATTGAATAGAATCCATACTTCTACCATGTATCATGCAGGAAGAATTGCCTTCTGACGTTGAATTTTGATCGGGTTCGTCGTTAATAACGACTGCAATATAAATTAAATTAACTTTAAATATAATTTTAACCAAAGGAAAAAGCTCCTTACCTTGTGGATCATCATCTGCAAGAGGTATGTTATTTATGTCGTCTTGTAATTTTATGGTGGACATTATGAATATATCAAAGATAAAAATTTATAATTATTATTATTAATTAAAACTGGAATTTATATTTAAAATTATTTGATTTTTCTGATTCATCAATCTAAAATAACATTAGAATATAAAACAAAATAATTAATATGACAGATTACACTCTGGATGATCGGTGACAGTTCAGAACGTTACCTAGGTAAGTTCAGATATCAACGTTCGTTAACTCCTTTTACTGTTCGTTTATTCCGATTAGTGACAGTTCAACACGCTTAGGCCCGTATTTATAAACAAAACTCAGCTGAAGCAATGTCAAATGTCAAATTTTTATTCGAGAAATGGCGTTCGTTCAGTGCAAATACCAATGAACTGGAGGGGGGTAGAATGCCAAAGTACATGTTGTACTATTAGAACTAGGTGCCAGCACTGAACTGTAGAGTTCAGTGGGTGCCAGCCACAAGCTGGTGGATCAGACAATAACAATGTGAAATAGAAAATGATTATTTTAAATACTCCCAAGTGAGATGAAAAATAACCTATCTTCGCCCATAGAATCGCACATCAAGTCTATTGACAAGCATTCTACCCCACTATCCAGTTCATTGGCAAATACCTTCTACCAGAAATTAATCAGTGACATCAATTACTGATGGAACAATTGTTGAATAAAAGAACACACCTAAACTAGGAACAAACAAATGCGTCAAAAACATAAACATTGCATGGCCATGCCATACGTGTCTTTTTTTTCCACCGATTTGTTGGAATTGTTTTTTCGCCGATGCGGCCTTGAACGCCTTTTGTTGGATTCGATTTATTTATGGTTGACCGTTGAAATAAATAACAGTTGACATTTTGGATTAAAATTTGTGTTTATAAGTTTATTTGAATGTACCTATTTACTTTAATTTGGACGCATATATTTTTAAAATCTCATTTTTTCGGTTTTCCCACAAAAAAACGCAAAATTCACCCTGTAAAACCCGCTCTTCGTTTTCTGATTTACATGGAGTTTATCAATCTATTCATGCCGCGTTTGATAATCCACATCGGATGCATCTGAGATGTAAAAAATCTTTGATCACGTGATTCAGTATACGTAAATGTAATGGGACAGATGTGTCCGATGTGAATAAAAAAACGCTCGAGATGTAAAAAATGCATCCGATGTGGATTCTCAAACGCAGCAATAAATATAACATTGGACGAGTTCAGATCAAGACATCTGATTAAAAATCGCGAACAGTGAAATCCACCTCTAATTTCTTCTGTAACTGGTACTGTCAAAAGTGTCTTAAGTGTCATAGTTCACAGTCCATCACAGTCAAAAGTCTAATTAGTGGTTTTTTGTATGGAAAATAATCAAAATATATACATCCAAATTACGATTAATCACGAAATAATCATACGTCAGTTTAGAGTGTTATGTTTTATTTTATGTGGTATGGTATTTAAAATGAGGAATGAATTGTGTTAATTTAGCTATTAAAAATGTCTTTTATTATGCAAAAATCAAAGACATGTCAAAAGAGTAAGAAAAAACCTCCACCTCGTCCACCCCCTCCAAATTTTTCCAAATATAAGAGTAAATCAACTTTTAATTTAAACGATAATCTCATAGAATGGAGTCCACCAAGTTCTCCAAAAACGGAAAGAAATCACAACTTTGGGGGGAGTGTATCAAGTTCGTTCAGCAGCAGCACAAGTAGTTTAGCATCTAGTAAAAAAAGCTTTGAGTGTGATATATCAGTTTCTAATAATATATGGCCTATTAATTTGAATGCTACAAACAGAACCAGTAATACAGTAACGAATGTGCCTTTTAACAATCAGACCACCAATAAGCCCTCCACTAATATAATGCAATTATATCAATCTAGCTCAAGAGGCGCTCAAAAGAACCTGCATACAATTCAAATGAGTGTCCCTTCTGTATTGGGTCCTACCATAATACGACCTAGGCCAAATAAAACAAAGGTGGTAAGAGAACAAATTGATGATACAGCCATTTCTTTACCAATGCCTTCAGTTCCACCTCCAAGTCCTCCTAAAAATGTCGATAATGAAGATATACCCTGTGGGGTAGCTTTGTATGACTTTGAAGCAAAGGAACCAAATGATTTATCCTTTCAAGTAAGTAAAAATTTGATCCATTTACAAAACTTCATTTTAAATCAAGAGTTTCATATTCTAAAATGTTCAAAACCATGTGTATTGTATGATTTTTTTTTAATTGAGAGCTGTGTAAGATAAACGTGATTTAAACCTTTTCATAATGATTAAATTGTGACTATATTTTCAATTATTTAACTAAAACTGTACTTTTGAATTAAAAATAAAATATTAAATACCACATAATAATATAAGGTTGATTTCATTATTAATATATTAGTAATTTTTATTGAACATTGACATGAGAATCGATATATTAAGATAAAATGAGTTAAAAAAGGCTTCAAGGAAAAGTAGCTGCTAGTTTCAGTAATTCCTTACATTTGATATCTTTTCAACTAATGTTAACCTGTTTCTTCATATAAATTAAGTAAGTGTTGTACTATCCTTGAAGCCTTTTGGTAGATTGTTGTAATCTACATGCCCATTATGAAATAAATTATTTTGGCTATAATTTGTAGTAACTGTAGGTACATAGATGTCTCCCCTTATTCTTATGTTATATTCAATCATATTTATGTTATTGTCATAATATTTACAACAATATTGTCTAACACTCAGTAATCCTGTCATTTTGAATTAAGTGACTAGACTGTCATAATTTGTATTGTTCCTTCCAACAATTTTGCTATTATAATGTAGTAATAATTATATAACTACAATTTTTTGACATGACTTGTATTCCAACATAACATTCTAATATTTACAGTTAATAATATAAATTATTACTGGCTATTATTAGGAAACCTAATTTGATACATTTTAATTTAATCTGTGTCTTTTTTTATATATTTTAGATGAATGATATAATTTTATTATTAAAAAGAATAAACAATGATTGGTACTTTGGAAGAAACCAAGATAGAGAAGGGATTTTTCCTGCCAATTTTATTGAAGTAATAGTGCCTTTAACTGACAATGATAATACTGTGATGGCTTTATACGAGTTTCCAGCACAAATCAATGAAGACTTAGCACTAAAACCTGGTCAACTGGTAAAAGTTATCAGAAAAATTAATAATGATTGGTTGTATGGGGAATCAAATGGGCAAACTGGGCAATTTCCCAGCAACTTTGTAGACAGGATACCAAATATTTAAATGGGAACAATTGTTAATGTACTAGTTATCTTCAAAATTGAAAAGAGCAGTTCATATTTAATACTCTTTATACTGGTTTTATGTAGTATAGCAAACACCAAAGTAATCTCATAATTTAGCTGTGTTAATACTGTCAAAGTTTGACTACCATTTAGAACAGTGTCATATTTAAAGCTATTTTCATAATTAATATGCCTCCTCAATTTTTGACCTTAAGAGCAAACCGGACCTCTCGCGAAAAACAAGGATTTTCTAATATAAAATTGTATATATATGCACCACTGATATTTTGCAATGTTATATGTGTCGAAAATATTGAAAGCTACTAGATATTTAATGAAACAAAAATCAGCAAATTTTCATAGATTTAATACAGAATGGCGTGTATTTTTTTTTAAATGTTCACAAAATTCAGACTAAAAATAAAGGCTCTAAAGGAATTAGAAATTTTCAAGGTATTCGGTTTGCTCTTAATATTGATCTGAAATTGATTTACAACTTTTTAATTGTTACATTTCTTTTCTTATAAAGATGAATAGGGTTTATTCATTCTGGAGCAAATTTTATTTCTGAAAGTTTTCCATATATATTGTACATAATATTTTTTTATATTTAACTAGTCTTATGACTTTAACAATTTCATAGAGTATTAACTAATAATGTGATTTGGAAATGCATATTAAAAAAGCATATTTTGTAAAATGTACACTTACGTAATATACAAATAAGTAATATTTTCAGTTAATAATTAAATGTATTATATTTAAATAAAATAATATATAACAAAATATTTTTATTAAATGGGCTTTTTATTTCATCCTAAGAATAAATTAGAATGCAGCTTTAGGGATATCTATATCACAGATTACCAAGATCAGACACAAGATGTGCATGAATGTATGGTTTTTTTAATCAAGAAAATATTCAGTATCCATATATCATAATACTTTTAAATGATACAAGGTGCCTCTTAGGTCAAGGATCAAAGGAAGTGAGAACCATAATTGATGCAACAAACTTCAAGGGGACAAAATATGAAAAACTTTCCTATATACATACCTTCTAAAATGCATAATTTTTGAGATACAGTGTCATTTATCTCTCTGGAACTATTTGTCTCGCAGATCAGCTTTTGTAAGAAATAGTATCCTTAAATCTAATCTAAGCAGTGGCAGAGATTTTGGAATTCACAAAAGGTTTTTGCCCCGTTTGCAACAAATTTTTAAAATGTAAAATTTGTGGAGAATTTAAATCGTCTTGAATGCTTCTCATGGTTCTAAGTGTCTACCACGATTCAAAAGAACACTGGTAGTTTTAACAATTTTTGTGTGAACTCGAAAAAACTTTCCCACTAAAGGAATTATTGGCTAAAATACCTTCTTTGAGCAGCATTTGCATTGCCTTGACAGTAGCCAAAAGTAAAGTGAATATCTGAGTATTCTCAATTGGTGAAGTTATAATTGTTGCGATTATTCTTGTTCAAAGCTATAATAAAAATGATGACCATTTTTTCTGCCAAACGGCTATACCTGTCAAATTCCAATATTTTCAAAAGAATACATATTTCTTAAAATTTCGGTTGGTCTATCGTCAGATAAATTTAAAAATTTTGATTTACGGCACTTCTTAATTGAAATGTTGAAACCAAACTCACTTTGCATTAAGTATGACATTTTTTTTAATATCCAATTAGAAAAATTTTGATTGACTTTTTACAATAAGAGGATACAAACAATTCAAGAAATTGCTATCCAAGCATATTATTTAGGTAGTTATAACACTTCCATTCCTCTTGAGATATTTACAAACATAATTATGAACCAAATTATAACATAAAATTTAAGTTGGATCCTGTAACTGCCTGCAGTACGACTGGATCCTTTGTATTGCCGTAGTTGCAAAAAAAAGGAAAGCACAAAATAATAGTTCTATTTAATTTTAACGATTTATAAGAAACTAGCAATAACAGGAAAAAATCTTGAGATAACATCAAATTGTAATAAATGTAACATTATAAATGATATTGCAAAACGGAGCAAATATTGCATAAAAAATGAACAGTAATCAATTATATAAAACAATGAAATCAATTTATCTTCTAATGATGAAATTTTAAAAGGATTTATGTAGATCAGTTCAACAACAAGTGTGTATTATAACGATTAATATAATTATATGAAATATCAACCAAATTAATTAAAAAATACAACACATTCGTAAATTTGTACTCTTAATTAAAAGATTATAATCACTAAAACATAATGTAGTTTAAATTCACAATAAGCCTATTATCACAAATATATCGATTTATTTACAAGCCTAACTAGGTATTAAATAACTTAATTCAAAAATAATCTGAAAATATATACAATAATTGATCTCTGAAGAGTATAAGAGGAGATTTTGTTAATCTGGTCTGTATATAGGTATTTTCGGTAAATATTCTATAAGTATTACATATTCCATCATTGAAGATGAGTCACAATGCTGTTTGCTTAACCTCCAATGCAGTCCTAACTTGTTATATAAATAACTGTTCTCCCATTCCAACAGTTTGTTCAAAGAATGCTGTGTCTAAAAAATAGTACATTTTTATTTAAGTTTATTATTCATTTTGATAAAAATAAAATTGGGTATTTGATATTCTTCTTATATATTTTACAAATTAATTATGTATAAAGTGAGAATTAAAAAAAAATGTTTTTCTATATTGTTTGAGAAACTGGTTTTTATTTAAATTTTTATTGCAGCCCAGTAAGATTTCTGTAGGTAAAAAATAACTATAGAAAAAGTTAAATGAATAATTAAGTATGTTTTAATATTTTATTAGGTATAATGGCATATTTTTTTTGCATTTTTACTTTAAATTCAAAAAGTTATTACTAGGCATAAAATAAAGAATTAAGCATTTTGTTAAATGATGTTCAAGAACATACTGATTACATGATTATTTCTTGGTATCCATAAAATTAACATTTGGAAATAAAACATAATTGCATATTAAGCCAATTTATTCTTTGACAGCATAAAAATACTAATTTTAGAATTCAGATTATCCAAGGTCATATTAAAATAAGAACAAATAATTCCACTGACATTTCAACTTTTAAACCATCCATTACCTTCACATCGAAAACATGAAAATTTTGAAAACTGAATAGAGATGTTTCCTGGATATTCATTTAAACAATGATAATAAAAATAAATATTACTATCAATAATGATGGTGGGTAAGGTTTTCCTCACATGTAAGTCAAATGGCACCATCATTCATCTTTAAGTCCCCTGAGTGCCCCAGCAAAAAATAATAATAATAGGCCCTCCCCACACAGGCTCAGTCAGCTTCAAGGGATGAAATTAACTCATAACAGGGTAAATTAGAGATTATACACTAGAAAAAATTAAGGGATCAAAAAAATCTCTATTTTTAGAGTGGCTGTATCTTTGGTAAAAATGATCGTATGTGAAAAAAAAAAGCAATTTGAAGCTTGAAGTGTCTAGTTTATGGATCTTACAATAAAAAAAATTTCCAACCAACAATTAGCACAAAATCCTGATGAAAATAATAAGTAAATACCTACCCCTTATTTATATAAGTATGTTATCTAGTAGAGATAAAATTTGCTTAAATAACTAATATAAAATTTTAAGCATTAACACAAAAAAAATATATCCACAAGCTACTCTTTATTTTTAAAAATTTTATATATTAACTGCTGCACTTTATATACAAAAATAAATGTAATCTTAAACTGTGTCTATAAAAATTTTATATAATTGACTTGAAGTCAATACAAAAACATGCTAATCTGTATTTAAATACATGTTTATTATTAATTTTCAACTTACTCTCTTGCTAAGACAGATTACGGGCCACAAAGAACAACCAAGAGTGCAACAACAGCAAAGACATCCGCAAAATAGCCACTTAACATTAATTGGAAGTGTTTTTTTAAGAATGCCATTTATTCTCATTACAGTTTCTTTAAATTCCTCTGGAGCCACTCTTGATACCAATCCACTAGGAAATTCCGTATTGAATCTATTGCTTAAACCAAAGCTAAAAAGAAATAATGATAAAATGTTGAAGCTCATGAATAATACAAATATACTTACACAGTCATATTACCAGCACCCCTAATTACCACGGGATCAGGAACCAACGATACGTCGGCTGGTGTATTTTCCTCATTTTCTATTTCTTCCTCATAATATATGGCATCAAAACCTTCCATGTGTCTACAATATAAGATTTTAATTAATGCACAATAGTGGCCACCATTAAATTTGTATTTACCTTCCAACGTAATGTATTGTTCGTTAACAGAGACTAATAAATGATTTTCGATTTCAGGGATTGTTAATTAATTCTTTATTTAATGCTTTGTTTACTTTCTTTTACAATGCCATGCCATAACGGACCACTGCACAGTAGGTATCGCCATAGATAAATTGGAGAAACAGTAACAGAACCGCAAACAGAACACGAACTATATACAGTAACCACAGTAATGGATAAGAAAGAGATGGAAATAAGTTTCCAGCGCCGCAAGTGTCTGGCCGCAGAACTAAGTCGATATGGCGGTAAATTCAAACTCTAAACTAAGGCACGATAAAATTTATTATGGTTAGCTAGAGCAGATGTAGTAGATGTGTCCGATGTGGATGAAGAAACACTCGAGATGTAAAAAATGCATTGGACGTGGATATTCGAACGCGGTGTAAATGTAGATGTAATAAACAAAACGCTCTACTGGGGCTATTTTCAAACTGTGTGAGTACTCATTTCTCTCAAGATTCTCATCAGAAATGTCATACGTCAATGTGGAAATGTTGTTTTTAAAGGCATCGAGGATTAAAATTCTTAGGAAGATTTTAATTCTCTCTAAATAAACCGAGAGAAACAGTCAGTGAGTTCACACTGGCCCTAAGAGCCCTAAAAATACGGTTTTACGTTGACGTATGACATTTCTCTTGAGAGAAATGAATTCTCTCGAGTTTGAAAATAGCCCCCCAGGGGCCAGTGTGAACTCACTGACTGTTTCTCTCGGTTTATTTAGAGATAATTAAAATCTTCCTAAGAATTTTAATCCTCGATGCCTTTAAAAACAACATTTCCACATTGACGTATGACATTTCTGATGAGAATCTTGAGAGAAATGAGTACTCACACAGTTTGAAAATAGGTCCCCTGGTCACGTGATAAAATGTCAATGACAAGATAGAAGGGATAGAAGTTTATATTTTTTAAATTTAACTTTTGAGACTAGAAATCAACCTAAATTTGAAATCTTAACAAAAATTAAACACACTATTCACTTTTACATTAGGCGAGTTCGGTCAGTCAGGGGCTGGAGCGGGACAAATTTTAGGGTGCTTTTAAATGACATTTAAGCGTGTTAAACTGTCACTAATCGGACTAAACCGAACGCTAAAAGAGTCGTTTGGAGTTAAAAGTGTTAAAGGAGTTAAAGGAACGTGGCAAACCGAACGCAATGATTCACGCTAGCATAAACAAAGGATAAATCGATAAACTAGGCTTCACAGAACACCTACTTTCTGGCATGGAACGAAAATCTCATTAACAAATGGGATGTAAAAAATGTAGACAGTTACATATCGGATAAACAAACGCAGATGTAAATGCTCGAGATGTAAAAAATGCATCGGATGTGGATATTCAAACGCAGCAAAAATAAGTTAGTTGGAAGAGTTAGTATACCGAAGGGGTTGCGACATACGATGTATTTTATCTACAACATGCAAAACATAGAAAAATAAAAAGTGGATTTAATTTACATATTTTATGTCAAACACAATGAAAATATTATTTAAAAAAAAATGGCTTGTAAATTTTTCAAAAATTAGCAGACTTGACGCGAACTATTTGGAATAAAATGGCGTCCAAGATGGAAGGCTATGACGCAACCCCCTTAAATATACGAGCCCTTCCTACTGGCAGCTTTAATTTTAAAAGAGAAATTTGGTTGGCAACACTGCTCACTGTCAATTGGGTCGTGTGTCGTGCGCCGTGCGTCCTGCGTCGTGAGTTGTAAAGTGAGTGTTTTGTGGTGCAGCCGTGTTAAGGAGAGAAAGCTTGGTGAGGTGTATTCCTTCATTTTTTTAAATTACAGTGACTATTTTAAGTTTTTCATATCGAAACTATTGTAATCTTTAAAATCATATTCCTGATTCTAATTAAAACGCATTGTAGAAGCATCAGAAATGAAGGTAAGACTATAAAAAAGTAATTTTGTTGGTTTGTGTAATGGTTGGTTGTTGCTTTCCGTTCCAATATGTCACTTTTATTTCTGAACATTTTTGGAATGCATTTTATTTAATTTTCTTTGCTAATAGGTATATTTATAATTAAAATAATCTTATTTTTGTCCATTTAACCTTTTGCTTAGTAAAAACCATTGTAAGAACGCCAAAATTAAAAGTCCATTTTTTATAAAAATGTGTTCGCCATAGATATTTTGTAAATAAGCTTTAATGATTGCTGTGTAGTATAGTGTTTAAGTTTAGCAGTTAAACTTTATTTTGGCACAAATTTCTTCAATAGGTAGGTAGTTTGTTTAAACTTTACCATATTTTAAAGTTTTTTATACAGGATGTACCTACAAAATAATGCATTCCTTAAAGACATGTAGGCAGTTAAGATTATTTATAATCGTCCCGCTAAATGTCTATTTCTAGTTTAAATATTTCAGCCATGGACGCCGTCACACGGGAGCAAGGGGGATGTATGTCCCCTCCCCCGTATTAGTAATTTTGTATTTTTTCTCCATTGCTTTTGACTATAGCCTTTGACGACTTGACCCTGCCTATAAGAAGAGCCCTCCCTGGAAATTCTTTAAACAGTGCTCATGCTTTCAGCTACTTTTAAATATGTTTTGACCATTGAATTAGGTTAAAAAATAATATCTCCAAAAGTGATTCTATCCAGGGGAGTGAATAGGGGTGCTGGATGTGCAAACCAATGTACAAAATTACCTAGTCTACCTAGAAATTTTTCTTGTTGTCCTTAAACTAAATAAAGAAACATTGTTTAGGGATAAAAAACATTTGTGAGTGAGTACCTAGTATACATACTTGAAGAAAATGTTTTTTTCTGGAGAGCAGTAACATTTATTTTACTTTGTCAAGGAGGATACATAGGTGGCATTCTGTTTTTATTTAATCACTAAAGTTTGTTGGAAAATTGGAAACTTCCACCTATGGATTTTATTTTCCTATTAAAGGACAAGGAACTTTTCCAAATGTATGTTTTAGTACAAACAAGATTTAATGGTAAATTTGTTTAAAAAGCATATCAGAAACTCTAAAAACTTTCTGGGAATACCTATAAAATCGCAAGAAAATTTACAAATTCTGTATTGTTTAACAGTTTTGACTTAATTTGCCTCTGCAATTTAAATTAACCTAGACCTTTACCTATTTTAATTTATCTAAGATTAATTCATATTAAAGTATTTTAATATTTTAGTTTTATGATTTCAAACTAGGTACTAGTAGGTATATTGTCATATCTGAAATGAAAAAAAACTCTGAACTTCAGAAATTTATAATTAGTAAATGGCACATATAAACAGATTTCATTAGCTTGTGGAAAAAATAATTTCATTTTACAGGGTGCTCTCAAAATATTACATTTGAGATAAGGGATGTTAAAGGAGAATTTTTAAAATTTATTTTTTGTAGAAGTAATGTTGGAGATTTATAATAATAATTTTGAACATAGTGATATTTGGATATGAAAATTTATAATTTCATATTTACATCCATCCATTTTATTTTGTGGCATAAATATACATTAAAATTTTTTGGTATTTAAATTAGCGCCATTTTTAATGAAAAATATGGAGACACATTGGTTTAACAAAAAAAAGAAGTTATATTTGTTATTAACCCCAAAAGTTCACAGTTTTTGATATAATCTCATTTTGGAAATCAACTCCCATAATTCTCATTTAATTCACATGGTAGGCATCTTTGATAATGGTGTTTTTACAGTAGTGTGGTGATAAATATTAATGAATAGCAAAATAATTCTTGACACCCACCTACTATGCTAATATTTCATACAATAATTATATTGAATTTGTAAAAATTCTAGAATAAAAAATAACAAAATAAAATAAATGTATAGAATAGAATATGTAGGTAGGCACTAAAATAATAACAAAAAAAGTATCAAATTACTCTATATTTGCTGTTACATGTTACATTTTTAATTTATATTTAATGTAATACAACACAGTATATTGTTTAGAGTGGCACAACACAAGTGTTCAATCACTTAGGTGCTTAACTCTGGATGATTTTCATTTGTTCTTTCCACTAGTTTTACTACTTTTCATCTTTATTACAATTTTCTAGTCTGTTTTCTTCATGGATTCATCTATACATATCTTGTTCATTTTATCTTTATTTTTGTTTTTATTGATATTATTTCCATAAGGCATGTATAATTGTTTTAAATCTAAATTATTTTAGATTTCACATTGTAAATTTGTAAGAAAATTGTAAATATTGTAAAAGGGCTTATGTCCAAATAAATAAATAAAAAAATAAAAAATATATAATTTTAAATGAAAATTATGAAAACTGATTTCTAAAATGCGATTATATAGAAAACAGTACTTTTGGTGTTATTAAGTAGTATAACTTTTTACTAGGCTATTAAAGGCATTATTTTTCGCATGAAATGCTTATTTTTTTTTTTATAAAAATTACTTTTTGACGTACAATTTTTAAAAATAATTTCTCCACTGATGCAATTGTATGTTCTAGATGAATACCAGAGTTTTTGTTGGGGGCCTGACCTACAGGATCAAGGAACGTGATTTAGAAAAGTTTTTCCGTAAATATGGCAGAATAAGAGAAGTCTCAATGAAAAATGGATTCGCCTTTGTAGTAAGTTTTTTTTTTTTTTTTTTTTTTTTTAACTTCAACTTTGCATACATAGTGTGGCAACCATATAGGACAAGCTCTTTATTGGCTCTAAATGATACTACTTGTCAACAATGTTTTTTAGGACCCTCACATGTATATTATCTATTTTCTGCATAAACTTAAAATTACTTATAATTTTCCTTTTTATTTTGAACAGGAATTTGATGATCATCGTGATGCTGAAGATGCAATTTATGAATTGAATGGCAGAGATTTGATGGGTGAAAAGTAATTTTCTTTAAATATATTTATGAGTATTTTCCTGATTAACTTTTTTATAGGATTTCTGTAGAAAGGGCACGTGGTACCCCAAGGGGAAGTGATCAGTGGAAAGACAGTCGCAGAGGTGGTAGCTACAGAGGCGGCTATGGGGGTCCACCTTCACGTAGTAGCAACAGAGATGCACGTGATAAGTAAGTAATATAGTCTGAATACAATTATATAAATCAATTTTTAGATAGGAATGATATTACTATTAGTAATGCATGCCTATCGGAGAGGGACTCAGGGGGAAAGTGGTACAAGTGACTTTTACATTGTATTTGAAAAAATACAAGTAAAGTTTATAAAATTCAATAATATTTATGTTTGTTTTCCATAATTGTAAAACTGTTCGTACCCAACTGGTACCAACTATTTTTTTTTTCTTTTATATTTTGCATGTTTTTTCTACTATATGTATTGCAATTATTTTTCTGAAAAGGGGTCTTCCTAGTTTAGAAATAAAAAACAAAAAAAATACACAAAAACCAAAAATACACAAAGAAAACAAAAACTAAAAATAGACGCACAAAAACATACAAAATATGCATTAGAAAATTTGTACTCCTTCAATTTTGAAAATTTAAGAATACAGTAATAAAAAGAATGATCCTTGAGAAAAAATATAAACACTCTAAATAATAAAATTGACAAAAGATTTATCAAATAATTTAATCAGCCAGTTGTAAGCTTTTTAATTTTTGACTAACGCTACTGCTAATTTTTAATTATGTTAAAACTTCTTTTTGCTTAACTAATAATTTTGTTAATCCAACTTCAAATACATACACCTACACACTATCAGAAACAAAAAGATGGGTTTTTGTCCATGAAAATTTTAAAGTTTGTTATGCTTCTAAGTGTTTTTTAAATTTTAACAAATTGTGACAAAATATAAATGATTGATCATACCAAAGACACTTTATTTGCTTATAAAAAATTCTATTTCAATCAGAAAATCATACTGTTAACTTTCAATTTTCAAGGTCAGAGTTAACTACACATTAAAATACTGGCCCTAAGGGCCGATTTTTGTTATGTCAAACGAAATTTAAATTACTAAACGAAGATTAAAATGACATTTTTACATTAACAATGTCATTTTAATCTTTGTTTAGTAATTTAACCTTCATTTAACACAACGGTGGAATCGGCCCTAAGAGACATATTCTTGAAAACAAATATGCAGTTATTTAATTCTGCTCAATATGTCACTTTTACTGCTTTCCCTCTGAGTCCCTCGATTGACTATATATACTTACTTTTTAGGTATGGACCACCCACTAGAACCAGATACCGCGTATATGTAGAAAACTTATCATCAAGAATTAGTTGGCAGGTAAGAAAAGTTCATTATTTAAAGAAAACTCGGTAAGAATGATATAGTGTTTTTCAATCTATTGATATTACTATTAGTATTAAAATCTATTAAAGATTGAGGTTGGTGAATCAGAGATTTTTCAGAATATTTTTAAGTTTTTTAAGTTTATATAAATGTGAAAATATTGTTATCTAAAAAAATGTGTATATTTATTGGATACATTATATATAATTATAGAGGTCATCCCATGGTAGAACCAGATAAATGTTTAATGAAAAATGACCCTCTTTTCTACCAAATAGATGTTTAAACCTCGTTTCTTATGTTTTTTGGAAGGCCTTTTTTTGATAATCCCTACAATTATTATTAAATTATTTAGCACGAGTGGGAAAAACTTAACTATTTTGTTTATTCACTTTTTCTCATGTTAATGACTCTTTTTAGATGTAGAATTTTTAGAGATGAATTTAATATGGATTGGGGTGTGGTAGGGGATTACGTATTTTTGAAGTATCTAATAATTTGTATGTCATTTTTCATTCAACATTTGAAAACCAAAGAGGGTAAAGGGAGCAAGGCAAGGCCAGTGACTGAAAAAATATCATCCAATTTCACATGCAGTCCAAAGTAATGAGGCAATCTGGGGTATCATGAGAATCCATCCAAGTGTAACCACATTTTGAGCGTATTGGATACAACCAAGCCATGGCCACGATGTGTCTGAGGACCCACAAAATCCCAGGTTCTGTGAAGATTAGAAATTACCTTTCTACTTCTGTTCCTTACCGTTCTCCCCCACCAACGACAAAAGACATCTATATATTGACGTCTAAATTCAAATAATCAATATATTGATGGGTATATACACGGCGCGGATGGTCCATTTATCACCAACCCAAGAAGTACTTTAGCTCCTACACCAATTATACAACTCCAGGCTTAGGATCAATTTAATTCAAAAATGCACAAGTTGCCACTATTTTTAATTACATTAAATATTGCAGGAAAGTTATTTATACTTTAATTTATACATTTATTGTCGTTATTTTAATTATAGATGTGAGGTGATTTTTTCCACCTGATCATTCACCTAAATGTGTGATGGTAGATACATTTTTAAATTTTTGGAAAGACCATTTTGAGATATTTTGATCGACTTCTTGTAAAGTAAACAATTACAGGGTTGTATTTTGAGGCCCGATAGATATAATGAATTATATGAATTTAAAAAATTAAAGTTTGGAAGTTGAATCTAATTGGAAATTAAAAAAAAGTAGCTGTGTTTTAAAAATATATCGACATAAAAAATTGCATGCAGATAAATGGTTTTGCCTGTTAAATTAAAAATTAATTTTCATCTTATTTTTGTGCTTTTAATGAATAGTTGATCAATGTTAGTTTGACAGCATTGTTCAAAAAATTATATCAAGGCTTTCAAAAATTTCCATAGATTAATTAAGCTGATGATGTTTTTATCTGTTAGTTGTTTATGTATTGATTGTACAGTCTCAACTAAAATTATTATTAAGTGCATTTTACTGTATTTTGCTTGTATATTTTAAGGAATATTGATAGTTAAATGTTTTTATCATTGCCAAGCTTAACTATGGGGTATTTCACTTAAATCGTTTTACCAGTAGAAATATCACTTAAAATACTCATAGTGAACTAATTTTTTGTATAATTGTCTTTTAACACGTTTTTGCAGTATAGGGACATATTCTTTTTTAATGTCAAACAGTGACGGCTATAATAGCGTGCGTTGTACATCATAATAACACTGTCATCCAGTATATTTGGTAATAAATAATAGTTTTTTGAATTAATTTTTGAAGTTTTGCAGTTGTATCTGATGGTAATCCAAACTTAAGTCCATTATGTTTATTGCTGATAACAAACCATTTGGAATCCAATATTTTTCTTTACAGGCATGAATTATTATGATTCTTTGTTTTTTTTTTTTTTGATGCACATTACTTTCCCAGTGAAATATTTACAATGAACTAAATTTGTTTCAATAACGTACAGAAACGCCCACTTTCCCTTCCAGGAACACAATTGAGGATATTTAAACACCATCCTGAGGGATTTTCTCATTTGATTAAATATCTTGAAATGGTCTTTATTCAATTAGTCAAACAGGGATTCCTCGACTTGTGCAATTTTTTACTTATATATTGATTTTTAACTTAAATTGAAAAATCCTTTGCCTGTCATTACCACCTGAAGATGGATGATAATTGGATCCCGAAAAGAATGTAAAAGTAAACGTTTCTCACAAAGAGCACTGTTTCCCTTGGAGCGTGTGGTATATCTAGGCCTGATCCATGCTCAATCTATGTGGTACACACATGAGTGGCAGTTGGTACAGTCAATCAATCAGTCAGTTTTTACGCGCCAGTCCATTGATTCCATTGGTTCTATGTGGTATCCTATACACTATGCCTCAGGTAAATGCCATAGCATGATGCGCATTTTTTACTTGTTACACTTTGTCTCCAACAAATTGCTAAGTATCAATAGACACCGGAATGCTCTTTCACAGGATGCCATCATCTTTCCGTCACAAAATCAACAAAACCAACTCGAAAAAACTGTTCTTAATTCAGCCAGATCTCTCGGGTTTAGTCTATTTTTGACATAATTGTCAAATCAAGATTTGTGCTGGTGTGGCAATGGCATTTCGTGAAAGAGCATTAAAAAGTATTGAAAGCCTTTTTTACACATTTGCTTTTTTATGTTTTCCCCTCTATATTAAAAATGAACTTATTTTATGCTTTCTATGTTCCCAAAGTTAAAAAAATACATTATGATATTTTTTGTCTAACAACGTCATTTTTAAATATTGGAGGAGGAGGAGATATTTTCACAATCACTTGAGTGTTCAAAGTATCAAAATTGCACTTAAATAGAGTTTGTTGAAATAAAACACAATATTATATGCTTTAACAAATGATTTGTTTTTGTTTCGTTTCGTTTTTTTATATCGTTAAAATGTTAACAAAAAAATAAATAAAATAAAAATATAGCCTGACAAAGTGTAACATATGTTATAAAGACTAGATTCATTTACCAAAGATGTTTATATTTTTAAGTTTGGATTTTATCGTTTTATTTGTCGCAAGTCAGGTAATTTTTTTAAAACCACTTAATATTTTTTCATATTGAATTAATACTTATTCTCTTATTAGGACCTGAAAGACTACATGAGACAAGCAGGTGAAGTTACTTTTGCCGATGCGCATAAGCAGAGACGCAATGAAGGGTAATTGACTTCATTTCTTTAATAATAGTTGCATCTCTAAATTTATTCTTGATTACAGGATAGTAGAATTTGCGTCCTACAAGGATTTAAAGAATGTTATCGATAAACTAGATGGAACAGAACTGAATGGTAGAAAAATCAAATTGGTTGAGGATCGCGCTACTGCCAGCAAGAGAAGCAGGACTGCTTCAAGCAGTCGTTCACGATCACGATCCAGGTAAAACATATTTGTATTTGAATTCATTTTTGTCGTTACAAATTATACTTAATTTTTAAACACATTGTGATTGGTTACATTAAAAATTTAAAATATCAGATATAACAAGTATCTTAAAATTGGAATCTTAAATAAAACAATTATTTTACTTGTATGAAAACTTTAAACCTATACAGTAGATTAGATTCGAAAGGAATTGGATATTATTTGTCCCTGTCCACCACAACCTTTTCAGATCTACTGTGGAATGTGTTTAAAATGATCTTTATTTGTTGCTTACATAAAACTTTAACTTCAATGCATTCATAAGAAAGTTTTCCAATGTTTTGCTTCAAATGATACAAAAGTCCGCTAAAATAATTAGTAACTTTTCCTTTTGTAAATGCGACTTTTGAATTTGCTTTTCCCGTAATCAATGAAATATAACTGTAAAGACGCTTGCAAACTTGTCCAATTTTTACTTGTACTATGCTAAATTTTATGTGACATGTCATGGTCAGGCCAGACTTAAAAAGTGTGAACATCATCAAGGAAAATAAACTTTGAAATGTATTAAGATTTAATTTTTCACTTAGGTCCAGAAGCCGTTCTAACAAGAGGTCAAAGTCTCGTTCAAGAAGTGTCGAAAAAGATGGCTCCAAATCACCACATGCTAAAGACAAAAACGATTCCAGAGACAAGTCTCGCTCTAACTCGCGTTCTTCTTCGAAGAGCAGATCCCGAAGTAATTCGCCCGCTAATGGAGATAATTAACTTAGCAACTGAAAAGTTCAGCTAAAGCATTAATTTTAGATAACTAACTCCAAATCCAATATATTAAACTTGGTGTCAAAGTCGGTCTTCTTTTTGTATCATGTATATTTGATTTTTTTACAACTACAATGTAAAACTTCTTTTTTTGCAAAATTTAGATGTATTACTCTTGTCATTAATGTAGTTGCCTGACGCATGGGATAGTACACTTAAGGATTTTAGTTTTAGTATTTTTTACTTTTGGTTTGATTTTTTTTTAATTGTTTTGACATGTTTCTAAATTAGAAACATAATTGCTATATCATAATCATTTGCGATATTTTTTTAATCATTTGGAAAATTGAATTTTAGAAGTTGAAAATACAGAGTATCCCTTACAATGTTCATTTTGGTAATTGTATTGTTTTTCGATCATGTATGCTTAGTTCAATAAAAAAATATTAAATACCAACGTTCGTTTGATTTACAGACCAAATGTTTAATATCAATGTACTAAAATGTGAGTACAATCTGCATTGTATTTCCATAAAAATTAGTAAATTGTTGGAGATTGCTGGAGATCAGTTTAAAAAAAAAAACCTTCAGAATTCATCGAAGTTAACGTGGTATATATTGATAAACATTTTCTTTAGTATGAATGACAATATTCAAATTCTTGATCCTGCCACAGTTACAATTTCAGAATAGGGATCAGAGCTGCAGTACTGAATACTTTATGAACTTAAAAAAATTGTTGATATAAGAAAAAAGTGCCGGAACATAACCATGTATTTTTTTTTTTTGTTCTTAAAATATACCCTAAGGGGATTTTACTCATGAAATATATTTGCCGCAACACATAAGATGTTGCCTCACATACCATAAATCTCATTGCAACTACGGATTAGAAAAATTCGGTAAATGGTTTACTGCCTTTGCCTAAATGTTCGAAGGTGTGGAATAAATGCGGACGGCCGAAATCTGCTGAAATAATACAAGAAGAACTTACACATAAGTTAAAAGTTCCAGAAGTTACCAGATGGAACTCCACTTATGACGCTGTCGTCCAAATTGTTTCTGTCAAAGATAAGTTAGGAGTTCTATGTGATAAACTTATGATTCCGGTATTTAAGGAACATGAAATATCCTTTTTAGAGGAATATATCAAATTAATGCAGCTTCTGGATGAAACATTAGATTTTTACAGGGAGAGCATAACACCTATTATGGGTATCTGCTTCCCAGCTTAGTTTCGATGAAAACTAAACTTCAAAAGCTAAAAATATCAGGCGATATAAACCAGCCAACAATGCCTTCAGATGCCATAATTAAGTCTGTTGGGTAAAGATTTAAAGAACTTTTAACATGAAAATATCCAGTCAGACGATCATTTTTTTGATTTTGAGGAAGAAGAACAAGAGTGTGTCTTTATTAAGTGAACTACCGGTACGAGGACTAAAACATACCAAAAGATGGTGCCGTGAAGTGGGACTTAGTATAAACCCTACAAAAACAACACTAGTAGCCTTTTCAAGGAAAACTTAATCTCAAAACCGTTAAATTAGACGGGATAGATATAGAATGGAAAAATGAAGTCAAATATCTAGGCTTAACCCTGGACAACAAACTTCTCTGGAATACACATGAGAAGGAAGTAGTAAATAAGGCCACAAAAGCCCTAATGGTATGCAGAAACAATGCAGGCAAACGATGGTGATGTAATCCAAACATACTGCGATGGATGTATACTGCAATAGTGAGACCAATCATCACTTACGGCGCTATAGCCTGGAGTAACAGAACTAGTTTAGCTACTACGAGAGCTAATATCTTAAAAGTACAAAAACTCGCCTGTGTTTGCATTACTGGTGCAATAAGAACCTGTCCTACGGCCGCAGTGGAGGTGATCTTAAACCTCACCCCTCTACATTTGATGATAGAGAATGTGGCAAAAAGTACACGATATAGAATGATCAGGTATGCAGTAATCAGACGAAAGCCTACTCGCTTCAGGACTAAAGATACCTGGGACATGCCCCAGGATGAAATGCTAAAGAAGTACAGTTTTGTGAAAAATTTCAAAACCACAGAGCTGGGCTGCAAGAAAGAATGCTTGCATCCGAAAGACGTGCTATTCAGTGGTATACGGACGGTTCCAAAACCATAGAAGGAACTGGAATAGAAGTTTATGGGCCGAGAACCAAGCACTCCGAAAGCTTGGGAAAATACCCAAGCATCTTCCAGGCAGAAATTCACGCCATTAAGAAGTGTATCCAGTTCAACATCGAGAGAAACCTATCATAGACAAGAGATTATCATCATGTCCGATAGTCAAGCAGCCATCAAAGCGCTGAGCTCTTACGTAATCAGCTCAAAACATTTTAGAGTCGCAAAAAGTAAGGGTTTAAATTCAACAATTAAAAACAAACTCTTAAACGACAAATTTTCTTCTGTCTGTGATCTTGAATGACAAATATTGAATATAGAGAAAATACTGATGTTTTGTTGGGCATGGGAATTTAATACCCTGCGACCTAAAATATCTATTGTGTTCCCTTCTGTCGCTAATGCAGCAAGGAAATAAGCCTCCATGCTTATATCGATCCTTCCAATCCTATCTTCTCAAGGAAATGTAAGATTTTGAGTCCCTTCAAGTTAAGTAGATTTTGGTATGCTCCAAGTATAATGCTCTTGGATTCTAGAGTGCTACACATTCAGTCTGAATGTGAATGGAGGTTTCGTCCTCTTTACAAAATCTGCACTCAGTATATTCTGCTGCTCTCAGTTTACTAAGATATCCTTTGAATCGGCAATGGCCTGGAAGGATCCTGATAACAATGCTTGCCTGTTCTTGCTCAGGCAGATACAGGCTTCTGATATTTTCTGGTCACATTCGCCCAGAAGTATTTTATATAGTCCCAAGAAATTGTTCCAATTATCGGTTCTTCTATACTGCCAAATTCATTTTATTAATACTGTGTTACTGCTGATATCGCAAAACTGCTCAGGTCCCACAAGTGGTGTTGAGCCACTTGAAAATGTATCTCAGACTTTAAACAATTCATATCTCTCTGAAGAATTTAAAATAATACGGATGAATGTTCGTAGTTTAAAAAAATTTAGATGAATCAGTTATTTCATTGCATCAAACTCAATTCAATTTTAGAATTAATTATATTTACTACAACGCGGCAAATTCCTGATATTACTTTATATAATATTGATAACTATGTCACATTATATAACAAGAGTACTCTTAAAAAAAATGTAAACTATACATTCAAAATGTAGGTATATACGTCATAGGTATTCACAAAGTACTAAATATTTAACTACAATATATCGTTCACCCAGCAGTTTTCCTTGTTTTCAACTCTTAACTTTATAATTATCTAAAAAATAAACATCATCAAGATATCAATATAATCACAGATGATATAAACATTGACCTTCTAAAAGGCTGATTATAAAGAAGAGTATAAATAATATCCTTAGCTACTATGAGTCAATCTTATGTAAATGAGTACCCTACATTACCAAGCCGTACTTGCCTTGATTACTATTTGGTATTAGAAAAATCAAATTCAGAGAAATGTAATATTTGTTCATATATTATTGGATATAATATTATTGATCACAACCTGATAGGTCTTACTTTTAAAGTAAATATAAAAAAAGAGACAGAAACAAAAGGTCTTAATTTTAAAGTAAATATAAAAAAAGAGACAGAAACAAACAACTTTAAGACATATGTAAATTATCCAGCATTAAATCAAGAATATAAATGGGATGATATCTACAGGGAAACAGACTGTGATACTATTACATTTAATTTTATACAGACTTGGAAATTAAAACGCGAAAGATACAAGTTAAATCTATTAGGGACGAGCGTAAGCAGAAATGAGAAAGAAGACGTACATACCGAGTACGAGGCGACGGATTAGGCAATGCGCTGCTCAGTGGTCTTTGTTTATTTCAGACGTGGTCCTATTATATCTTGTCTAATTCATTGTTCAAATTTACCTGTAAATAAAATATATTAATAAACACAAAAACTATTAAAATAAAACAAAAACAATCATTTAATAAAAATTGGCTATTTCAAAATTTATTATAATAAATTTATTGAAAATAAAATACATCATACAAAAATTCTTTATAGAATTCAACGAATTACAGCAAAGGTACATACTCATAGGTATATACAAGGGGGGTAGCTGCCCCTCGGACTTTCCAAAATATAGTTCTAAAAATATATAGGGAAAAATACAAAAAACTACGTAAAATATTTTGGATTCAGTGTTGTAAAGAAAATTTGTAAAATTATAAAAGTCCCCAAGGCTAAAAACAACAGATACTGACTCACACGATATAAAATTACCTCTTATATGAGGTATCACATTTTTGATTACGTAATACTGTTTCCTCTCGCGAGGGGAATAAAATTAAGGATTAGAGAATTATTATAAACTGTAAAAACAAAACAAAAACAATCATTTAATAAAAAAAAATTTGAAGCTAAAAACAAAAAATACTGGCTCACACGATATAAAATTACCTTTCATATGAAGTATCACACTTTTGATTAGGTAATATTGTTTCCCTTCGTGAGAGAATTAAAATTGAGGATTAGGGAATTAATCATAATGTTGCATTCTCCAAAAAATACCTTGTCTTTGATGTGTCACACGTGATACATACCCTTTATAAACACTCGGCATCATTGTATATAAGAACCCTACGTAAGCCCTTTGAAGGAAAGTTAACAATAATGGGAAACTGCTGGTCATTTGCAGTTCTTTCACTACTTGAGCTGATAAATTTACGAGCCTTATACAAGCCCATTGAAGGGATTAATATTATGAGAAAATGCTGGCCATGTGTGGTCCACATAACACCCAATGTTCTATGAATATACTAAGAATGTTCTATTTATATTCTTTTTGGTATGTCCTTTTTAGAAAATTCTTAGAACTTGCCTGGAATATACTTTGAAAGTATATTCTAGAAAATATATAATGAAAGTATATTCTGAGTACGTACCTCAAAAGTATATTCTAAAAAGTATAAACTGAATACGCATCTCCACTTTTCAGTTTGGAAGAAATAGATCACAAACTCTTGGTAAGTGGTGATTCAACCAAAATTTCGTACTTATAGAGGAGGAAAACAGGTCCCATCCGTATATTTTTATACCTGAAGACCATAAAATCATAAGGCATTGTATTAAACACAGTTTTTTTATACTATTTTAAAATAATTTTAAATCATATTTTCTGACATTGAAATTGTTGGAGTTACAGTTATTACACACAGCCTCAGTTGTTGATTTTCCTATGTTTTGCATGTAAAATCAAAAACTGCAGTTTAATTTTATCCTAAATAAAAGGGCATTATTATTATTTAACATTCAAATTCAAACATCAATCTGCTATACTGTCGAGTGTCAAAACTATCAATTCTTAGCAAAAACAGAAATAATATTTAAACAATATTTTTCAATATTGGTGGATGCAAATAATTTTACATTGAAAAAATATTCAATTTAAAAATTTGGTGGGTCAATATTAGTTATGTAATAGATATTTAAATTTTGGTGGATGCACTGAAAATGCTTTCCTATTTATAATAATTTTGATCAATTTGACTGGTATATTTAAAACGGAAATATCCTACAGTGTCTGCCGTAAAAACAGAACAAATTTTTTGCATTTTTTTCGAAAGCCAGGTTACATAATAAATTTAAAAAATTGGTGGAGGACCTTTCTAGTTATATAATAATTATTATTTTAAATTTTGGTGAGCGCGCTGAAATGTCTTACCTATTTATTAATTAATTATTATTAATTTGACTGGTTTATTTAACCCTAGAATATTAATACCAAAATGTTTATTGAGATCTCTCTAATTTTTGAGTACATGAAAAAAACTTTATTTGAAAAATTTGTTTGTTTTATGTAATTTTAAAACCTTTTTAAAAAAAATGACGATACTATGAAATACCCTGTATATACAGATTGGAGTTTTATATTTTTATATATAACTTTCCGTACTGTGTAGATATCAAGCGATATTTTTTTTACTCGAAATATTTGAAATATCTTTTTAATTTACATGTTCAGCTTGCAAGGAATTCGTGCTACATTCCTCATTTAACAGGTTTCAATTATCAAAGAGCCCTTTTTGAAATAAAATTATACTTTACACATGTAAAGTAATCCGAGTTGAGTTCTGGAATTAACCCACGCATTTTGGTAATCTCTGTTAGTAGACAAATCCCGAATTTAGAGCACTTCATTAACTCGATATTAATTCTCGGAAAAACTAGGACATTTCCAATCCTGTCCTATCTTCTGGAAACGAAATGTCTGTGTCCGTGCGCTCGAATCGTGAAATGTGTCAATATGGTCCCGACGTACGAAACCAATCTGTTGCTGTAAGGTCTGTGTTTTTCTTTATTCATGAAGCCGCTGTCAGGATTTCGCAGTCCGGATATAAAAGCGAGAAAGGGCTGTTTCCGGTTCACCTTCCTCTCAAATCAACTCTCAAAGCCAAATTCGATATTCTCATCGATTTTATATTATCTAGTAAATCTTTCTCTTAAGAGCAAACAGTAGCGCGTCATCATATTCCAAGAATTTCTTCGAGCTACAGTTCCGTATAAGACTCCGATAGCAAGAATAATGCTTTGGCAACCATTTTACGATCTGAGGTAAAAACGATCGACGGTCATGATCATTTCGAATTTTCATCAAAATTATGTCTTTAGATCACGTAGGGATTTATTGCCCTATTCATAAGTATTACTACCTATATTATATAACAAGTGTTTAAAGTGTAACATTTTGCACGCGTTGAAGTTTAATTAAACAAATGCGAGAAATACACTTTCCAACGAGTTTTGTACACTATTTTTCTAAGACCACGTAAAAAATTCTTCAAAAAAACGTCTTTTCCAAATAAGAAAGTCAATTAAACAATATCACGTATGTACTGAAAAGTATATCACACATTCAGCAGTCAATATTAATATGGTAAAAAATTATTCGTCAACTTTCCATCAATATGTTCATTTGTAGACATTAAAGATAAAATGGAGGCCTATTAACTGACTTCGACTCGACTGTCAGCTGTAGTGACCTATATTTGCCGGCCTTTTAATTATAAAAGTTAAATGGCCATCATTACAATTGGAGGGTAACATTTATTGGGCCTTTTATTTCCCTATACAAAATGTTTGTTAGGATGTTTCTTAAGTAATCCGTGGAATAATTAACATTTGTCGAAGCGTACAATTCTTTTTAAGTATCAGTTTGGATTTAATTCAGAGTTGTGTGTACTTATCACGAACATGACTCGTATATATGTTTTTGCTGCCCATGGCTTATTTTAGAAAACTTTTTTGTCGATAACTATATTATTTTGATTTTTTGATGGGATTATTTTTTTAAAATATTCCATTTATTTTTATTGATTGCTTATTGTAGAGCTTGTTCTGAAAATGCTTTATAGTTTAAATTTAATAGCTAATATAGTATAATTTCGAACTTGCTTATAATAATTCCACTGGATTGCATTATTTTTCGATTTATATTTTGATAGAACTTTGTTTCGAACTGCGTTATTTTAATATCAAGTGTAATCCATGAACACAATAGTTTTGCAAATTTTGATGTTTTCACTAGAGTATGTGTATTAAATATTTGTATTATAGATTTATTGGAAAATTCAGTTTTTACAAAATTATGTATTAATATTTTTATGGTAGATAGAAGCGTGATTGTTGTCTATTATAATGTGAAGAAATTATTTTTTAGAAGTAGGAGTAACTCGTGTTGCTTCTGTAACAATTTGCGGAAGATTTAAACTGAAAGGTAAACTACTAAGGTCAAAACGTACTTATATTTCCAGTCACCAAAAATTCGTATGTATATGATTGATTACCTATAAAACTTTTTTCTTGAATATTCAAATGACCTTTCTTTTGAGCTCCTTACTTACTTTTTGGTCCACCACTTGCTGCGACAAGGAGTATAGAAGACGGAACCAAAAAAGGACACAAGCAACAATATATTATAGATATATTACTATATAATTAATATATCGTATAAATACCTGTTAAAAATTGTGAAACAATCTGTAATTAATAACTGTAAATATGTAAATAAAGATTTTGAATTGAATTGATTGATTGACCACTTGCTGCGTTTATATTTCGAAGTAAATTGATATCAAAGTGATTATTTCGGAAATTTAGATTTGCAGTATTTCGAGATTTAAACCATTAAGAAAAATTAAGTACTCTGAACAAATACATCAATATTAAGTCCCCCACACAGATAAATTTATTATATTCAACAAGCATGGCGGAAAAAAGTCTTAAACAGATCACTAGTGGGCGGTAAATAGTACCCAAGCAATTTTTGACCCAGAAATTTGAAAGTATATACAAAACTGTATCAAGTTGTCATTATGTAACTGGGTGTATATTATTTAAAAAAAATATTTCTTCTCAGAAGCCCTTCATCCTTCCTGATCAGATTGCATCCTGCAATATTAATAAAATCATTGGTTATATGCAAGTTTAGCCAGGTTTCTGATAAAGCGAATATGAATATATCATAATTTTCGTTAAGAATTAAATCTAACTTAATGTCAATCTTCGGCAGTAGCGACCGGATATTTAAATAAGCCAATTTTAACTTTTTAGTTTCATATTAGCAAATATGTTTATAGGTTTATTCCACTACAGAAAATAAAAATATAAATTGACACAAAAATAATTTTGATAATGAAGCAGATTGCTTTATATTTAATTAATGAACTAGATTAATTGACTTATTCCCAATTAGATTTAGCTCGTTCGGATGTCTATAACTGATCTCATGCCTTTATAGGTTTAATACAGTTTTTGTAGCTTCTGTCTTCTGTGGTTATTCTTCTGTTATTCTTCTGTTATTCTTCTGTTATTCTTCTGTTATTCTTCTGTTATTCTTCTGTTATTCTTCTGTTATTCTTCTGTTATTCTTCTGTTATTCTTCTGTTATTCTTCTGTTATTCTTCTGTTATTCTTCTGTTATTCTTCTGTTATTCTTCTGTTATTCTTCTGTTATTCTTCTGTTATTCTTCTGTTATTCTTCTGTTATTCTTCTGTTATTCTTCTGGATTATTCGGTTATTCTTCTGTTATCCTTCTGACTTACTGAATTATTCTTTTAATTTCTTTAGAATGTGTGCAAAGTAGAAGGGAAACGTTAAAGGCAAACAAAGTAAACAAGAAAACCAGAAGATAATCCTAAGAGAACGATATAAGCTGAAAAGAAAAGAACTAAGATGCGAAGAGACAAAGCTGGAAAAAAATTATAGCCGAAGTGGATGCGGACGTGTGGGGCAAAGGCTATCAGATTGTTATACAAAAGCTGCAGTTTATTAACCCGATTTCCATGACTGATGAACAACAGCTAGAAGTTGCGAAGGCACTGTCTCCGGATCATCAAGTAAGGGAGTGGGATAGGATGCCGGTAGAGGTAGAAGAAATGGTTCTGAGGTATCTCCGTCTCCAACAAACAATTTCAATAAGTGCTGCTTTCCTTTCCTGTTTATCCCACTTGAACTTCAAATTTATTAGTTTCTCATTTAAGGAAAATACGGATCACTATTGATTGCGTCCAAAACTTTGGTAAGAGTTGGTATCTCTTATATAAAATAAAATTCGTGAGCTTTTCTTCTTATTCCGCTTTTAATTTGTTCAGTAAATTCCACTTTTTTCTCACCTCCTGCATTTTTCTTTGGGGGTTTAACAACTCCAATTTTTATTTCTATTATAACTTTATATATCGTTGATTTGCTTACACCCATCATATTACTTGTCTTTTCAACAGTATCGTTAACAGGAAACGAAGGATTTTCCATTCTTGGGCAATTATAAACATTGCTTACAAATATTTTCTCGTTAACTGACAATGCACACTTTTTTATACGTTTGACTTGAACCACACTGCATTTTTCAATACTACTGTCACTATTAACCGAAAATAACCACAATTTCTTACTATAATAAATATTATAATATAAACAGGGTAGGTAATATTGGGAACTGCAACTGCTTATCTTATCTTCATAACGAATGACGAATCTACTATTGGAACGCCAGTGGCATTATAGAAATTAATAAGTTAGTCGAACTATTTGGTTGATGTGGGAGTCTAATTTTGCTTAGAACATACAACTTAAAACTGATGTGGTATAGTTTAATATTTGGCTCTTCCAAGACGTGTGTTTAATGAGGAGCGTCGATGTTTTTTTGTATATGTATATATCGAGCTTCCTCCTCCAAGCAGTGGCGTGGTGGATATTCAGGATGAAGGAAAAATCGACAAAAAATGTATTTAAAGGCCAATAACACCAAAAAAATATTCAGATTATTTCCTTAATTACAACAAACTCAAACTAATTGATTATGAAACACTCTACTACAAATTCAACCCAAAAAATGTAGCAGAGAATAACAACTTTATAGTCTATAGGGACAGAGAAATTCAGACAGATCGGGAGGTAACACACAACAGGCCAGATATTCTAATTTTTGATAAACAAACTAAACTAAGGAAATAAAATTAATTGACATATCTGTACCGGCTTCTGCAAATATATATAAAAACGAAAAAGAAAAAATTTAAAAGTAGCTACCCACTTACTTCTATTTGAGAACATGAAAGACACGTGGCAACCGGTGAAATTATCAAAAACCTAGTCCTAGTCCTAGACCAGCCGTTCGAAATACATACAAAACTACAGAAAGCGACTTCTAATTTAAAGAAATTTTCAGTTAATATTACTTTGTCCTATACTTTTTCAAACAAAAATATTACATTTTATTTAATCGTTCCTTGTAATTTTTTTGAGTGAAATTGTTAGTTAATATAAATTTGATAACTAATCTTAAAAAAAATATATAAATGTTTTTAATATTTCAAAAAATCCATTGATTCGAATTTTTATAGTAAAATAACGCTAATAAATGCCTAATATTATCATTTTCCTAAACGAATTGGTTCGCGTCGAGATAGAGGGATGGGAAAAATTAGTCTAATATAACGTGCCATCTAGACAGATTTTTATTAAATTTAAAATTCTCGTTAAGTTAATGTAGCGTTACATAATTTTTTATTACAGAAAATTGAGAAAATATGAGGAAAAAAATGAGCTTTTTAATTAATATTCCTCAACTTTAAGGATGTCTTACGACTTTTTAGATAGTCGAGAAGGAAAACTTATCTTGTTCTTTTAAAGTGTTGACAAAATGTTTTTTTTCTTTTAGTAGGGACGTGGCATATGTTTTAACAATGATTTGTATTTTTAGCCATTAGAAGGAGTAGACCAAAAATTAATTACTTGCTTCTATATTTTCTCCATGTATTTTTTTTAATGTTAAAACAACATGGGATATGTCAATTAACCAAGGAAAAATACGAGAAGATACATGAAATATTTTGTATTTCTGTCAAACTGTGTTTCATTAACAATGACATTACTACAGTAATGTGACATTTCTATGAGCTAAAGTGCCACTTTAATAAATGATTTTGTATTTAGTAAAATAGCACATTATCAGTCAAAATACGTGTTATACAAGGTACGGAAATTTAAACGCGAAACATCTATTAGAGACGAGCGTAAATGGGAGTGAGATACTTCAATTGAATTGGTGAGTCAAATAACAGTAGGTACTAGTCCAAAAATGGACATTTTGAGTTAAGATGGCCAAATCGATAATAACATGTGTCTCCACCCATTGAGATCAAATACAGTACAATACACACAATAGGTTCGGCAATATAAATTACCTTGAAACTGGATGAGTGGAAGAGCAGTATAAGTCCAGGAAATGTACCGTTTTTACACTCATTAATGTCACTTTTCTCTGTCAAACTATAGGCAGTTTGTATATGACACCAGTGAAAATGTGAAAACATGAATATATAGGTGGTCTAGTATCTCATAGCTTTAAACTAATAAAGCAAAATAAAAATTGTCTACCCCTTCCTACCAAATGCGCACACCAACAAATTCCAATAAATGTGAAAAAATAAATGACAAAAAAGGTAATGCAATATATTACAGAAGTAGTGCTGGAATTTTACTATCACGTTACCTCCTGGCCCATATCTGCAACCGATGAAGCCAAAGAAGGGGATGTTGAGTAAATTTCAGGGACTCAGGGGGCGCACTTTGGACCCCCTAGCTACGTGCATGGGTTTTCCAAAAGTATGTTATCGTATATTATTTATAATAAAATAGTTTATTTGGCAACCTTGATTATTTTTAATATACTACTAAAAATAAATAATAAACTATATAATTGACTTAAAAAACAGTACATGTTCACAATATAGTTTTTTAAATATTTTATATACAAAACCATTTTAATAGTTATAACATAATCTCCTATACTTATCTTAAATAGCTTTACATTTGATATGTACATGTCAAATTTATATGTCAAATAACAAAATAGTTATTTAGTTTTTTTTACTTTACTCAGAATGCTATTTTTGGACTAGTACTGTTCTTTGACTCACCGATTCAATTATTTTATAGTATTTATGATGTCATCCTCCGAGAAACGTTTTAATTGGGAATATATGAAGGGTACAGGGAAAAAAAGATGAATGTCACAAAAATGAGTTCCTGAGAAAGTAGGATTTTAAAATTTGAAGACTTCTACAATACTTGTCTGAAAATATATTTGATTCAAATATTTTTTCTCAATACCTGGTAGTATAAATTACTTTGTTACCAATTATTGAGTGCACAGGTTTATTTTTGTAGCTGAAAAACAAATCTTTGGAGTTATACAGCATAGGTTCGAGTGGGGAAATGGAGTAATTTATCATAAACTATGTGCTAGTAATTGCATTATTTATTGAAACGAAAGAGCATACAACTTTAATTTTGATTATATAAAAGTAGTACCAACGAAAATAGTAAACAAATTCTCATACAAAAAATATACAAAAAATCAACAAAAAATTCTTAAGATTAGTAAAAACTTAGGGCAAACTTTTAATAAACAAATAATCTAAATAAGTACCTTTTTATTAAAACTAAGGCACATAAGGGTACATTTCGGTAGAACATTAAAATATTAGGTAATGTTATAATATAATAAAAAAACATACAGCGAACGTCAAAAAGTTAACTTGAGTATTGTAAATTATAACCTTTAACATAAATTAAGCGTCTTCATCTTTGGTAGTGTGGTTATATAGTAAGTTTTCAAAGTACTTACATGCATTGGGCTCACAAAATCTTTTAAGTTCTTGTAGGTCTTGAAACTTTTTCAAATATATAGGGAGTTTCTCGTTGTAGTTTAAAGAAGGTACTTCAAATTGGCCAGGAGGTAACAAATCAATATTTTTTGACTTTCTTCTAGGCGGTATCACTACAGAAGTCGTGCAGCTCCGTTATATAATCTCTTTCTTTTGTAAAACGTGTCAGCTTTTAGAAGATGCAGTTTATATTCTGTTTCCAAACGAGATAAAAGCGCTTTCTGTGAAGGATCGTTTTCGATGTTCATTTTCTTAGCCTTGTGCTCATCACAGGCACTGCAGAATCCGTTGGTGGATAGCCAAAACTTATGTTGAATTTAGTTACAAATCTAGTTCTGTAAGTCTCGTAGGAAACCTTTTTCTCAGGATTTTATTGCAAAAACATGTTGAACACCTTTTTCACGTTAAGATCTTCCGGTAAATATACACGTTGGGACTGTAATGTGATTTTCGGCCTTTAAACGAAGCAATATGGTCAAAAACGGCAGTGGATATTTCATCTGGGAGACGATTTTTTCGATTGGAATATTGACCTCGTCAATCGTGTTTAACATGTCCAAAAGTGGTTAACTGCTGCTGGATATTCTGAAGTCGTTTCGCAGATATTGCATGCATAGCCTTATAACATGTTGGCAGTTCTGTAGCTGTATTATCTCGTTGAACACGAATTTTGTATGTGTACGAATATGAGTGATATTTAACATCATCATTATTCTTTCTACTTCGGTGTCGTTTAACGGGGGTATGTGAAATTAAGCCACCCAGATACCAATTTTTTTATCATGATTTTTAAGTTCATTAAACTGTTTAATTATTTGCAACCTCTCTCCTTCGGTGATATTTTCAAAACACTTAAATCTAGTACAATTACAACTTGGGCCTGTTTCATGGCTTCATAGTTTTAATAACTTAGCAACGTTCTTCATACGTCCATGATATTTCCGTTTTTTAGACTTAGAGAAAAAACTGCACTATTAACTTCAATGTCTTCGTCACTCATTGCGAAATATTTCGATTGCACGTGACACGAGAAAAGAAAACAGCATACAGCAGGTGGTCGATTAAATGGCACATGAACTATTGAAATAGTAAAATAGCGCGTAATAAAATGGGAAAAAGCATCGGGAGAAAAATAAAACAATGCGCGAATGCCATATTTATGGATATTTATCTTTTTCCCCGGTTGGCCGGGACTTTCTTCTTTTTTACCCTGTGCGGTGAAATTTAAATTCGCTGTGGCTTGCTACTCTCATCTATTTTGATTGGTTTCAATATTTTATCGGATTCTTACAGCATTTTAGCATAATATTTCGGCCAATAGCTTAAAATTGGAATTTTTGGATATTCATCTTTGTCTCCTGTTCCCTTCATATGTCTACTTATTTTTGACAAAATACAGGAATTAGTCAGTGAAGGATTATAAAAAATTGCAACAAAACTATCTACTATTTATTGAGGATCGTCAATCGTACTATCCTCATAATAATTTCAGTTGATATTGATTTTTGCCTTTTTTTCTGTTTACGTATGACCAAAATTTTTTAGGGTTACTCTTCACTTTCATTTTCAATATTAATTAGATAGAGTTGTGAACAAGTTTTTATACCGACCGTGTTTTATTTGAGATCTTAAAGTTTTAAAACGTTGATGACTATTGTGGCAACCAAATTTTTTATAATTTATATACGCTTTTTCCTTTTCTTTTCTTTAATCAGGCAAATTAAACTAGGGTGAATATATACGAGATGAGGTAACCTTTTTTGCAGAGCGCCTTTCAAGAATCGGTCTCTAATTTTATCTACAAAATAATTTGAAGCCCTAAACTGACTAATAAAGTTCAGAATATAGAGCAGGGTAGTTACTATTTTTTTAATTGAAGTTTGGGAGTTATTAAGGCCGTCTCTGTTACGCTAATATTGAACGGAGACGACTAGCTGTTGCATTTCATTCACAAATTTCTCGTAATCGCTGGGAGCACGAAGGAATTGGGGAGAGTAGGTGCCGCCGGATCGATGTGTAGGCGGTGATTGCGATAAATTTCCAAGTAACTTTCTCAAATTTTCTATTTGTATGGTGGTAGAAACTTTGAACTGCCAAATCGAGTTAAAAAAAGAATATTTGAAAATACCGGGTATAAGCTTTAAAGTTTAAAGTTTAACAAACCTTTATCGCTGAGTAAAATGTTGTACACTATGTACACAAATAGTACACATAGTATACAAATAATATATAAATAGTACACAAATAGTTGTGTTTGAGTTAATTTTTACTACAGCATGTGCGCAAATAGATCACGGATAAATTGTTCGTACGAGCAGAAAATAGAAAATTAGATCTCCTCTATCAATTTTTTTAAAATGTTCATATCTATGCTATTCTTGAAGTTAGCTCAACAAACCCCACAGAACCGGACTCTACTTAATGAGCCCTACACAATGGTACGTGTATACGTTTTTTATTGATAATCTCAGTAATTTAAATTTAGTTTTAATTATTAAATGGTATCCATAGCACGCGAACGCATTCTACTGTCGGTTCATAGCTGAGATTAATTGCAGAGCCGATCAATGAAAGATTTAACAAAATCTAGTCAGAACATATTCATCTGTTAGCTGGGTCCCTTCGGGAAGTACTGTGCACCGCTTGGGCCGCAGCATTTTTGCCAGATCGGCGAGCGTTGTGTATAGTCTGTCACATATGTGATTCGATTTCGGTGTCGTAGAATATTAGTTGGTGTTAATTATCCAGCACGCATTTCCATTGTACATGAAAGACATGGATGTTGTTTATAAGTTAATAAACGAAAAGAGATTGTTTAAATACTCGTAAAAGTATAAGTTTACTGCTGAAAAGGATCGCAGAACAAAATTAATGTATAAACAGTAGGTGAATAAAATTCCCACGCTTCTTCTGTGAGTTGTGTTAATGGTTTAGCAATATCTGCAAACTTCCTAATGAATCTTCGACAGTACGTACATAGCCCAAGAAAACTTCTTATTTGATGTTTATCCGTTGGTTGTGGCCACTCTCTGATAGAAGCGACTTTTTCCTTATCTACAGCCACGCCATTCTTACTGACTATATGACCCAGGTAATTGACTTTATTTTGGAATAGCTGGCATTTCTTGGGGTTTAGCATTAGTTGGGCAGCATGAAGTCTTTTAAAAACATCTTTTTTTTTAGGTGTTCATCAAATGTCTACCCCAAGACTATAATAAATCAGGCATGTTTTCCAGGATAACCCTGCTCTCAATACATTTTCCATAAGTCTTTCAAATGTCGTAGGGGCATTACATAGTCCAAATGGCATAACATTGAATTGCGACAATCCAGATCCGGTGGTAAAAGCTGTTTTTTTCTTTGTCTATTGGGTCCATTTTCACCTGCCAATATCCATACTTTAAGTCTAAGGTAGAAAATAGTTTACTTCCGGCCAATGTGTCCAAGATATCGTCGATACGAGGCAGAAGTTAACAGTGTTTCTTGGTAACATTGTTCAACTGATGGTAATCCACACATAATCTCGTAATTCCATCCTTTTTCTGGACCAGGACTACCGGAGAGACCCATGGGCTGGTAGAAGGTTCTATCACCCTGTCTTCCTTCATTTCCTGAACAATCCTTTCAGCTTCCTCTCTCTTGGTCTTTGGTAATCTTCGAGCGGATTGACAAATCGGCCTGGCGTCACTAGTGTCAATTTTGTGTTTTACAACAGAAGTTCTTCCTGTTTTTCCTCCTTTTGGTACAGAAATGTCACGATATCGTCGAAGAAATTTCTTTATTTTCTTTTTCGCTAATTGATTCAAAGATTGACCAGCAACTGTAATCATATGCTCGAATTTGTCGTCGGAATTATCAGAAGTTGTGTGACGAATTATGGAAGTTACTGGTACACAGGTTTCGAGTCTGGTCTCTTTCTTGATGGTAATTGGGTGATCATTAACGTTTATAAGACGGACTGGAATCTATTTAGCAGTCGTGACCAACCCCTTTCCGATCAGAATTCCTCGTCCAACCTCTTCATCGTGGTTCCAAGGTTCCATCATTACAGGTATTCCTTCTTCCATAGTTTCTTGAAGCCGTGCTACTATAATGGTTTCACTTCTGCCAGGTACCACCGTATCCTCCTCTAGAGCAACTAGCACGGTACTGTCCCTATATGGATGTAGGAATACTTCTTCGGTACCAACTTTGATCACTCTGTTCTTAATATCTAAATATTAAATATTAAATATTTAATGCACCCAGCAGATGATGAGCTCGTCACCTTGTTGCGCCAACATAATCGGTTCTCTCACTCTTATTTTTTTAGTTCCTTAATAATTCTACATACAGCCCTCGTATAAAGCAAAAATTATTTGATTGCGATTTGTGCGGTGACATATTATGTTTGCTATATGATCTTTTAAATTTGGTCACTCTGTACATTTAATAAAAGTAATTTTCCGCGTATGAGGCGCAACATAATTGGCAGTGCAGTGGTATGGGCGGAACAAAGTTGATGGTGTAGCCAATGATGTTGTGGTATGGAGAAGGATGGTAGCTATCATTTTTGAAATTGTGCGTTGGCGGGCAAAGGCACAGGTCAGGCGGGCGCGATTTCCTAACAATATGAGGAAAATAAAAGTTGAAGTGCGCGAATTTTTGGGGCGGCAAATTGAGAGAGATATATAGGAGAGGACAAGGAGTGAGAGCGGAGAGAGATTTTGCCCAGGAGCAGCCTGGCTAGCGCAAAACCGGCATCGCAACCCCATTCTATGAATTAGTCTTTCACCACCCCTCCTGTAATGCAGTCGTAAGTTCATTGGATCATCCTGTACTCTGTTCACGTATATAGATGCTGACACGCTCTTTCAGACGTGCACTCTCATGATGACTATGTACCTGAAACATTCAATAACTACCATACAGTGACTACGCAACTCCTGTACAACTCCAGCGAACAACTATTGTTAAAGTTTCCTGAACAAATAATATGATAATTTTTTAACCAAGTACATTCGCAAAAAAGTTTACAACACGTTCTAACACTTCAGTGAACAAGGTAAGGTTATTTTAATTATTATATACACAACTACCTACTACATTTATACTTCAAACAACTTTCCATCAACTTGAGGAAGTTTGAAAACTTTTCTAAACATTTTGATAATTATCGAAACTTTCTCAACTGCACTTCACGTTAAATACTTACTTCAATTAAATATTCCGGCATAGCAAAATGTTTTTTCTAATTTTGAAATTTACTTCGAGTTTTCAACTTCCAAATTAATAATTCAAACTCTATAAACCGATTATTCCCTTGTTAATTAACAAATAATATTAATTAAATGTGATACCTACGTATTTAAAATTAAATTACTGCACCACGTTCCATGTTTTGTATTAATGAAATTAAAGTTTGATGTATGAAAATAATTAATAGAATTATATTGTTTTTATGATCGCATATTTTTTATTTATTAATTAACAATATTAAAATATTATTTTTACAAAAATTTAATTAAAAATAATCATTTGTTTGAAGTAATTTTAATATGTTATAATAGTTATAATATAGTTATAATATATAATATAGTTATAATATAGTTATAATAGTTAATTCAACGCAAGCCATCAAAGAATAAGAAAAAATAAAAAAAAAAATAAAAAAAATAAATAAAAAATAATAAAAATTAAAAACTTTAAACATGAAAACTATCTACAATAACTCCACAACTCCATAACTCTATAAGTCAAGATGATATCTTGACACGATTTAGTAAATACATAAACCTAATTAATGAAGGTACTGCCAATTTATCTCAAGCCGTCAAAAATGAAACGTCTGCCAACAAATTATCTACAACAACTCCATAACTAGACACTATTTAAAAAAAATAGTCTATAGTTATTCATATTTAATAATGGTACTGTCAATTTATAGCAAACCGTCAAAGTGTTTGAAGAGAATCATCTAGAAGTAATTCAAATTATATTGCAAAAATTTAGTGAAAAACAAACACATTTTTGTGCAGTGCCGTACGGAATATATTTGAGAGAGACACTAAGTTTTTTAGAAATAACAATTTTATATTAATTTTTCATTTACGATAAAAAAAATAAGGTTAAACAAAAACGCTTTGTTAGATGAGCGTATATTACAAATTAACTGGTATTTTTGAATTTAAGAAAATCGTAAGAGAAAAAATTGTTAGGTTAAGAAAACTCTATAAATTGTCTAAATTTGTTTAAATTGGTAGGTGAGTAGAAAACCGAAAAATACTTTTTCAATTAACATTTTTCGAAATTTTAAGAAATTGTCATATTTTTTTGGATATATGTCAAATTTTTAAATGTAAAATACCTTTCGAACAGAATTAAACGAAATTTTGATATGTTGTAGAACTTGACTTATTGATCAAATATTTCCGTTGCACCAAATATCTAAGTTTAACAATTTTTGATTTACAAGGTGTCCAAAAACACTATTTCATAATTTAAAAATATCACAAAATGCATATTTTTGTCTATATTAGCACAAAAATAAGTGAAACTTTTTGATTAACGGGATGGCGCTTGTGTCGAAATTACAGTTATCAGAGTCAGTTGTCAGCTCGTGTAAAACTTCATTTCGTTAATTGGAGTGGCACTTTTGTTTGAATTGCCCCTTCCCGAATTAGTTCTACGAAAAAAAAAAAAAGATTTTACATTTATTTTAGTGCTAATATTGACAGAAACATGCATTTTATGATGTTTTGAAATTATAAAATAGTTATTTTGGACACCCTGTAAATAAAAAACTGTTAAACTTATAGCTTTGGCACAACGCAGATATTTGATGAATAGGTCAAGTTCTACAACATGTCAAAATTTCGTCAAATTTTGACCGTGTGCATCCAAGTTCTCGCAACAGTTAAGCAGTAATCTCTCCAGTCATGTTGTGGATGGGTAATGTCTGGATGTTCCACCATGTTACCATGGGACTAGTATTTAACAATAATCAACGTGGAATAAATGACAGTGAAAGAGCAAGGAATAGATGAATGGGAAAGTAGTAGAACCTTCAAATGGTAGTACAATAAGCCGCAAGCTGCAGTGCAGCCACGCTACAAACGAATTAGGGTGATAACACTGTGTATTTAAAAAATGGCTTTTTGAAAGTGATGAAGATTATGTAGTCTCAGAAGGAATGTTACAAAATTATAATTCTAATTGAGCTTTTAAATTTTTTACAATAAGAGGATACAAACAACTCGAGCAAATGCTGTTCTTAAGCATTAACCTTCGTAACATCTCGTTGTAATTTTATATAAATAATGTAACATTCTCAAGTTATACAGTGAAATGTAATGTTGGTTTTAGTTCAAAAACAGTTCATATAAAACATCACAAAATAAAAAATACGAAATTTGCTCCACATAGTTACCATTAATATTATAGAATATACCCACAATGTTGTCACATGATAAAGGAGACTAAGGAAGGAGAATAATTTAATTTATGACTGTTTAAATCTTCATAACGTAGTGTACTGTCGTTTGGCGTAATATTCTCTAGGAACTGATAGTAATCAAGTTTGACCCAAAGGCATGTTAAAACATTGTACTTTACCAAACGGCACCTATGCCAATCACCATCCTGAGCAAAGTAATAAAAAAAAATTATATTCAATAAATCAAATAAAACTTGACACCGATAATTTTGCTTGCCCTGAAAGTTTTCTAAAAAATAAATAAATATTTTTTGAGTACATCGTTAAGGGGAAACATTTTTATCCCATTAACATCGCACAAAAAACAACTATGCATGATTAATAAAAAACATTAACAATATGAATTAATTTTTGCCGAATTCAGGATTTGTTTTGTATATTTATTGTTGTGATTCATTTTTACAGGTTGCCATAGAAACTATAAAAAAACTACTATGATTATTGTTCAAAAGAATTTTGTAATTATTATTGACTATCTGTTTAAATGAGTTATCCAATGCTATCCTTCTTCATTTCGCGTACACACATGGTTTAAAAGGTAGATAAAAATAATGTTAACTCAGGTTTAAAAGGTAGGTTCACAATGAATTAGGAATGTAAATTTTAGGACAAACAAAATTATCGCTGTCATGTCTTATTTGATTTTTTGAATAAAAAATAAGTTTTTTTTTACTACTTTGCTCAGGATAGTGATTGGCACAAATGCCGTTTGGTAAAGTACAATGTTGTTACATGTCTTTGAAGCATAATTGATTTCGTTATCAGGTGGGGGCCAAAATGTACAGTGAGCTCTCCTAATATTGTTATTGTTTGTGATTAAATAGTCTGATTTCGAACGGTCATTATAAACTTGATATTCGTTCGTTATTTTACTTAAAAAAGCTTAAATTGAGTTGCTGCGTACCGCACAGAACACAAAAACTATAATTATAAGCAAATAAACACTTGACTATAACAATAAATTTCGCGAACCGTATTCAACTTTTTTTCGGTCTATAAGTCTTTATACCACACTATTAATTCTGCCTGTCCCGCTTGACTCAACCTTCTTACATGCGCGGGAATGGCAGCTCGAATTTTCGAGAGCGGTCCAGCAAGAATCAAGATCAATCTTCTTGGCGTCACATAGCCTAAGTAGGTTTTATTTTACTTCATCGTTGGTGTAGTATTGACTCGTTAGTATATACGAGGGTATATCAAATATAAACGGTACTTTTTGGATTTAAACTTCCTGAGCAGTTATTGATTTGGAAAGAATTAATGGGCAGTTAGCCTTTACCTCTGGGGAGAGGAGAAAACCGATCAAAATTTGCTTGCGTCTCTTTAGTATGCAAAGAAACCATGAGCGAAAAGGAAGTGCATGTCTTCGTGGAGCAAGGGATTATAATAAAGTTTTTGGCAAAGGAGGGCGTAAAACCAACCAAAATTTTGCGACGATTGCGAGCACAGTTTGGGGATAACACTCTGTCACGAACCTGTGTGTTTGCATGGCACCAAGAATTTTCTGGAGGGCCTGAAAAGGTACACCCTTGAAAGCAGATGCTAGGTATTTTTCACGTTGACTTTCTACATGATTAACGCACGATTAGTGCACAATATTGTTGAGTTACTGAAAGCCACAAAATTGTCATTTCGAAAAAAAGGAAGAAGCAATCGGTCAGAAATGTCATTCTTTTGTATGACAACGCCAGACCTCATGTGGCTATTGTCACGAGGAAAAAATTGGAAACATTTGAATGGGAAATACTGGAACATCCTCCCTAAAGTCTAGACCTTTCCTCTTGTGACTTACATCCTTTTGGACCCCTCAAAGAATCGCTTGGAGGCCAGCGTTTCGACGATAACGAAGCGGTGGAAGCATTTGTGCTCCAATGGCTACAGGAATGTCCGAAGACTTTCTACGATGCTGGAATAAAAAAGCTACCAATACGATGGGAAAAACGTATTTCTAGGGGGAGAATGTATGTAGAAAAATGATGTAAGTCTGAAAACTTATTTAAATAAAGTTAAAAAATTGTACAAAAGAAGTCCCGTTTATAGTTAATACACCCTCGTATTTTCGTTTTTTAAGCATATTTTTATATATTTTTTTGGCCACAAAGAATGTCGTAGGTTTAAAGAAACATACCTGATGTATACAGTCCCCCTCTAGGTCGTCTATTTGTGTTAAGTTTCGAGAAATACTTAACAACGTAAACACATGTAGTGATAGATCGGTTTAAAGTTCCGAAATAATTTCCAGAGAATTTATATTTACTTTGGTTTCGGATCAATAACCGATCTATCACTACGTGTCTACAATAAGTTGAAAAATAAGACCCCGGCAAAAATTGTGTCGATACAGAAATGCTTAAGATTGGAGGAGACCTGTTAGAACGGTACAGGAAGTATGGGAAAAGGGAGAAATGCCAGACAGATGGCTCCAAGCGATTATTAATCCATTGCTGAAAAAAGGAGACAGCAGAAATGCGAGAACTACAGGGGAGTAGTCTTACACATTGTAGCTGTACTAATTTAAAAATGGAAAATATTGTGGGTGATTTTCAATCTGGTTTCAGAAAGGAAAAATCAGTTACAAATGACACCCACACATTTAGACAAATATAAGAAAATATACCCAAAAAAGGTTACCGAGTTACTTACCAGCCAACTCGGTAAGTAATAGTTTAGAATTTTGTAATAAAATCAAAAATTTCAACATCCCTGACAACTGCAAGGTTTGAGACCATGCCTTTGGTTCGGAAGGTTTTGAGAAGTTCAAACGTTTCTGCCAATAACACAACCATCATTTTACAATTTTTAAACCTGTGCTTATCACAAAATTTCTTAAATTTTAACAACATCACCTATGAACAACCGGATAACCTTGCTATGGGATGTGGCCTATCTCCTCTAATCGCCGATATCTTCATGAACCATCTAGAAACCAGCTACATTATTTCACACATAAGAATATTTTAATTAACCACAGATATGTGGATGACATTTTTCCCTCCTCTAAACGTCGACCCGAAAGAAAATGTTTCATTTTCCATCTTGATATTTTACACAGTAATTTTTTTTTAAATTACACTCAACACATAAAGAAAGATAAGAACAATACTGACTAGATTCTAGATTTAGGCTTATATTTATATGAAACTTGTCAACTTTTTCTAATCCTTTTTACCTGAGAAAAATGTTAATAAACATTTAAACAGTAATTACGTTAATCCGTACATTAGTTTCCAATTTTCACAATATCTGCCTCTGCCTGCTAAACCACTTGTTTATATACATCTAAAACTTGTTGATGAATGCATGAATTCCTGAAAAGGATAATCGCATAACTAGAAATCACTCCGATTTAAATGCAACCCTTTTTACCTGAGGAAAAGGTTAATAAACATTTAAACAGTAATTACGTTAATCCGTACATTAGTTTCCAATTTTCGCAATATCTGTCTGCTAATCCACTTGTTTATATACATCTGAAACTTGTTGATGAATGCATGAATTCCTGAAAAGGATAATCGAATAAATAGAAATCACTCCCATTTAAATGCAGGTACTTGTGAACCTTTTATAATCCCTTTTTTTCCTAAAATTAACAATGACGTAGCCCTGAACGCACTGAAATTTTTTTTGAAATTTGCAAACAATTTTTGTTCTACTGCATATTTTGATCGGTTTCTTTGCATATTTGCATGCATATTTTAGGGATTTTTAGTGTATATTTTGCAAATGGATGTGATAAAATAGCATGTGATGAAGTGTCGCAGTGACGAAATGTCGCAGTGATGAAATGTCGTGTGGTGGGCTGTCGGGTCACCAATAAGAACACATAAATCCGAATTGTGTTATTTCTAAACCACCATTTTTCTACTAGATGAACTTATTTAAATTTGATTTCTTTGCTCTATCCTCGATTATCAGATTGATCACTATTCCCGGATTCAATTTTTTGTCAGAATCCTTTAAAAATATGCCAAATATTATATAAATGCAGTTTGCTACGAAATTATTTAAACAATTCCTGAAAAATGTTATATTTAAATTTATACATTTTTCATATTATATATTACAAATAAAAAAGATCGAATTTATCGATTTAATATTTTAGAATTTTTAATAAAGTTTCTATAATCAAGATTTCAACGATTTCCTTACTGCGATATAAGAAGCACCACTTTGTTATGTAGAACAATTTTGTGTGTATTATGTCTTATAAGTTTTTTTATAAATTATAATCATGGGGGTAATCACCTCCCAGTACCCTTCTCCCCTCCCGTAAATCCGCCCTTGTACACGAATATGCCACCCGTAAAAAACATACATACATTCCATCTCATATGAAAAAAGTTATTGGACAAAAATGTTATTCTTATTGTGATATTAGAAACGAAATTAAATTTCCCTACAAAAAGGAAATAAAAAAAATTATTTCGAGCATCCCACGTGCCTTTGTACACGAAATTATTGAAAATTAATATTAAATTCAATAGAGTCAAAATTCCTATATAAATACCTATAAAAAAATATATTGTTATTTACTTTTCTTTTAGATTGTAGTTTTTTATTATATTATGTGAAAAAATTTATAGTATGCCACACACAAGTAACTGTGCCTTACTTCGTGGTATTTATATTATTGTATTTTAATTTATTTGTAAGTTATCATATTTATTGTACTTCATATTTTTATACCTAAACATTATTATTATCATGACTATCTAGCAAAAATAGATAATTTAAAGTGTTCAAAATTTTTTGCACGGTTGAATGGAGAATAAAACCCCCTTCCAAATGAGCTATCACTCACCACCTCATGCCATTTAAATTTTTCGAAAGGGTTGCTCCCCTCCAGTAAGGGATGAAATTATAGGTAAACTATTCATACAAAAATGTACATTGTAGAAATCAAAAATCGACGTGTCTCGGCGATTTTCCTAACAAGACTCCAGTAACGAGTTAGATAGGGGGGATAAGACTTATGATGCTCACTGTATAGAATAAGTGTGTAATAGTTAATTTTTTGACTATCTCGAAATCTAATATGTTAAAATTTTAAGTTACGATAAGCAATTGAAAATTTCAAATAAGCAAAGAGAAAATTATTCGAGGGAGCCCGAGAGAGCTCGAGAGAAACGAGAAATTCTCGTCGAGAGATGACACTTTCTCGTCTCGTCTCGAATCTGTTTTCGAGAGAAAATGTCTCATCTCATTCGAGACGAGACAAGACGAGACGAGACAAGACGAGACAAGACGAGACAAGACGAGACAAGACGAGACAAGACGAGACAAGACGAGACAAGACGAGACAAGACGAGACAAGACGAGACAAGACGAGACAAGACGAGACAAGACGAGACAAGACGAGACAAGACGAGACAAGACGAGACAAGACGAGACAAGACGAGACAAGACGAGACAAGACGAGACAAGACGAGACAAGACGAGACAAGACGAGACAAGACGAGACAAGACGAGACAAGACGAGACAAGACGAGACAAGACGAGACAAGACGAGACAAGACGAGACAAGACGAGACGAGAGACGAGAATCTCTCGTCTGGCGGCATCACTATACACTTGTCTTTGGTTGAAGAAAGAGAAATATTAATAAGAAAAACTTCGTAAATAACCATTGCAGTGTATTTTTATCAAGTTATAATTGATATTAAATAAAATATTAACAATTAAAATGGTTAATTATTTGAATTACAATGTCGCCTCGTAATGTCATGCGTGTCAGTATAATTTCATTTTAGAGTTTAGACTATTCACTAAAAGAAATATTTTCAGAAATTTTTCTGGTTTAAAAATAAGAACATTTGATTAGCTATAAAATAGAAGTATAAACATTTTTTGTGAAATTTTAGTATATGCAATTAAAAAATTACTAGAATTAAAAATATGTAGGTACTGCGTATAATAGTACCTACATCTTTGAACATAATACGATGTTTTTAGCAAAGGGTAAACTAATACTAAACTGTTTAGATTTGAGATGAAATAGTATATATTTAGCAACAATTTAAAACAAAAACTGTAAAAAATTATAGTAGGTAACACTACAGAAACGTACTAAATGTAATTTAAGACACTAGAATCTTCACGTAATTTTCGTCGGATGGTAAAATACATAAAAAATCCTAACTTTACGAAAGCTTTATTTGAAATGAAATATTTAAAACGGATAATCTAATCGATTTTCTGATTTTCCATTTAAAAGTTCTCAGAATTTGATGAAAAATGGTCACCTGCATTAGACATAATCATTATTTATCTGTCATAACATGAAAAATACTGCGGTATTATAGAACCACGGGAAATTTTTTTCTAGTCAACACACATAAAGAGCTTGACGATTTTTTAATTATTTAATTAGAATACGAGGAATGAAAATAAAAAACTGGTGTAATGACTAAGCCACGTTGTTGTATAATTATATTTAGTTTGGACTGCAAAATATTTAAAAAGATATTCATTTCCAGTTTGTATCCCAAATTAAATATTAATTAGTCATTAGAGGTAGCGGCTATTGCGACCATTTTCAAACTTATATATCCATTAAACTAGTTTAAATAATAAAATATAGTGTTCACCAGTTTTTTTGGGTAGATATGAATTGAGGACCAAAATGAAATTATAATGGAGGGGTTTATATTTGTACCTGGAATTAATTATGATACGAATTGCGGACCAGACTTCTGAATATTATCATGTATCTTCCGATGGATTTGCAAAATATTGGATTATTTTAAAAAAAAAGTACGAATCCGAATAAAATAGATAATTAATGCAAAATTTATATAAAATTTTTAAACATACATGTAATATTTACACTTTATAAAAATGATGTCAATTTTACAAAATCTATTCGTTTTAAAAAACCGTTGTTATATTTTAGAACTTTATCTAACAATTTTGTTATTGCATTTAACATGCTCGTTAACACTTTGAATGCGAATATAATCGACAAAGACAGAGATACAGGTCATGTTCGTGATAACTAAATGTAATAAAAAATAAACAACAGTAGTCGTAGTATTAAAATTTGTATTTTTTCCAAAATTAAACATTTTAAAAATATTGCTTTTATCGGGAATTAAACCCGCCCCGCAGAATCCAAAGTTGATGCAGTTGAACACTTAACGATCTGACCCATGAAGGCTTATGTCAAGTGAATTATCTAATCAAATATGTGTATTAACCAGAAAGAAACAAAAAATAATGTTAATTACTTTTAAATTAATATTTTTTTTTTTTTAATTTGGTGTCATCGGCGTCGACTACTACGGCCATTAGCCTCGTGTTCTGTGTAGGCTTTGTTACTGTTTCCCAGCGCCACTTTAGGAACAGCACTGTTAATTAGAACCCAACAGTGAATGGTCGAGTAGGATTATTGTTAAAAATAAATGTCTAGGATCCAGGTATAAATCAAAATAGAAATGATGCGACATATTTGACAGGCTGATGCGAATAGTAGATTCATATTCATACATGGCTGGAAAGTGGATTCTTATCCACACGTGTGTGATATAGGACACTTTTTATGAAACCAAATAGTGCGATATGTGTCACTTTTATAAATGGTAGTAGGAAATAGTAGTTTGTGCTACAAGAGTGGATATGATGGTCATATCGCACGAAGACAAAGTTTGAGCACGACATGGACAGTATTATTTTTCTACGACTAAGGTAAAAATCTACCAATTTAGGGGATATTAAGATAAAATAAAAATATGTATTTTAAAAATAATTTATGACTATTACTAATTTATAAAAGAAAATAAACGTATAAAAAAGATTTTAATTAATTAGTCAATACTGGATTTGAACCCTTGACCTTTCACATGTCTCTCAGTGCTCTACCCCGGCGCCAAGGAGACACCTGATTTTTTTATTTTTAATACTCATTTTTAAATTGATTTTAGATAGTTATTATAAAATTTACGATTTATTTAAAAGTAAGACGAAGATCTTATTGAATGATATTATTTATCGATTCTTTACAAAAATCATTAATTTTTAATTATATTTAATCTCAATAACTAAAAAATATACTGACAGTTTGACAGAATTGTCACTTGTTTTAAATAAAAAAAATAGTACCCTGGTGATCAAATATGATTAGTGGATTTCATATCCGCACAGTGTTCAGTAGAACGCAATGTTTGTTCTATAGTCTGTGTGTAGAATAGATAATTTGGGTGTATAAAAAAAATCGTTTTCTATATCTTACATCTACGCACAGACTACAAAACGAAAAAGTATGTCACTGCATTCAACTGAACGAATATATTTCATATCCATTCTAGGTAGTGAGAACACTACAAAAAATAAAATTCACCAACAGTTCATATTTTGGACACCCAACAACTATTGTTTTTAAAATTTTAAATAATTGACAATCTTGTCAAACTAATTGTCAGTATTAAAATCCTAAAAGTGGCCGTGGATGCGAGGACAGAGCTCTTGCCTTCCACGCGTAAAGCCAGGAATCAAATCTCGGCTAGGGACTAATTAAATAGAACATTTTTTTTATATTTATTTCATTTTAAAAATCAGTAAAATTCATAAATTAATTTAAAATTAGTTATTTGTCAATTCTACGCACATACTACAAAACGAAAAAGTATGCCATTGCGTTCAACTGAACGAATATATTTCATATCCATTCTACCTAGTAAGAACACTGCAAAAAAATTAAATTCACCAATCACAGTTAATTTTGGTTATCCGGCTACTATTATTTTTTTAAATTTTAAATAAGTTACAATTCTGTCAAACCAACTGTCAGTATATATTTTAATTATTGAGATTAAATACACATTAAAATAAGTTATTCTTGGATAGAATAGATAAATAATAGCATTTGCATTTTTATATCGTCCTTATTTACAAATAAATCATAAATGTTAATAAAATCATATTAAATCAATTTAATTACGAGTATTAAAACTAAAACGTTATGTGTGGTCGAGCCCAGGGACATTTTATAAAAATTCAAGTCCTTTCTATGTTACATTTCTAAAAAAAAAAGTCGGGCTCCCCTTGTGCCCAGTCCCCGGGAATTTGTTCCCCCTGTCCCCCATGTCCCCCCTGCCCCCCTCTCCACGGGTCTGGGTATTTGGCTGTCATGCAGGTGTCCCCGGTTTAGAATTGGAGACTAATTAAATTAAATCTTTTATTCAAGTTTGTTTTATTATATAAATTAGTACAAGTCATAAATTATTTTTAAATTAGTTATCCAATCTTAATAACCAAAAATAATTTTAAAAATTTTTAGATTTTCGGTAGTGGGTCGTAGAAAAAATATATCCACGCTTGTTGCACAAACTATTTCTGCAATATGTTTGTTATGTTAATAGTAATCAATATTGCGGTTTCATCATTTTGAAAAAACTGATTATTTACTTACATCGGGATTAGTCAAGTGAGTTGGAATATCGGAAAGTTGGATGTAATGTATTTTAAAATGATTTAAAGCTTTTTAAAAGATAAATGTATATTTTCTTGCTTTGACGGAGAATATAAATATGCGGCTTTTTCTCTACGTAGAGAAGCTATTGCATAGTTCGTTAATTCCCAATAATGTTTCCAACTCGCAGCTGTTTTCCGTCTTTTATAATTCGAAAAGGCTTTATTGCGTAACTTCAGGATAATTTTTAAGTTGTCAGTTAACCAGGGAGCTTTAGGTTTACTAACTTTAACCATTTTTATCGGTACATATATAAAATGTTTTTCATAAGATATTGATTTTATAATCTTTAATACAAACACTTAAATGTGTCGAACCCTCTTCACGGGATCCAGAAAGAATTATTGTCGGTTTTGTAAACTTATTTTATTGTAACATTCAAAAGAATGTGGCTCCATTTTATATGATATACGAATAACATAATTCCTAAAAGAAAAAATATAAGTAATTCAAATACATAGTAAGCACATATTTATTTATTTTTCTTTTTTTTTTAGGTAAGTTTCTGTCCTCTGTAGAATAATGATATTATGGGTAAGTTACTTTTATTTTTTAAATAATTGTTTAACAAGCAAGTTTAATATTATTGGTCTATTGTTACTCAAATTTTAGTGGAAAGACATAAACGTAAATAATATTATTTATCGATTCAGTCACTTTTGGAACATTTGTAGAAAGCTTCAAGTGGTCCATCTTTTTTGAACGAAGGGATAGTATTTTATTTGGGATAAATAAACATCTATGACATCTTCTTGTGACTAAATTAAATATATAATAGAAAATGAGAAGAAAAAATGTAGATTTCATAATACAAATAATTTAAGGCATATTCTAATTTAGTTGATACCTACTCGAAATTCAAAACGAAAATCTTCAACTTCGATTGCTTTCTAATGCCCTGTGAAGGTCATAATTTAATGAATATGTTTATATTCGATCTTAAGTAAAAATAATATTTTTAACAGTTGTTTTCAATAAATCTCTCAGAGACAAAATCGAAAAATCGTGATTATTTTTAAATTGTCGGGATCTCAATACAAATAGAAATATACAGTGCTACACAAAAGTCTTTTCTCACTCGTATATGTTAAACGGTTTTACTTAGACTAATAAAATTTGGAGGGTGGAAATAAACGGTTGTAAGTTTCTGTACTAGTAGAAACAGGTGACGTAATAGTAATAGATGACGTCACTGGACCACTGTGACCAATAACTTTAAACAGGACCTTATGGCATGTGACACCTCGTTTAAAATGTATTTAAAATATCTATTCAGTCAGGGCCGCCGAGAACCATGGTGGACTTTCCTCCCACATATTGTAATCTTTTTGGCTTCTCGCTAACAGTACATCATCTGCGTATGCTAATGCTTGGTGGGATCTGTTGATCAGGGTTCCATATCTGTTTATTCCACTGTTTCTGATGACTATTTCAAGGGTTGAGTTAAAAATAATGGTGGACAATGTTTCTCCCTGCCTAAGCCCATTTTGGACTTCAAATTGTTCGGTTTCCTCTCCTCCTACTCTTATTGGACACCTTGTATTTTCCAGGGTTATGTTCGTCAGTTTTACAAGTTTAAGAGGTATTTTTAGTTCTTTCAAAGCATTTACCAATTTTCGTCGATTTACTGTATCATATGCGCTTTTAAAATCAATAAACATAATATGGGTAGGTATTTCGTATTCGTAGCAACATGTGAGTACCTGTTTTAAAATAAAGATTTGGTCAGTCGTTGACCTGCCTTTTCTAAAGCCGCATTGGTATTCTCCGATAATTTTTTCTCCTTCTACTTATATTCTTCTTTTTATTAACGTGGCTAGTACCTTTTATGTAACGTCCATCAAAGTTATACCTCGATAGTTTCCACAGTCTGCTAGGTCCCCTTCCTTATATATTTTTATATAAGATAATAAAAGATAATACAGGAAGCTAATCAACTTCATACCAAATCCTAGGTAGGTAACCATCTCATAATACCACCCCCTTAGTATCATTTTGGTTTTTCCATGGCATTAGTAATCTCCAAGAAAATGATAAAATAACGATTAACCCTTAGATTATAGATTTCTATATTCTAAAGATTTATCCCATTTACATTTTTAATACAATTATTGTAGTCCCATTTAAATATTTTGAACCCTCAGATTACTTTCTGTAATCTGAGCTGAAACCTTTCTCTCCACTTGTCATTAACTTTCACCTTGACATCAAAAATTCTTGTACATTCTTAATGCAGCTGACTTTTTTTTCCCAGAATTAATACATGAACTTTGTTGATATAATTTTGACGTAGTGTGAAATGTCTTTGGGATTTTCCATTTTTTTATAAAATAAACGTTTAATTTCAACCAACCCCCCATTACTAAAACAGCTGATGCTCATCTTTTTTATCAAGCAATATGAAATGACTTCTTCCTGCCTGGACCATATGTTTCGTGTTATTAATTTAGCTATTTATACCTAAATGTGATATGCATAAACGTAGCTATGTCACCTATATTTCACATTTCCTGATTGTGTGTGTATTCCTTAGTTAATAATAAGAGAAGTCAGGGAAATTCCAATTTAACCAGTTCATGTCAACATCAGTATTATCTCATTAACAACATGTTTCAGACATGTTAATTCATTTAATTATCAATATAATCGACTTCATTTACTGTGATTGCACATACATGAATATCAACAAGTGGTCGGTTATATGAAAATTGAATTGTCCATTTGTCTACCAAATAGATTTTTTTAGAGCCACTTGACATAAAATGTAATAATAGTAAATGTTCGCAAGAATAATCGAATTGGTCATGGATAAAAAAACTAAAAATGAGTATTTACATGAAAATGACAAAATATAAGTAAATATAATTTTTGGAATAATCCCTAATCCTCACTAGGAAATTAAGAAATGTATCCCCACATCCTCAAGGTGAAAACAAAAAAAAATTAAAAGCTAAGAAAATAAAAGGGATCGAACCTGAAACCTCAGATTGCGCCTTTATCAATTGGACTACTGAGACATAGATTCTGACTCTCGCCGGCACACCCCCCAGCTCTCTCAATATAAACATGACATAAATAAATATGTGCGGTATTTTCTATTGAATGGTAATATCATTTAATATCAAGTCTTTTCCATTTCAATAAATTAAAATTAATTTCCAAATCAAATTTTGTTCGTTGATTGATTTTGAGAAAATTTAGGGAAGCACCGGTAGAATTTTGAGAATCTAAAAAAGCATTAGTAAATATTTGAAAAGAAAGTCAGATAATATAATATAAAGAAGTTTCAAGAAAGTTGTAATAGAAAAGTTTGACAATACATATCTGAGTTTGGCGATAAAGAATAGAAATAAGATTTTTCAGTACGACATAAAATATAAGTAGACACAGGAAGAAATTTGGTAAAAGTTTCTTGAATACATTACAGTTACACAGAAAGAACTTAAACTTTTGTAGAAACGACGTCTGTGACTGTGAGTAAAAATAATCTGATATAAACGAATAATATAATTCAGTTGATAGTTTGAAGCCATTTTAAAGAATATTTAGTTAAATTTAAAGGCATTATAAAGAAAGTAGTGCATATAATCATTTGCTCTAAGGTAGGCCTGCACAACATACGGCCTGCCATTGTCGTTTTGACTAGTTTGGCTCGCCTACGTCAAACTATACATTTTTCAGTAACAAACTTGTATTTAGACTGACGCCTTTTTTTACAAAAGCTTACAGAATTATAACGTGAGGACTTTTTTTTTAGTATCTGAACAGACCACTATAGGCTCAGGTCTCTCTTGGACCTCGTACACTTACATTTTCTCAAACTGGATCTTTCAAACTGTCCCTTTCAAACTGGCCCTTTCAAACTGTCCCTTTCAAACTGACCCTTTCAAACTGGCCCTTTCAAACTTGCCCTTTCAAACTGGCCATTTCAAACTGGCCCTTTGAAAATCTGAGCTGTGCATGCTCTAAGGTATGCAAATTATGCAAATTTTACAACATTAAATTGTATCTACTCAAGAACGTGACAAATAATTAAAAAAAAAAACATGAAATAGAATATAAAATTTAATATTAGATCAACAAAATTGTAAAAACTATTATCTGCTAGAGTTTCTTATATTTTGTGTTCTCTTTTTTTAATGTAGGAACATTATATAAGTTTGTATTTAAATAATATTTGATTGATTTTGATAGTCTCAATCTCTTAAATTATTAGCATTTTTTGTTATAATGGTGTATATCGCCTTGTTTCATCAAGTTACAGGAAATATTGTGAATTTCCTTAAGCCTACTCAGAATGTACAACCACGGCAAAGTTCAGAATTTTTATCTGTTTAAAGTATTTACGGTAGCTCTCGGCTTTTTTTTGTAAAGTAAAGTAGATTGGAATGAGGCAGAGTTGCCCCAGTGTCTAACATCATAACTTGGATGGAAATGAAACAGACAAGCAAAATACAGTGTTCTTAAAGTAGAGGGACAATTTTTTGTTTAGATGTTAATTTTTTCATCGATTGAAAAACCTAATGTAGAGTAAGTAACACTATTATTATTCTGTAATGCAATAATAACTTGTTTTTGTTAGAAACAAACCAGTTTTCAGCATTTTGTTCAATTTCTATTGATATATCCGGTAGATAGTGAATATTGTCAGAATAGTACAAGACAGTGACATGAAGTTACAAAGGTTATTTATGTATATTAAAAAGAGAAATGGCCTAAAAACGGATCCTTGCGGTACATCATGTTCTATTTCTTTAAATCGGGAAATATTAACAGAAGATTAAGGAAGTACAATTTCAAAGAATAGATGAAGATGGAAAGGATTCGAATGACGAAACTGGTGTTCCGGGTCAGATAACCGTGGAAGCTATGGTACATCGAGAAGCTGAGGAAGTGATGGTATATGAAAACTCAGAAGAAGAGACTCAGATGGTAATGTTGGCAAAGGAAAACGAAAACAATGGTGAAACCTATCCTTATGTTAAAAAGGAGAGTATGGGGATAGAACAAACCTTCCCTTTTGGAGATACGGAACCAGTAACAGAGAACAAGCCAGAAAATGTGGATTTAAAGGAGCAAATGTTTATACATGGAGCCTCAGGTCAAAATACTGGGTCATCAAGTGAGTGCTACTGGAATAGCTCCAGATGGAGCTTTACTGCAAGCCATTCGGGACTTTCCAACCCCTAGGAGCACAAAACATGTGCAAAGCTTCCTAGGAATGTGTAACTTTCATAGCCATATGGGCACTAGCTTACCTGAGACACATGATATATGGAAAACCGGTGGAGATCGTAACGGATCAATATGACCTCTGTTGATTAAAGGCTAGTAAAGACCCCACTGGGCGCCTAGCTCGGTGCGCTCTCAAGTTATCGGAGTACGAGTACGAAATTGTGCACAAAAGTGGAAAGAAGCACATCTATACTGACTGCCTGTCCAGAAATTCTATGACAGTTACCCCGGGACAAGATATAAGTGAGCTGGAAGCAGTCCCAACATTCCTAGCCCTTCCCGAGGATCTAGTAACGGAGCAAAGAAAGTATGCGGACCTGACACTAATATTTCAAACTCTGGAAGACCCCTAAAGTGTTCCTATGGGAGTGGCTAGAAGAGCCAAGAATTTTAGATCGATAAATGGCGTGCTACATAAGGCAAACAGCAACACAGCAGGAGTAGATAACCTTTTGGTAATTCCCCGACACCTGGTAGCGGAAGTCCTGTTCTCAATGCACAAGGAGCCCTCGCCCGGCACCTCCACCATAGTTAAGAGTGAGATTATAGGCCCTTTTGACTGACCCTAAAGTCTACTCTTAGCGGTAACCACGGGTTATATAGATAGGTCCAATTTGTATTTAAATTGGCCTTTAGATAACGCACGGCTAGGGGTTAAGTTCAGACGGGATGGGCCTAAGGAACCTTAACTTCCTGACGATGATTCAGAGGGCGGGGAATAGGTTTGCCCTACAGGGACTATTCCCTTTGGCAGTATCTGTATCTCTCTCTCAGAGATCTGACTAAGCCAATACCCCCGCTTTTGAATGATCGTGAGTTTTCATAAACCAAAAAAAATGAAACAACAAGCGTAAAATAAAATAATAAAATAACTATGATTTATTTAACAAATATAGAAACAACTAATATTGCTTCAGCAATTCAGTAGTCTTTGCTGACTACACAAAACTAAATATTCCTACTCAAAACTATTTACTTACATGAACACGTTACTTTTCCCACTGTGTGGCTTTACAAAAAAACTAACCGCGATTTCGCTTGACTGACCCGTGATTCTACTTTCCGACACCAAAAAAAAGGAATTCACTTAGTACGAATGATTACGACCGCTCGTCAACAAAAACCAAAAGAAATCCCCCGAAAATTAACTTGTAATTTTTCAAGAATGCTCTTGTTGATCTTTCTTGACCCTGTACTTTAATATTATGATTTAATAAAACCTTGTCCAACTACACGTTTTATTATTTTATTGAAAATCTATTTAGCACGCATGCCCTTGGACAAAACTTCACAAATCATAACATACCTATTCACAGGGTGTTATATTCTTTAATAACTATATTATTATATACAACAACCTACAGATCTTTATTAGCATGTTAATTGTAAAGAAGGCAATACATTGTCATTTGAATTTTCATTAGAGTATCGAAATTGTATGTATTCGTAGGAGGAATTTTAAAAGCAGCGCCGACCAGAGCACAATATAGCAAACATCCCAAGGATTTTAAAAATAACTAAATAATGAAGGTCGATTACAAAACGCCCACAATGGGTACACTTTAAAGGGAGTAATATCGATGACGACACGTGAAGCAAGAATATAACAAACAAGTTAATTAGGAGCTTCATTTTCGCGAAAACATTTATATAGAGAACTATGAAGGTCGTTATGGCTCATTAAAAATTTTCATTAATACCTATTGCAATGAAATTACAAGTTTTTTAGTTTTTGTAAAAACTTAAACTAAAATAAACAACTTTTTCTGTTCAAGTTTGTTTAATTCATTTGAAAAAGGCCTTTGAGAAATTAAATTTTCGTCAAACCGTATTAATTTAAATTTGTTTTAAATGTAAAGAAAATAAATCAAATTTAATTGTGTGTATATATAGATATATTAATAATACTGATTGTAAAAGAAGAAACATGATTTTTGAATGAAACTGTATTTATATATCAAGTCTGGTTTGACAACTGTTCTACAATATATTTTTTTTATTTTACCTTGTACTTGCCTATCACATATCACTCCAGAAGGTTCTCTTCACTACCCTAATCTTACTCCATTTGTAATTCGTAACGTCTATGTTAAATCCTCCATCTTTTTGTAAAACTAATCCCAAATATCTAAAATTGTCACGTTTTATCCCCACTTGCCCCTACAATTTTATTACCATCGTAAATGGCCTTTGGCGGTAATAATGTGTTCATGTTCATGTTTGTTTTTCATGAATACTATTCTAAATTGAAACAAAGCTTTTATACGGTTATTAAAAGCTTTGGTATAAACAGATGTGGGACGACTGACGACTCAATATAGAGTAAAACATGCGTTAACCTTTTAACTAGTTTATACAGACAACGGTATTACCTATTATTTATTACATACAAAAAATGAATAAGCGCTGATTGATTACCAGTTTAAAAAGTGTACCACCATTACATACACGAAGGAGGAGGTATTGATGAACACTTGTTGAATTAAATTATTATATCTTATTTTATAAATTGTAATTATGTTCTTGATATTTGTGAAAATATACAGGGTGATCCAGTTTATATCGTTAGGATTTCACCAATAAACTATGATCCAATTTTGATTTTTTATGTACAAGGTTCAGGTGTTAGTTTCGAAAACAAAGTAAGATACGAAAAAAATTAAAAAAAGAAAGTTGGATTTTAAGTTTATTTAAAAAAAAATTATGAAAAATTCAAAAATCTCCTGGGCTATATTTATTGTGAACATTGTGAATTTATTTTATCGTGAAATCACAAATCGAAATACGAAAAGTCAGAGAAATATCTGAAATAGGTGGCTGAAATATTTGAAAATTCGTCAAAGTCCAAAACGTTAATGGGACGTCCATGCGACGTCCGTGGGATGTCTATGGGACTTTCTCTATACTGGCATCGTTGGTCTTTGAATCGATAACTTGAAATTTAACGTTTTGTTTTTGCAAGAGAAGGAGAAGGATAGAAAACCTACCCTATCATTTAATTTCAAATGAACGTTAACAACTACAATTTTCGGCATTAAATAATTAGCTTATATAGGGTGTTTCCGAACTTCCAAACAGGTACGGTCCTGCACAGCGATAGGAGACCGCCTCGACTCGCGCGCGCTACGCTTAGAATCGACAAAATTGAAAATCGCATCTGTTTTGAGAACTATTGCGCTACGCGCTCAAGGTAGGACCTGCTCTTTGATTTTTTTTATAATGGCTCTATTTTGTATATTATATTTTTTTTAGAAAAATGAAATCTGCCAATCGCTCTCAAATTATGCGAACTACCACCCCTACAAAGTTCGGAAACACCCTGTAGGAGTGAGTTAGAGTAACTAAGAAGAAAAAATTTTACATAGTAGTAGATAAACAACGTTCGTATCGGCTCACATAGGGAATTCAATGTGTAAGAGTGAGATAGAGTGAGGGGGAGCGGGGGAGTGTGGGGAATTTAACGTCGAACAGAAAAATCATGCGATTGCGAGAAGGGCCTTAGCGTATTTCTTGGATATTACTGGTCCGATTCAAACGAGGAAAAAGGCATTATGTAGAGAACGTGGTATAGATGAACGTTGAAGAAAAAAATCATGCGCAGAACGAAAGCTAGAAGGGCCTAAGTGAGTTTCTCGGCTACTGTTGGTCGGATTTAAACAAGAAAAACGTGATTATGTAGATAGCGTGATATAGATGAACGTTGAAGAGAAAAATCATGCGCAAAACGAAAGCCAAAAGGACCTAAACGTGTTTTTCGGCTATTATAAGTCAGATTCAAACTAGGAAAACGTCATTCTGTAGAGAACATCGTATAGGTTAACGTAAGCTTAAATTTCTGTTATTACTAGTCCGATTCAAAGAATACAAACGGCATTATGTAGAGAACGCGGTATAGATTAACGTCGAACAGAAAAATCATGCGCAGAACGAAAAACCAGAAGGATCTTAGAGTGTTTCTCAGATATTACTGGTCCGATTCAAACGGGAAAAACGGCATTATGTAGAGAACATGGCATAGATGAACGCTGAAGAGAAAAATCGACGTTTCGTTTGACGTTTTGCATGACCTTTTTGTTTGACGTTTCATTTGACGTTTCGGTTGATGTTTCGTTTGATATTTCGTTTGACGTTTCATTTGGCGTTTCGTTTGACGTTTCGTTTGAGGTTTCGTTTGACGTTTATTTTGACGTTTCGTTTCTACCAAAGAGGCAGTATCGAAAGTATCGAAAACGTTTACATACAGATTTGCAAAATATTCGAATAATATTTATTCGACAATTATTTATTGCTATAGACTAACTTTAAAAAGGGAATATACAGTGCTTTATTAAAATGTATGCATACAGCTTGGCGTCATGTTACCAGGAATTAGATATTAACAAAGACAGAGAGAGACAGACTGAAAGACAGACAAATGGAAGGAGGAGGCAGACATATGGTCAGACGAACAGATACAATCATAGAAATTCGTACAAATTCAATTGGCATTACATCGATGAGCAAGTAAACAATGCGTTGCAGCTGTTAAAAAAATAGGAAGGGAAGCCAAAAAGTTATCTTTAAGCAGACAGTCGACGATCCACAGGATCCAGCTGTATACGAGTATCGTTATCAGTTTGTAAATCTACAAATATAAAAAAAAATTTAAAAAATAATATTACATCATAATATTTCAAGGTATTTCTGGTCAATTTTCAAGTATTGTTAGAAACATTTTATCCGTGTCAATAACCGTATAAATTCAGTGATAAAAATATATATACAAAACCAACGGATGTTAATAAAATATCACAGTAGCTGATTTACCTTTTAAAATCATTTACTATCAATAACTATCAATGAGACGTTGTTTAAAGCAGAGCAATATTATCATTTCTTGCGGTTACATATCCTGTAAAAATTCAACACATTGTTAGGCTAAGTTGTTTAAATCTATGACGTATTATGAACCAAAAATATATACACAAAGAAATATCTATCTAAAAGTATAAAAATATACAGAGTATAATAACAACATTAATTATAAAGGCATTCATGTATACTAAGCCCATATCTTCGTCTGCGAGATTTTAAGTTTTCAGTGTACGCTTTGTATGTATATGTTTTGTGCCAAAAACTAATCGAAATGCCCCTGTAAGTATTCCTCTATACTATGCATATAAGCAAAGCGGACATTTTCGTAGGCCTCTCGAATGTAAAATTTTGATTTTTTTTTTATATATATTTAGCAAGATACTAATATAGACTCGAATTTCGGACGCACTGTATATTGATAGTTAACGTCTAAATACATTGACAATACCTCCAAATTAATCCTCCCAAGAGCAAGGAAATAACGCCATCAAGTTTTCTCAGTTGAAAGTTAAACGAGGGATTATAAGCCTGTGAAAATTGCATCTTGGATAATTAAGTGCAAATTTGTTCCACGCAAAGCACAATTTGTCTCACACTTAATTATCATTTACCTCAGAATGAGCAAAATATTCAACTAGTAGGTAATAACTGCTAAATTAAGGATCAGCAGACTAATGACATACAAAATGGAAGTAACTTTATGTAACGGGTGGCCCAATAAGAATGGCTTTCGGCCATATCATCTTAAGAACGGTTTATAGTACAGCCAGTTGCATAAAACTGGTTACGAAAAATTCAATATGTTACCAGTTGTGAAAAGAAAACTTTTTTGGTTTTAAAATCAATATAATACATTATTATTGGAAATTTAAGTCAAATACTGCCACAACTAAAATACTATTATTTCGAAACATTTCATTTTGAAATTTTGTAAATCTCTATTATCATTATTTTGTTTTTGACATAAAATCTTTATATTTTATTTAAAAGCTTCGATATTTTGCTGTTAAAATTAACGATTACGATTATAAAAGCGAGTTATTGCATAGTTTGTAAAACATTTGGGTGTTTTTGCAGAAAATAACTCGAATTGAGGCAGTTTTAGACACAGTTTTGTGGCTAGATTTTAAATGATTTTCGGGCATCTTTAAGGATATTTTTGTTTGTGGCGGTATTTAAAGGAAAACCTGATATTTTGCATCCATTGAACCAAAATGTAATTTTCTTTGTTTTTTGACTTGTGGCGGTTTTTGATTGAGCCATCGACTTATTTTTGAGTTCTTTACCAATTTTATCTATTTTTTTTAGTAGGTATTTGTCTCTGTAGAATTGTCAAACAAAAAGAAACAATACAATAATCATTAACATCGTTCATGTGAATTATGGTGTTCAAAGCGTTTGTTCTTGTTTTAATTATTATGGAACTTTAAAACAAAGAATATTCTGAATTCAAGTTAATATCAACAGACGTAATGTTATTAAACGATGAAAGCACAAACGGAAATTACAAGAATATTTTAAGCTTCAGTTGGGTTTAGGCTAATAATTCAGACTTCAGAGAACAATCAACTGTAATTAAATAATACTTAGTTTCATTTGAGGAAGCATTTAATGACAGAATCTTAGGCAAGATGAGGCACGTTTGATTAATTTGACAAGTAGGTCATTTACCCGAATGAACAGAATGAATAATTATCTAGCTTTTAAGAATTGTTAGAGAGCTTTGAAGCTTTCTGTAAATGATAGGTTTGGTAAATTTTCCACATAAAAAAAACGTAGCAAATCGTCCGCCAGCGTCGGCAGCATTTATTATTTTGTTTCATTAATATTCCGAGTGAAACATTTATGGAGTATTGCATTACAATCTAATCATTAAGATGAATAAACATTTTTGTATTCTAACTTATTTAAGGTTGAAAAACTTCAGAAACTAATGTCCTATTCATTAGTGTACCTTAGAGTTTAATTATAGTACTTCTAGTCAATAATTGGCAAAGAAAAACATTATACAAAAAAGTTAATCGTGCTTACACAGATTGTAATTATCTCGCCTAGACAGAACCGCATTCAGAAATTTTTACTCAAATGATTTTTGTGGGCCATTAGTGCGTGCGTGGAAGATTGCGGGTTTATTAAGGTACATTTTTAAAATTCATTTTTTGGTCAAGGTGTAGGACCTCTAAGGCTACAATCTAAAAATATTTTCGATGAAATTCCAATTGTTCTACAGGGTGATTTATATCAAAGTTATGTTTTTTTAAAAGGAACTCCCTGTATATTATTGCATATTTGGATTTCTCGGTCAATTTTAGTGTGACTTTATGTATCACACATGGTATCTAAAATGAGTCGTTAAGCAGCAATTCATTATTTTTTCAAAAAGTAGATGTCTAGTAAAAATTGAATATCGCAGTTATTATAAAACTTAGAAGGCCGTGGCTCTACAGTGTTACTAAGAATGAAATATACTAACATTTGCAAGACGATCAAAGTCAAACCCTTATTGTGTTTAAAATAATCGCTACGCCAATTTGCAAACTTTCAATCTAAGGTAACTTGTTTATTTTAAATGGGACTACCCAATTTTTTTCATTTCATTATATGCAGAATTCGATTACCTTTCTAATGATGTAAAAATATGTTGATATTTATCTTTTATTGATTTTTTAATACACCTCAGGAAATAAAATTAATTAATTCAAAATATTTTTATTTCATTTTTCAAATCTTGCTTATTTTTCTCTTTTTTTTTTCATTATTATTTTCCTATTCTATACTTTCCTATTCGTCTAAATCGTTTCTCTCTGATGGATATTGCAAATAAATTTCCCAACCCTTTTCACCATATATGGTTTATCACCTTTATTTTGGTAAAAATAGGTTATGTAAATATTTTGACTTTAACAATTAACAGTTTCTTAAATTATATCTGAACAGTCATCCTTTAACAGTAACTTCTATTTCGCAATATTTAAAAGATAGAATACCACAAGGATCAGTTCTTAGACTACTACTATTTATAATCTATATAAACGATATTTTTGATCATAAGGATTATATAAACTTTACTATGTTTGCTGACGATGCAACTTTCTAATTGACATCTCAAAACGACAATACACGAAATGCAGCGATACAGACTGTTAAGAATTCCGCTAATTTTAATTTAATTAATAAACTTCTAGATGAAATAAAAAATTAAGTATAATCCACTTTCTCTTCCAAGAAAACAATGTACTAATCATTTTATTAGTCAAAACGAAATATCTCGAAAGTTCTTATCCTACTAATTGACTGAGAATAAAATAGAAACAGGGAAAAAGAAAACCCAACGCAACGTCTATCGCTATATTTTAATTTCAACGAAATCAGCCATCCGAAGTAGAAAACGAAAAGGCTTGCCTTCTAGTAACAATAAATAATGTGAAGCCCCAAAGAAAACATTTCTTCGCCAGGAAAATAAAAAAGGCGACTCTTTATTTACAAAAACATTCTATCGATATTCTCCGATTTTAACGAGTTGGACAAAAAAGGAATGAAAAAGAGAGCTAGGCTCTTTATGTAAATAACAAGGTATATTATTGCGAATCTGGACCAATAAGAAAATTGTTCCCTAATGGCCCCGCGAGATTTTAAAAATATGTGAATAGTATATGAATTATATTAATTTACAAAAAAAGTATGTTAAACCTATATTTTCAAATTAATTTATAAAAACCAACAATGTTTTGAGGACATTTTACAGGTACCTGAATAGGCGAAGGCCATTAAACTGAAGAAGAATGACAAATTTTTAAATAGTGTGTACCGCGGCCTCTTCATAATTAATTCAACCAAGACATTTGGCCTAACTAAACAAAAAACAAAGTGAGAAGCTAAAATTATTTACATTTTTTGTTTCGTTTGTTTTTACTTGATAGGAGTAGATAAAATCACATCCAGATGGATGGCACAGCTGTTATCTACGAGAACTCGGAGACACAGATAGGGCAGGACACCGTCTCCATCTGCACAACCAGAGGATGTCCACAAGGAGGAGTTCTATCCCCACTAATGTGGAGCCTAACCGTAGACGAACTTCTATACAGATTGACTGACCTCGGCATACCCTATCAAGGTTATGCTAGAGGCAAGTTTAAAAATATCCTGTGTGTGATATAGTCCAACGTGGACTAGAACATACCAAAAGATGGTGCTGTGAAGTGGGACTGAGTATAAACCCTACAAAAACAACACTAGTAGCCTTTTCAAGGAAAAGAAATCTCAAAACCGTTAAATTAGATGGGATAGATATAGAATGGAAAAATGAAGTAATATATCTAGGCCTAACCCTAGACAACAAGCTTCTTTGGAACACATGAGAAGTAGTAAATAAGGCCACAAAAGCCCTAATGGTATGCAGAAACATTGCGGGTAAACGATGGGGATATAACCCAAACATACTGCGATGTATGTATGCTGCAATAGTGAGACCAATCATCACTTACGGAGCTATAGCCTGGAGTAACAGAATTAGTTTAGCTACTACGAGAGCTAATATTTCAAAAGTACGAAGACTAGCCTGTGTTTGCATCACCAGTGCAATGAGAACCTGCCCTACGGCCGATCTTAAACCTCACCCCTCTACATTTGATGATAGAGAATGTGTCAAAAAGAATACGATATAGAATTATCAGGAACGAAGTACTCAGACGAAAGTCTACTTGCTTCAGGACTAAACATACCTGGGACATGCCCCAGGATGAAATGCTAAAGAAGTACAGTTTTGTGAAAAACTTCAAAACCACAGAGTTGGGCTGCAAGAAAGAATAGAGCCAAGAATCCATCGCACTTGAAACCGAAAGACACGCTATTCAGTGGTATACGGACGATTCCAAAACCATAAAAGGAACTGGAATAGGAGTGTATGGGCCGAGAACCAAGCACTCCGAAAGCTTGAGAAAATACCCAAGCATCTTCCAGACGGAAATTCACGCCATCGAGAAGTGTATCCAGTTTAACATCGAAAGAAACTATCATAAACAAGAAATTATCTTCATGTCCGATAGCCAAGCAGACATCAAAGAGCTAAGCTCTTAAGTAATCAGCTCAAAAATGGTCTGGAGATGCCTAGAATAATTGAATGAGCTAGACGAGAAAAATAGAGTTACTCTCACTTGGGTCCCGAGACATAACAGAGTACAGGGAAACGAGATTGCAGAAAGTCTTGCAAGGAAAGGGGTTCAAACATCTTTTGTAGGACCTTAGCCGTTCTGCGTTATCAGCAGTAACATAATAATAGGAGGGATTGTAAAAGAACTGGGCAGTAGAAGAACCGATAATTGGAACAATTTCTTGGGGCTGAGACAGGCTAAGATACTTCTGGGTGAATATAACCAGAAAAGATCGGAAGCCTACATCTGCCTGAGCAAGTACAGGCTACGTATTGTAACAGGGATCCTTACCGGGCATTGCCGACTGAAAGGACACCTTAGTAAACTGAGAGTATTAGAGAATCTGTGAGGAAAAGGACGAAACCTTCATTCACATTCTAACTGAATGTGTAGCACTCCAGAATCCAAGGGCACTATACCTAGGAGGCTATCAAATAGAAGAGGGAGATTTACCTAACTTGAAGCAACTCCAAATCCTACACTTCCTTGAGAAGATAGGATTGGAAGGGTCGTTATAGGCATTGAGACATTTACTTGGTGCATTAGTGACAGAAGGGGGCACAATATATATTTTAGGTCGCAGTGTATTAACACCCCATTCCCAACATAACATAACATAACATACTTGATCCTGTATAAAAGTAAAAGCACTGGCGTAAAATATTCTTGAGAACACAAGCTGGCAACGCTGCGTCGATTGTGCTAGTCCGGGGTCGCAGTGAAGAAAAAGAGAGAGAGAGAGAGAGAAGGGGATAGAGAGACAGACATATAAAGAGAGAGAGGAGAGAGAGAGGAGAGACAAATGAATCACTTTCCTCTTCTTCCGCGGAGGAGTCGGCTAGACACGTCGAGGTGCCTAGACCCTTGGTGATCGATTTGGACTGTTCCGAAAGATCTTTCGGAAAGCATATAAGTAAGCGTTGATAGCGCCTCATATAAATAAACTGTAACATAAATTAGTTTATGTAGTATAGTTTGTGTTATATTGCTTCTTGTTTGTTGTCTTTGATAAATAGTTTTGTGATTGTTTGCTCTTGTATCTTTGATGATGGACCGATTTCTAAACAGCAAAAATATAATAGTGCAGATAAAGAAAGTATGTCTGCAACCAGTGACCCGATTAAGAAGAAACGAAAATATCCCTAATATAATGATGGTTTTGTAGAGTAGTAAATTGAAGCGCCATTTAGAAGCTAATCATCACAGCATGATTGGCAAACCGTGTGTTGTTTTTGCCAGGAAATTAAAAGAACTGAAGCAACAAAAAAATACATTTTTTAAGGATGCATCAATGCCAAACAATGCTTTGCTATCATCTTACAAGGTGGTTTACAGAATTTTGAAATGTAAGAAGCCTTTATTCTACCGGCTGCTATAGATATGGTAAACATCAAGATTGATGAGTCTGCTAGGAAGCTGCATTTAAAAGTGCTTGTTCTGATGAAGCTCACTCCATGTCTGTCTCCTATGGAGGATTACAGGCACTTATTCGATGCAAATCATCAAATGAACGGTAGAGCTATTGCATATTCATAGAGAAGCGCTTTGCATCTTAGGTAATGTAAATTTTATAAAATTTTGTCCATTTTGAAGCAAGGTTTTTTAAAAGAAAAACTGTTTTGTGTGAGGAGATGACAGCCGAACACTTTCTTTGTTGTGGTATAACAGTACACAATGACTCTCTCGTAGTAATGTTTTATTATGTACCTTTGAATTGCGGCAAGAAATTTTTTGCGGATTTTTGAAAATCTGGACTCTCTGGAATCTCTTCTACAGGAAAAACATGAGCCTTTTGAAGTCAACGGAAAAATATCTTTAAAAAAAAACTCAAACTATGGATAAGAAAATTGAATAAGGATGCAGACAAAGAATCTTATCGAGTTATCTTGCGACAACAGTTTGAAAGCAAAATTTAGCAACATGGAATTGACAGAATTTTGGATTTCTATAAAAGATAAATATCCCCTTCTCAGAGGATTTTAATTCTATTTTCGATGTCGTATTGTGTGAAGTTGGGTTTTTGCGGTGGCTGTGATAAAAAGCAAGCATAGAGCAAAAATCAACGTGGAAAAGGAATAGAGGGTGGCCTTGTCCAGTTCAATTCCACAATTTAAGAAAATGTGCAGTGTAGTTTTAAACAATAAATGATTATTAATCTGGAACAACTTTTATTAATTAAAAATTGAAATTTACAGAAACTTATATCAAACATTCAACATCAAAACATTTTTTTTGTTGGCATAACTACGGCAGCAGGTGGAAGATAAATTATTTTGAATATTTCTAACAACACACGCTTTTAACTTTATATTTAAATAGATACAATTAATGTGGATTTAGCTACTGAGAATGCTTTATTGGCTCTGACAGAAAAAAATTACAATTCTCCTGACAGAAACAAATCCTGTATTTGCGTGTTTCTACACCTTTCAAAGGCCTTTGACACCGCCAATCATCCTTTAATAAGAAATATTCTTCTAAAACTATGTAAAGCCTATTTAAATGAAAGAACACAAATGGTTAAAGTAAGTAACACATATACAGTAGGTTTTTACCGGTAAGATATGGATTTTCCCATGGTACTATTCCATGCCCAATATTTTTAATAAAATACATATTGTTTTTTCATAACTGATTGTGAAATAAATTGTCAGATTCTTTCAAACCACAACCATTATTTTTTATTTTATTATTTTTTATAGTAATTAAGGACCCAACCCAAAAAACATTTTATTGTTCAAAGTAACTAAGGATCCAACCCTACTCTCCGCGCGTTAACCAGAAATTTGAGCTATCTTAAATAATAAAGCTTGTCCCTTCTTAACCAAGGGTTGAAGCGTAACATGGAATCCTACTCAACGCAGTTTGGAAAGTCTTTAGAAACAACTCAAAACAAATTTCTTAAACATTTAAACTTCAAAACATGGATTTAATACCGAATTTGCGTCATATAATTCCATTAGAAAAGTGTTTAATTTAATGAAACTTGAATACAAAAGAGATATTAGTATATAATTTAACATCCCTTTATAAATCACTAAATTCTTAACTCATAGCAGGGGCGGATTCAGACCAGATGTGTGAAAGGGGAAATTTTAGATTAACGACGAATATCGAGAGTCTGGGAGGAGTACTGAATACTCTCTAATTATTCAAATGGCTTCTAAATGTAAATTTAATCCAGAAAATTTTGTTTCAGACTGTTTTTAAAATTGAAATATCACTAAAAGGTTATGAGTTTTAGTTTATCTTTTAGTTAAGTAGGTATAAACAGGTATACAACGAAAATTCAACATAAATTAGTTTTATTTTGCATTAATACGAGGACTGATCCCTTTGCTTCACCCCTTTTCCACTTACAATATAAAATTTAAAAAATGCACCGTCGTTATTGTACAGTCTTCAACAATACCCGTATCTTACATAACTAAATATTAAATTGATGTCATCAGTTGGTTAAAAGTAGCATCAATAATGGACATTTTCGTTAAATTTCTTATTTTACCAGAGCACGTATTGTTGAAGACTCGTTAATGTTCCAGCATTTGTGAAAGGGATTATTAACCACGGAGAACCTCCATACCTCTCATTTCCTAATTACAAAGCATTATCCGGTATATTTTGCATAACCAAAAATACACCTGAATTTCGGAGTATTCGGTTATTATGAACTGAACCAGGTCACTGAGTGTTTGCAATTGTAAATCATTCATTTGCATTACAAGTAGCCTGCATATTGATGCTGGCCTTTCGATTAATATACAAACACGTGCGACCCGCTTTTTGTCGTCTTATTTAGATATGGGTGAGCAATCTATACGATTTTATATCATTGGAATAAAGGAAAAATGTTATTTGATTATGGAAATTTTACTGTCAATAGTAGTAGTGAAGGTATAGATCTAGCTGAACCAAATAATTCATGTCTGGCATGAACGTTTAGGTCACCTAAATATGCGTTATGTATAAGGAAATTACTAAAATAATTATGAATTATTTAAAAATTACATCTAAATTTGTAATTTCAAAAGACCTATAAAATGTATTTAGCGATGCAGATGTAAATAAACAACCGCTAGAGAGGTAAAATATGTATTGGTCTTTAAATGTCGTCATTGTTTCTTTATAAAATTTCTTAAAGATTCTTGAAGAGCCTTAAACAATCCTTCATGTTCTAAAAAATCCGATGTGTCCAACACATGACTTTCCTATCTAGTTATTATAGGCTTTTTCCGGTTATTTTGTACAACCTATTGCAGTACCTCTATAAATGTTTAGAGGATAAACTAAATATATACATTTTCCACATACATCTACCTCGAAATATTTATCTATATATATTCATTGAAAACGAAAATACTGAAAAATTTAAATTTAGCACGTCTCCTACAATTTTTCCATTACGGTCCATTTTAGAAAAATTATGTATAAACAAAAATTATAGAGATCGATATCGCAAACAACTTTTAGTTCAACAATTTTTATAAAAATCAGAATTTTGCACATTTTGTCAAATTTCTCGAATACGGATTTTTAAAAAAAATACTGAATTCGACAGATGCAGTATCTAGTCAACTTTGGTATGGGGTATTTCAAGTATTTAAAAAAACAGAGGTGAATTTCCTACGCCGTTTTTTTTTAATTGTAATACTAACAAAATTTATGGAACAAACTGTATATTTAAAATATCTCTAACAATACTAAAAAAAGTTATTTAATACAAAAATAAGAAGCATTTTATCTTGTGATCGCTATTATTCATTGTAAATCCTTTCTGAGAAGTTAAGAACCTTACGTATCTCTCTTTATAATGTTTTCGAAAATGAGACTGCTTACTCCTATTAAGAAAGTTTCCTTATCAAGTCGTCCCAGACGATATAAAGCGGTTTTTCGTGAGTTCTGGAATTTGTTCCTTTTTTCCCTACTAAATGGTGTAGGTGGCTCCATAATATAAGAATGCTTAATTAGAATCGTTATTTTTGAAGAAAAAGAATAATAATTATTATTGAATTTAGTATTTAATGTAAGTTTTCATTTACGTACACTTCATTTATAATTGTTGTAATAAGTTTTTATCGCATTGTTTAAAATTTACTAGAAGAAAATGTATGGTAATAGTTAACACTGTAATATGGAAATTCCAGTTTATTAAATAATCGTTAGAGACATCTCTTTTAAATATCCGTACTGCAGGTTGTGTGGGAAACTGAAACTGATATCACAATAATTTTTTGATATTTTCATTAATTAAACATTGTAAAATACACTTAACGATACGTTAAATAACTTAATTTTTTTACGAATATACAACTTTTTAATAGTGTAGAAAATAATAGGCGACGTTTAACTAGAATTGCAATAATATTAATTTATAAAAAAAATATTGTTTTAAACTTTTAAAATGTGTTTGTTATAACGTTACGGTAACTTTTGAACTACAACTACTTATAATATAATATTAGTTGTTAGGAATATGTCTAGGATGTTGGAGAAATGTGTTGATACACGTAGCATGTGTGTGGGTTTATCTACAAATAGAGTCAATCCTTGGTTAATTACAAATGCCTCTGTTGCACGTTCTTCAAAGTCAATTTTATAAAATGCAGGAGAAAATAAATAATGTAAATTGATTTTATTTGTTTCATAGTGCATAGCGACTTATTTTACCTTTTAATCGTGGAATGTAGATAAAATGAGACGGCCCGCATATAAATAGAGTATTTCCGTCCAAAACCCTTTGTGAAATTCTGAAGCGAAAGATTTATACTGAGTCGAAATGGATAATTTCCAATCTCTTAAAGGGCGGCGTAACTACTGAACCGAAATTAATTTTCATTATATTATAGCTGGGGTAAGTTTCCATATTCGATAAATGGCTCATGAAATAATTTAAATTTGATGTCACGGTTAGATAACAAAGGAAAATTAAAAAAAATATATTTTAGGTTTAATAAAACTTGGAGAACACAAAAAATCATAAGGATATTATCAGTAGTTAGATCACATGGATAGTGTTGTAAACGAACCCCAATATTAAGTTGGGCTTATATTGGTCAAATGTCAGAGTGTCAACCTAAAAATGTGCCTTGTATAAATGCAACGATCTTATATAAAGTGTAGAAATAGCAGAAAATTATACTTTTAACATAGAAGCTAGATATAAAGCAAGTTCTATGCTATTAAGTATCCAATCTTTTAAATTTATTTGCAGTGTAATAATTTGGTATGATGTTTTATTCCAGATTGGCATTGTAAGCAAAATGATGCAAAGTGTAACGACTGATATTAAAGAATCTATTTAAAGAATCTAGTTGATAATTTTAAAAATTATAGAGATGATAATGTTTTCGAGGAAAAACTTACTCAAGCTGGAGAACTAGCAGCCGCTCTTGAGATAGAGTAAGGTTTTCCTGCATTAAATACTGTTAGACGAAAGTATAAACCAAAATTGTTCGATTATGAACAGAGAGATGAGACACCTCAAGATCCAAAAACAGCGTTTAAAATAAATTTCTTTTTAAAAATAATTGATTAACACTAAGTTCTTTAAATAGTAGATTTGAAATGATATCTGATTACGACAACGTTTTTGGTTTTTTTAATGATATTTTTAAATTAAATGACGAGGATCTTTTAAAATGCTGTCGTGCTCTACAGCAAAAGCTAACTGTTCAGAAAAAGGAAGAGGCTGACGTAGAAGAAAATGATTTATTTAATGAGCTAAGCCCTAAGACTGTTTACATTACCTGAAGCGTCAAATCCCCTCGACATTTTATAGTATATATTTGAAAACAATCTACCAAATATTACCATTTCGTTATGAATCCTGCTTACTTTACCTGTATCTGTAGCTTCTAGTGAGAGATCCTTCTTAAAATTAAAAATAACTAAAAATTATTTGAGGTCTACCATGTCACAAGAAAGATTATCGGGTTTGGAAATCTTACTCGTAGCTATAGAGCAAGAGATCCTCGATAAAATTGATTTTGACAATATTATAACAGAATTTGCAGCAGCCAAATCCAGAAAAAAACCCATTTAACTTTTGGATAATTGAATGTTTTATTTGTTTACTGTTTGGTTTGTTTTTTCGTTTGTAAGAATAGAATATTGGTTTTTAAAATATCTGTTGTTTCATTACAAAATTAAAATAAAATGTGGTTTCGCAATTCGCTCAAATGTTAAACGACTACAAGAATATTACAGCAAACCAGGAAATTTAAAAAACATATGTAACAACTTAAAGTTGTTACTCTTCAAAATATTATTTATATAAGTACTACATATATTCAAAGGGCACCAAAATATTTTATATATTCTACTTTAAAGTCGTTTTGAGGTACAAGGTCATTTACCAGTCTTCTTTTTGGACCACCTGGTACATAATGTATATTACATAAAACTTATGTCTGACCTGATTCTACGCCAGAAGAAAAACGATACATTTCAGGCTCAATTTTACCTACACATACACATGATGCCAAAAATAAATAAATATGATGGAAAATTCTTGCACAGTTCTAGATTGCAGGCGTACGGATATTTTATTAAAATTCCTTGCAGGTGCTTTACAGCTGAATGGTAATTTTATCGAAATAGTTGAATAATTCATGATTGCTTTGCGCCCATTTTGTGTAACAGTCACAAATGGAATTTGGAAAGGGCAAAGAGGATTATCGTAGGATTATTTTAACCTCCTTCAAAAAGACGTTGATGTTGAATGTAATGTTAGAACCTCAAACGAAACCAATTTATCTTTTACATCAACCAATATTATCTGGACAATAATTAGAAAAGCTAAATTGTATTAATCATATAGATTATACTTTTTTCGTATAGATTATTATTACAAATTTAAGTTTTTGGTAAATTTCTGACGTACATTTTCATAAAGGAAAATTCTCTAAAAATCATATAATACGAGTATGGCGCTAAATGTAAATCTTTAATGGGTTTTGTTAAAAAATGGTAAGAATAGTAAACAGATTATGCTATTTCCATCTAGAATATTTTGACAGATCTGCCATTTTCGCTTATATCGAAAGCAGATATCCAATTTCTTATTTTAAATAGGACATCCCGATATTTATTCCGAATTCTGATAGAACATGAAATAAGGTTTTAATTGTTATGTATAATTAAGGATAATATATTGATTTGATGTATCAAGTATCCAGTCTCTCTCCATTATTACATTGGTTTTCAATTTTCTCCGAACAATGATATATCAGTAGCAAAGAGATTTCCCTGAAGACCTAAACTAGATTAAAGTGTTTCAGACCTATGTTAAAATTTAATCCCACGGCTGGTTTGAAACCAGCCGAGCCAGGTCTGTACCCATGGCCTTTTCAATGCCTTTTGTGGTGTATCCCTTAAAAATAAATAATGCAATGTATTCATAATTATCGTTAAATATTATTTATTTTTGGTGTATTTTTTTAAACGAATGACAATCCTAGACTGTCATACACTTTTTCAATCGGGACAGAAACAATAATTTTGAACCCGAATTATAATAAATTCCGAAGATAAATTAGTCAAATCATATTAATTTACAAATCAACAAATTAATGGCAAACATTTTAAAAATCAAGTTTTTATTTAAATGCTTCTAGAAAGAAGAAAATCAAACCTATCAATTTATTACATTATACAATTTATACGATATAAAAGCTTGTCACTAGATAGATTTTCAAACACCGAAAAAGAGTTTTAAATTTTTTTATTAATTGAATACAAAATACAAACGCTTGTTTACTGCCTTAAAGCTAAGCAAAGAATGAATTGAATATAATATTAAAAACAATACAACGTAGAACCGCTATCTAATCTATGAAACTCTGAAATAAAATATGTGGACGTCCGTATAATTGGCCCTATGTAACTCACTAGATTTACTTGTGTAAATTGATTTCAAGTTGCAAAATTAATTTTTGTTTATTTGCACAGTGAAATAATCCTATAAAATATAGAAAGTCTTTCTAAAATTGAGTAAAATTAATACACCAACATTTTTCGTATTAAATTCTCTAGAAAAATCATATTTAGGAGAGCAGTTCCACAGCTACTATCCCGGTCTGAAATCCACTGATGTGTAATATTTACTGGATAGGATGTAGGCTATTATTGACATCATAAAAATATGTGCCAACAAGGGGACCGGAAGTGCAATGAGCTGGACCATTTGGGCAAATATGAAAATCAATAAAAACATATTGTATTCGAAAATTTTGAATAAATAAATTGATATAATAGATTTTTGTTTATTTGGTTGGGTTACATTTTTAGGATTGATTTATCACAAAATATAGGGATTACCAATAAACTTTTTTAATAAGGGTTAGAAAGCGCGATAGAGGTGAATAAGTAAATAACATTTTTAAACTTTTACGTAAAGTTATTTCGACTGGCTAGTTTTAAAATGAAAGCCCTGTATACATTTCCAATAGAACTTTATTTACTTTAGAAAAGTCAATATTAGAAAAGCTTTGTTTTTCAAAAATTAAAAATTAATGTATTTTAAATAATACATTTTCTTGTATTCGCATGATTTCAGTAAGTTATTAGAGGTAGATTTATTTTAAAATTAACGTTTTCGAGCCATAACCAATGACCACATGAAAATCCATTAATTTTCGACGCTCCGCAATGGTTTTAATGGAAATGCACAAATCTATCTAAAAATAACGTTTAAACGAGTGTTGCCTTTCCGCTGTGTAGGCGGTAAATTCAACTCAATACCGTCAAATGGAAAGCTGTTAGGACAAAAGCCCTATTTTAAACTTTATTTTGGATTTGTATGGCAAATGTCGCTTATCGGTTATTTAGGCACTATTAGCAACTGCTTTACTCTATCCACATATTTATGCCATTCATCATCCGATTGAAAAAGTCAATATCGTCGGTGTCAATCGAAAAGTGCGTACCTCCATTTGGGAAATTTTTACAGCAGAGTCAAAAACTAATTTAAATGAGAACAGTTTTTATGAGTAATAATTAACTTACGAAGAATAATGAAACAGGAATTCCTCAGACCGTAAATATGCAATTATAATCCAAGTTTTAAAAAAATGGAGTTCCGCATTTTTTGATTTATACTAACGTACATAAAAAGACATTTCTTTTGGCTGTCATAAGAAATCTTATAACCATTAAACGATTTAAGTAATTAGTAATTATCCATGCTACTGTACACGATAATAAAAATATAAGTTGCTGAATAATTTGAAAATTCGGAAACAAATCTCAAGAATCCCTCTACGAATTATTAAGGTGAAAACAAATACTTGGAGATTTGAAAAAAAAAAGCCTGTCAAAGCCGGGAACCCGGACATTCGTATTTGCTAAACATGTGCCCGTGCCCATTCCTCTAGACCAGCTGTACTCAACCTTTTTTTCTTTCGGGCCACATAAATCTGTTTGTTATGCTACACGGGCCGCAATATTTTTGGGTGATAACTAGAGTTGCCACCTTTTTAAAATGTAAATAAAGGACAATGGGTGACGATAGGGACCCGGTGTAAATATTTTCTAAAAAAAAGTCCTCATGTTGTTTTAATAAGCAAAGACAATTTGTTTCAAAAAAGAACTGTAGATCAACCATTTAAAATTAGTTGGGATCTCTAATACATAAAACACAAAACATAAATGCAAAACAATAAAAATATTACCATGATAGCATATTTATCGCTTAATGTTAATGTTAATAATAGTGTTTCAGTGTTTGGGGCTGCACAAAAAGCTTGGAGGCCCGCAGGTTGAATATGGCTGCTCTAGACTATCTACGACATTGATTGTCGAGATTCCTAGACAGACATTTGATGTGATAGTTCTGGCCAGACTGCGTTCAGGCTCGTTCTCATATCTTTAAATACCTCTCTACAGCATCAGTATATATGAGATATGCATTTATGCATACTAAGCCCATATTTTCGTCTGCGTGAGTACGGTTTTCAATGTTAAGAAACGTAGACATGTGTGTGAAAATTATGAATTTATATATCGTGAAATCGCAAATCAAAATCCGAAAAGTCCGAGAAATATTTGATATAAGTGAATGAATAATTTGAACACTTTTTCACACTTCTCCAAGTATTTGTTTTAACCTTCGGAGTTCGTCGGTGGTCTTAATAATTCGTATAATAATAATAATAATAATAATAATAATAATAATAATAATAATAATAATAATAATAATAATAATAATAATAATAATAATAATAATAATAATAATAATAATAATAATAATAATAATAATAATAATAATAATAATAATAATAATAATAATAATAATAATAATAATAATAATAATAATAATAATAATAATAATAATAATAATAATAATAATAATAATAATAATAATAATAATAATAATAATAATAATAATAATAATAATAATAATAATAATAATAATAATAATAATAATAATAATAATAATAATAATAATAATAATAATAATAATAATAATAATAATAATAATAATAATAATAATAATAATAATAATAATAATAATAATAATAATAATAATAATAATAATAATAATAATAATAATAATAATAATAATAATAATAATAATAATAATAATAATAATAATAATAATAATAATAATAATAATAATAATAATAATAATAATAATAATAATAATAATAATAATAATAATAATAATAATAATAATAATAATAATAATAATAATAATAATAATAATAATAATAATAATAATAATAATAATAATAATAATAATAATAATAATAATAATAATAATAATAATAATAATAATAATAATAATAATAATAATAATAATAATAATAATAATAATAATAATAATAATAATAATAATAATAATAATAATAATAATAATAATAATAATAATAATAATAATAATAATAATAATAATAATAATAATAATAATAATAATAATAATAATAATAATAATAATAATAATAATAATAATAATAATAATAATAATAATAATAATAATAATAATAATAATAATAATAATAATAATAATAATAATAATAATAATAATAATACTCTCCCTAATATATATAGGGGGACTTAACAGATTTGTTTCCGAGTTCGACTCCCGGCCGATGCACTCATTTTTCTTCCTCTAATTCTCAGCTTTTTCAATTTTTCTTTGGTTTGTTTTCACTTTGGGGGAGATGTAGGTGTAATTTTCATAATTTCGTATGAGGAATTCACGATTTTTTGTTATAATATTTCCAAATTTGGATTCAATTTTTCGGATCTCAACTAATTATTGTCACTTCATTTTTCTTTCTTTAAATACTATTTTTTTTACAATTATTTAGATTATTTAGAGTATTAATTAACATACTAATAATTGATATACTTAGGTTTTTAAGAAATCATATATTTTCCTTGTTTCTTGTAAACATAAACATTCTACATCAGATATCTCCCTTATTCATACATCTTTAAATAACTTTAATACATAAAGCTCTTAATAATCATATGTCACATGCTTAACTGAACAATTTTATTTTGCCTATCTGTCAATAATTTATTTATTCTTACTTGGTCTTTTACTTTAAGATGAACATAGTAACTTATTCTCGAAAAAACCAGAAAAGCGTAAAATAGGATAAATTTAACGTTTTAATTTACAGTGATTGGGCGTATATTCAGTCAAAAAGAGTCTCGCCAAACTTCAACACTGGCCAAAAATGTATACTCATATTGCAAAGGTAAAAATAAATATTTTTAAAAAAATTCCTACAATTAGTCAAAGAGAAATTAAGAGCTGAAATTCAAAAGAGACGTACACTTTTTTATGACTGCGTACTGGGTGTATGGATTTTAAAAACACTTTATGTTTAATATGATTTAAACGATTTGCTTATCTGTATTTTAATTATAGTAAAATATAACCATGGAAATCGTATTAAAAATAAACTGTAAAACCCATACTCCCAGCCCTCACTAATAAAAAGGCGAACACCTCTGCTGAATTTCAGCTCTTAATTTCCATTTGCCTAATTGTAGGATTTTTTTTTTAAATATTAATATTATATAATTTCAGGTTTGTAATAGGAGCCACCCTGTATATATTTTCGGCCAATATTGAAATTTGGTAAGACTGAATGTATACGCTTTCACTGTAAATTAAAACGTTAAATTTATCCTATTTTAAGCTTTTCTGATTTTTTCGTGACTTTAACTTAATCTTCTTTCCGAAATTAGGTGAGCCTTGATCCTTGATATTTTATCTCACTTATTAAAAATTTTAGTAGCTACAATATTTTTTCCCATGTTTTTGTCGGTGTTTTAATTAAAATTTTGAATCATCTACGGGTTTTTGTATGCAGAAAATTTTGTTCTACTACTGTACCTAAAAGCAGTTTGGTAATTTTAAAATATAATTAGTTATTGCGACTCTAACCCTTATACTATACAAAGTATCTGGCTTTTTACCTTTGAAGCAATATAAATTTAAAAAGGTATGCAGAACCAAATGCGAGTGAAACTTTAATTATACCCATTCGAGTGGTTTGCTTGAAGGGTAGGTAAAAATAAAATATGTATTTTTACTTGTTATTAAAAAACGTCCAGCTTCTCATTAAAGAGGTACGACAATGTGAATTTCACATTGACAATGAATTCCTCAAGGTATAATAGGACATGTGTGAAACAAAGGCCGCTGAGTAGTGCGATTTCCAACTCATTCCACTTACTCTCGTCTAATAGATTTGGCTTAGATGGTCCTCGTTTAAGTTTACGTACCTCTAAAATATCGATACCTTTTTTCCAGACTAACGTAAGCGACATTTGGCAAAAAGATATCGATTTGTAAAATGTTTACTTATGGTAGGTAAAATTAAATTTCTGAAATAAGTGACCTATGGTTAGCGAATATTTTAAACATAGGCAACTATTTTCTTGCTGTTAGTGATTTTAGTTTGAGTGGGTATACAAATGTGTAACCAAGGGCAACTCCAGGCTGAATTTTGGAAGGGGTCATTGCTATTAGACAAATTAAATTGAAATAAATTTATATAGCGTGAAACAAAAATCTGGAAGCGCCTAATTATCTCGTACAAGTCATAATTGTACAATTTACAAGATAATTGGTATTTTGTTCCACTCTGTATATATATTGCATCCGTATTTTTTTAATTTATAGTTCTCGTTTAAATTTTATCTCAGGAATTCTTCCGTGTATTTTACAAGATAATGTGTAATAACCAGAAATGTGATTTATCACGTTACACCATGAACATGCTTTTAAATGGAACCAATGGAAAATTCGCATGAAGCGGTGTAGGAGTCGTGGAGGGAAGTATTTTGAAGAAGGGAATGTTAGAATTATGGAAGAAAATAAAAAAATATTATAGCACTAATCCGGTTTTTTTATAGCTATGCCTTGTAGACACCTAAAAGATTATTATTTCAGTTAATTTTCTTCACTCTGTAGAAACATTGTGTTTTCTGGCATCGAAATTTGGTAGATAAGCTGTTGATTGTACATGTGTTTATAAGGATAGCGGGAAAATTGCTGGAGAATACATAATGTTCCCTTAATAATTAAAAAAAATTCTTAAAAAATTGTCAACATAAATTGAGAAGTAGGCAAACACTTTTAAGTCTTTTCGAAAGATTAATGGGATATCCGTTATTAAAATGTATAATATTAGATGATTTATGAAACATTTTCTCGGTGGCATTATACATTGATATTTCATACTCATCTTAAATTTCATTATGAGAGTTTGATTTATTAATAACCCTCTTTTTGTACTCTACCCAGTGATATATTGCTTGTTCGCTCGGATCTTAAACTAGCTTTAACTCGTTACTGCTTTGTAAAAAAATATATCATAATTCTCGTATATAACACTGCTCTATACGTTCTTCATTAATGAGGTTTACAATTATTACAATCATAATTTAGTTCAGTAATTTTCAGTAACAATTATTTAGATCACGTATTAGGATAGACAAAATGATACCAAGATATACGAGCAAGAATTAAACGGATTACAGTCTAAAATCCGAAGTAGGATCGACCTTTTTTAATTGATTTTCTTCGCCAATCAATGACTAGAAATATGTTTTATACTTATAATAATTGCTTTCTTCCTGAAATAAATTAATGTCCGATTCTGGACCTGCCTGCATGGTGCCGTACAGGCATTCTTTATAGCGGTTTTCAGATATGTATACATAATCATTACGGTTTTTTAATAATTCGTTTTAATTTACCGAAATTAACATACTAGCGGAATCTATGACCATATTATTAAACTTTCAATATACTTTTTAAAACTGGCGGCGCTGGCTAAGCCTTAAAGGCGTCATTTCAACTATTTCATTTCAACCTAAATATTTAAATTACAAAAGTTCGAAACGAAACAATTTGAAATAACATGCAAAACTAGAAAATCCCACAACTGTTCGCCCAAGCAAAGTTGTTCGGAGTTGCGAGCCACTTCCGACCCAAAGTCCAGATCCGGAAGCCGAGAAACTACTATCTCATGAGTCATGAGTAGGTAGTTTTTGTGGTCGAAGGTTATTCCGGCAATGCGACACATTCCTGATTCTCGTCGTTACGTTTTCTGATGATAATAATGCCCCCAAACTCATGATCTTTGTACGCAAGGATGATATATGTCTAAAATAATTAAATTATTAAATTAAAATGAGGACTGTGTATACATACATCTAATTTCTCGACTAATATAAGTACGTCTAATACATTATTTAAATCAGAGAGGTGCCAGTATCTCTTGTCTAGAGAAATAACTAGTGCAAAACAATTATTACAGACATAAATTCCGACCTATTAAGAATTGGTGGATATTTTATTTCTCTATTGTAAATTTACAAAACTAATAAGTAAATATAATGACGTGTGTGACGTTAGCACCCATATTTTAAGTTTTTATGGCATCCGATATAGTTCTATAGTTCGTGATACTTTTTATCAATAGTTCTGTCGAATTTCATAAATTGAGATGCTGGCGGCTGGAAGTTAGCATCCCAATATAATAAATAACACTAAATAAAAAGAAGCAGGCGGTAAATCGATAGTTTACCAGTAGTTCTAGAGTTCTTGTTCGTTTGTATCGCTAAATTATTTCAATTATAGCTTCGATCCTCCTGAAATAATTATAAATAATTATACATATAAATTCTATTCAATAGTGAGATGCTGTCATATTATGACGAGCTCTAGAATACATAATGCTTCTAAATGATAATTAAACTTCACCTACACGGTGTCACAAGAAGTTCTATCTCCTAGCACTTTCTGAATAATTTCAAGTAATAATTATAAATAAAAATTGTAAACGATAGTGAAATGCTGTCATATTATGACAAGTTCTAGAATATATAATGCTTTCAAATGATGATTATACTACCCCTGTATGAAATCCCAAAGAGTTCTAGCAATCTGAATAATTTCAAGTAATAATTATATATAAAAATTGTAAACAATAGTGAGACGACCTCGAATTATGACGAATTCTAGAATAACTATTGCTTCTAAATGTTTACTACACTATTTGAATTAATTTGTCCCCAATTTTACGTTACTTTATTTTGAAACACCGTGTATGTTCTATAACTCATCATTATATGATAGCCTCTTATTAGAGTCTTTAATTTCTATTAATAATAACACTTGCTAGAGGTCAATGCCTAAAAACTCTAGTTATCATTTAGAAGCGTCATATATTATAGAACTCGTCATAATATGACAGCATCTCACTATAGTCTATAATTTCTGTTTATTATTAATATATAAAATTATTCAAAAAGTGCTAGAGGCTAGAACTCTTCAAGCCCCATTGCAGAGAGACTTTAGTTATCATTCAGAAGCGTTATATATTCTAGAACTCGTCATAATATGACAAATCACTTTAGTCTATCATTTCTGTTTAGTACTACTTAAAATTATTGTCATAAACGTCATGATACATGTTTATGCTGTAATTTTTAAATTCTAAACGATTCTGAACACAGAATAGATCAAATCTAAATTTCTTGGTTACCACGAAAACTTACTAATTTCGATTTTTTTTACATTTATTACAGATGCAGTACTTTACAATTACAAGATTAAAATTTCTCTATTTGTTCATTTTAAATGACCTGTTAAATATGGCTCTGGCGCTACCAGGAGCATCGAAAGTATACAGAAATGGCGAAACGATGGGAAGCAAAAACGGCCTTCAAGCTGAACCATCTTGCGAAGAACTTAAAGCGATGTGGAGGTTTTCTAAAAGGCAATCTAGAGCTGCTGAGATCACCAACGAGATACCTATGTACCGGGATCCGTTTAGAGAAAACATATGGGCTCATCCATACTACGCAACATCTAGGAGCATTGGGGGGTAAGTCATTAAAATATCAAATATAATTCTGCTTGGATGAAGTATTTGAATGGCCCTTTCAGAACATTATTTGATTTATTAAAAATAATGGATGAAGCACCGGTAGAGGCGTTAACGAAATTTAAATATACAGGAGGACACTATCTGTATCTGACAAATTAATGCACGGATTTTGTTAAAAAAAATAGTAAAAAATAGTAAAAAAGAGTAAAAAATAGTAAAAAATAGTAAAAAATAGTAAAAAATAGTAAAAAATAGTAAAAAATAGTAAAAAATAGTAAAAAATAGTAAAAAATAGTAAAAAATAGTAAAAAATAGTAAAAAATAGTAAAAAATAGTAAAAAATAGTAAAAAATAGTAAAAAATAGTAAAAAAATAGTAAAAAATAGTAAAAAATAGTAAAAAATAGTAAAAAATAGTAAAAAATAGTAAAAAATAGTAAAAAATAGTAAAAAATAGTAAAAAATAGTAAAAAATAGTAAAAAATAGTAAAAAATATTAAAAAAATAGTAAAAAATAGTAAAAAATAGTAAAAAATAGTAAAAAATAGTAAAAAATAGTAAAAAATAGTAAAAAAATAGTAAAAAATAGTAAAAAATAGTAAAAAATAGTAAAAAATAGTAAAAAATATTAAAAAAATAGTAAAAAATAGTAAAAAAAACAGTAAAAAATAGGGTCACATTGTGTAATATAGTGTATAGCTAAAAAAACATATTTTCGAAAAAATAATATTTATTTTTGGTTAAAGTTAGTTAAAATTTGAAAGTTTTTTAATTGAATCATAATTAAAGAGGTAGTAATTAACTAAATAATTTTATTTTATTATACAGGGTGAGAAAAAAAGGGTTTAAATTTTGATTTAAGAGAAAATTAATTTTAATTTTTTTTATTATTTCATCATATTCTAATGTCAAAAAAGTATATCTGAACTTGAGACATAATTTTTTATTCCTGTCAATATTTTGACAATTGATTTCTATGTTCTCCGAAACTTTTATGACGAATAATCTTTTTTTTGTATAATTATTACCTAATAAATATTTTTCCCATTTTTTGCCAACTTTTTTAGACAGATACTGTATATTTTGCAATTTTTGACCTCCTTAAAACATTTCGTATAATTTTCAACGGAACAAAAAATTCTCAACTCCTGTGATATTACCTTTGATAATAATATATTGTTAGAAAAAGTTACGGTTTTCTATAGAATTTTAGGGTTTTAATTCATAATTTTATAATGTAAACATAAATATAAATTTGTTTAGATAATTTTCTAGATCTTCTAGGTCCATTTCTGACCTTATGGTTCTTTGGATTAGTAAAAAAGTTCTTTTTATATAATTTTATGAATACAACTGAAACATGTAATTAAATTATATTGCCATCATCGTAATATTCACGACACATAAGTATTAATTTGTATTAAAATCATACTAATATTCTAGGGTTAAATAACCAGTCAAATTAATAAATAGTTAATCATTTTCAGCGCATCCACCAAAATTTAAAATAATATTACATAACTCGTAAGATCCTTCACCAAATTTTTAAATTTATTCTTATGTAACAATGGGAAATAAAGAACATCCACCAAATTTTTAAATTCAATATTTTTTCACTGTAACATCAATATTGTAAAATGTTTTTCCTGTTTTCGCTCAGAATTGATAGTTTTGATAGAACAGTGACAGTAATCGATGTTTGAATTTGAAATAATAATAATAATACCCCTTTAATAATCGAGAATGTATACAATAAACTAGTTAACTAACCCCAATATCAATAAATGTCAGAAAATGGGTTTTAAAAAATGATGAAAATAAATTAATGCACAATAACCTTATTTGAAAACAGCTTATGGTTTGAATCACTGAAGTATGTTAAGAGTCACTTATATTTGATTAATTTCTTCCAAAACTTTAAAATGTGGTGAGTTAAAATAGTTTTAGACCTTTGGTGGGTTATCATAAATTATTCACTCAATATTGTATAAACAACTTTATTTAATCCAACTCTTCGTCGTCAAATGGGCCAATTCCTTCACCTTCGGTTGCTTGTTCTTAAGATATCAGATTTTTGTAGAATTCCTGGTGTATGGAAGGAATAAATTCCATTAACTGGAGGAGGTCTTTCTTTACTTGGAAACAGATTTCCTTTTACTTATAACCACTGTTTCAAAATTAACCTCTTTGTTGGAAAAGTCTTTTCTAAACCTCAACCATTGGATTTTAGGCCCCTTCACATTTGTTTTCGCTTCAAAAACTTTTCTGTTGGTTATATTATTTTCAAGTATTTTGGTAGGAAAAAATTATTCATTTCTATCATTAAGAAGGTTTTTTTTCTATTATGCCTTATGATTGTATGCGAGTCTTCAGGTATAAAGATATGCGGATGGAATCTGTTTTTCTTCTCTATAAATACGAAATTTTGGTCGAATGGTAAGTATGAATGACCACTTGCCAAGAATCTATTTATTCCAAACTTAAATGTGGAAATGCGGTAATATAATTATATTAATTGCATAACAATGTCGGTTTAATATTACGATTTTGACCTAGATAAACATCTAACTTTTAGCAGCATAGTGGACTAACTGCGCTTGGTCCACTTTGTTTATCTAAACTGCTATTGAAAATTAATTTCCAAAACTACTAGTTTAGTGTTGCCATCTTGCAATGAATAGAAGACGATGGATTGGTCCACGTTGCAGTTGATAAATATCATATTGGCGGTAAAGATTGCTTCGAATATGAAGTACAACATTTTTGAGCAGGTCAGACATTTTTTCTAACATAAAATCAGCTAAAAATGTAAGTTTTTATTACGATTTTTTTTACATTTACATCGAGTTGTCGACTTAATTTTTTTAATGATGTACAACATCGCTTTTAGCACACTCATACTTGTTATAGACCCTAGAGGCCGCAATGTTCAGAATCAAATCTAACCCTACCTACTTATAACCGATAATAATAAAGATGCTTGTTGCTAAATATTATTTACTAATTCGTTGAAATAACTGATAAATATGTTCGGTCCTCTTTCGCCTAATGCATCTCATGTTAATGAATCACAATCCACAGGTTGGCGCTGAACATCATGTGTGTCGTGGGTCGTGACAACAAAAGAATTTGAAATAGTATTTTTAATGAATGGCCAGGCCGTCTCTGACGCGAATGCGGGTAAAATCCACGCTCACTCCCACACAGGTGGGCCATTCCAGACCGCTGCCGCCGCCGCCAACCAAGCTAAACAATCAGCACCAGCTTTCAAAACAGATTATTACTATTTTGTTCGTCGCTAATAAATTATTTCTGACAATAGGTGAAAAATATGAATTGTTAATTTCTGACTGGTGCGAAATTGCGCAGCAATTATCATCACAGGTTACTGTAATTTTAGAACTGGTCGTATGTATGATTTTCCATTCTGTTTTTGATGAGCAATGTACAGGGTGTCTCAAATTGGTATGAAAATAAAAGGACAAAAGTGTAGTCAAAATTCGCATTGGTGTATTATGATCATGATGGTTTCTAGAAATTGTTGATGGAATCTAAAATATGTAACTATTCATTACAGAAGTTTTTTTCATAAATTGTATAAACAAATTATCTCAAGAAACATACAGTACGGAACGTCGCACTTTCTGCCAAATTTTGCTGAATGTCATACTGACCAATTTTCGTATCAATCATTTCCGAATGACAATAATTACGTATGTTATTGAGAATATATAAAATAAATACTACTTTTAACTCATTTTACAGAATTGTATTCTTTATTTATTTAATTTTCGTTTATTATACGAGAAATTCCAAAAAAAAAATATATTTTGTGGAGTACAACAGTTCTTACAAAACACCGCCACACATAAAATATGAACAAATAAATGAACAAACAAAGATATGAATGAACTTGTTATCACCAGATCTTAAAATTTTTAATAAAAAAAATCAGCATTCATATGGTGCTCTCCATGCATGCTGAATTTCTTATTAAAGAGTTTCAATATCAAATTTGGAATCAGCAGGAAGTATAAACAAAATTTTCTAATTCTTGCCGCCATTTTATATTAGCCATTTTAAATTTAAATATCTGACATCAAATTTGAAGTCATCAGCCTGAAAAATCCTTATACAGTTACAATTTTCGTCAGGCATTTTGAATTTTGAATTTCTGAAATCAGATTTGAAATCAACGGTTCTAGAAACTTTTTTACATACTAAGTTGAAAGCATATAGAATAGAATTTTGAATTTGGGCCACTTTTGAGTGCTTCCTATCCCACTGTTTAGTGATGGCTCAATCAAAAATTCAAAAAATTTAGTGTAGTTTTTTCGTTTTCGAGAATTTTAAAAATCATTGAAAATTACAAGGCTCAATAACTAATGAATTAAGAATAAATCGAACCTGTTGCGAAAAGCAAAAATGTTGTGAGGATTTTATATTATAAAATTGTATTTATATGGGCGCCACTGGGAAAACTTCGCGATGTTATGTATCTCGAGAATATTGAGAGCTTTAAATTTGTGCAACGATAAGGCAGTACTCTACAGAGACATTTAAATAAAATTGGAAAACCCTTACTGTTAAAAACTACTAGATATTAATTAAAACAAAAAGCAGCAATGTTTTTTGTTTGAAAATCATTTTAAAAATTATCAAAAAAATACTTTTCAAAGTTTATAATGAAATCAATGTTTCTCCACCTTAGGTTTCGTTCTTATTAGCATTTCCTGAAATTTTCACAAAAATCGAACTAAAAATAAAGAGTCAGAAGGAGTTAAGACATTTTTAAAGTGTAACACTTTTTAGGATTCTGTACCCGAAGCATAACCGAGAGAAACCCTATTACTAAGTGTCCGCTGTCCGTCTGTCTCTCTGTCAGCGGGCTGTATATCATGATAATAAATTAAAAATTAAAGGGGGCTCCTCTTCTAGAATAGTGTTTTTTGACATTTTTTGGCTGTTTTTTTTTTTGGTATTTTTGGCTCTTCCTTTTGGCTTCTTTTTGGTCTTTTTGCTTTTTTTTATTTCTTTTTGATTTTTTTTGGATTTTTTTGAATTCTTTTGGATTTTTTTGATTTTTTTTTGATATTTTTTTTGGATTTTTTTCTTTTTTTTTGCTTTTTTTTGCTTTTTTTTTTGCTTTTTTTTGCTTTTTTTTTGCTTTTTTTTGCTTTTTTTTGCTTTTTTTTGCTTTTTTTTGCTTTTTTTTGCTCTTTTTTTAATTGCTTTTTCTAGCTTGCTTTATGCCTAATCTTAATAAAGTCTGACTCGCCCTTGGTCGGTTTTATGTCAGATATACTGAGGTAGAGTTCAGTGATATGAATATTTTTGGGTTTATACCAATAGAAGACTTCTATATAAGGATAATGCAACCAAGCTAACAAAATAAAACTGACACTAGTGACATAAGAAATCGGGTCACATAAAGAGACTAGTTGTACGTATAGTTTTTGATTTTTTTATCTACGTTTATTTCATTTACATACCATGTTGTACCAGTAACGTAAAAAATACTTTTTACAACAATAGAAAAGTAAAGACCCTTTTGTGATCTGACTTATTGTATAAAAGTTCTCTATTAAATTTAATATAAAATCATGTTTTTAAAATGTTTATTTTGACTTTTTTATTTTCCATTTTTAATTATATTATCTTTCACCTAATGTATCTATTTCCATTAGTTTGCCGCTACAGAGTGAATACAAGTTTTATCATTTATCACGGATCGTTAACACACTTTAAAAACGTAGCATTCAGTAATGTATATTAAAATTTTGTTACGAAAATACTGGCACGTTACAATTTGAACTCGCCAAAATAAAATCAATAATTTAAACGGATGTTTTGTAAAATCACGGCGTCGATAGGAAATAAAAGAAGTAATGAATCAAGAGTGGTAAATACTGTAACGTTTATTTATTTAAACGGTTTATATATTTAATTTATTTATACTAAGGCACTAATTTATTCATAATCTATACTATACTAGTTTATGTATCATAGTTACTAATTTATATGGAAAATATGAATCTGCTCACATCAATATCTTCACTTAAACTGACTATAACAGAAAAAGTGGACTATTTAGTTTCCATTTAGTTGTTTAATAAAATTATTCGATAAGGTAAGATTATTACCCTTAAATTTATCAACAAAAACATTAAAACTGTAAAAGATAAAAAGGTTGTTTGGAAAAATTGCTAAATATTTTTTATATCTTACTATTAATTTATATTTGTAATATTTATTTATTTTACTGACACTTTTCTCTGTACGCCTATGTAGTACAAGTAATAACTAAAACGTAAGGTCACAACCTGTCGGCATCAATAACAAAGCGATTGAATGTCAGATATACTTCTGGTTAATATATTTATTCTTTTGCTGATACGACATCAATAGTATATAAACTGTTTCAACATTTAACTGAATTTTTTGACGAGTGTTCTTTATATCAAGTTATCACATCAGTAAATCCAAAATAATGCTCGAGAACGACGAACGTGGGAGGACGGAACAGAATTCAACAACTTCAGTGTGGAGGAAATACGTTATTTCCATCAGATTATGGCGAAATCCCTTCATTTTCGTTGCGAACAAATCTAAACAGAAAAATTCGTTGACCCGATGATAAAACGAAAGACTGGACATTTTCAACCTGTCGGCAAGTCTACAAACTTCCCGGAAATTGACTATCGGAGAGAAAGGAAGCGTTTCAGATAAGTGCTCTCTCGGAAAAAAGCTTCAGCTTTACTGACCATCATCCACTTCTAATTCAAGAAGAGCAATTACCTAGAAAGAGAACAAACAATTTCTTTTATATCCAATGAAGGATCAATAGAGTATTTGTTTGCAAGTGTAGTTTTTTTATGAACTTGTTTCTCTATCTTTTTTCTATTCGGACTTAATATTTTTTTAACATGAGAAATTCAAACTTGAAATCTATCCCACATATATAAATATAAAAATTCAATCCTATAAAAAGTTGTCAAGTGTAATTATAAATGATATTAACGATACACATACCCTGGGCCCCTGCAAGGGTTATTATGGCGCCCTTTGCATATATGTAGTACTTATAAAAATAATATTTTGAAGAATAACAACTTTAAGCTGTTACATATGTTTTTTATATTTCCTGGTTTGCTGTAATATTCTTGTAGTCATTTAACATTTGAGCGAATTGCGAAACCACATTTTATTTTTATAAACGAAAAAACAAACCAAACAGTAAACAAATAAAACATTCAATTATCCAAAAATTAAATAGGTTTTTTTCTGGATTTGGCTGCTGCAAATTCTTTTATAATATTGTCAAAATCAATTTTATCGAGGATCGCTTGCTCTATAGCTAAGATTGCCAAACCCGATAATCTTTCTTGTGACCTGGTAGACCTCAAATAATTTTTAATTATTTTTAATTTTGAAAAGGATCTCTCACCAGAAGCTACAGATACAGGTAAAGTAAGCAGGATTCTTAACGAAATGGTAATATTTGGTAGAGATAAAGTTAGATTGTTTTCAAATATATATTGAGAACTTGCTTTATGCCTAGCTTCTATGTTAAAAGTATCATTTTCTGCTATTTCTAGAAGGCTATCACAAAATTGAATTAAATTAAACTTTAGCGGCCTTATAGCACCAATCCTACTTGACTATCTAGTATCACTTAGGGGTTTTAGATTTAACTTTGGGGCATGCTTTTTTATAATATCCCACCTTTTTTTGGATGAAGAAAAAAATACATAAAGTTCTTGTACAATATTGAAAAAGTTAACTGTTTCATATGAAACTTTAGCAGCATCATTTACTGCTAAATTTAAGCTGTGTGCAGCACATGGCACAAAAAATGCCCTGGGATTAGCATCGAGTATGCGTTTTTGTAAACCAGTATGTTTTCCGAGCATATTCGCCTAATTATCATACCCTTGACCTCTCATGTCTTTAATATCTAAATTCAAATTTTTCAAAAGTCCAACGACAAAATCAAATAGTCCTTCCCCTGTCGAGTCGGATATTGGGTTGAACGCTATGAAACTCTCTTGTGTTTGAGTCTTTTTAGAAATGTAATTTAGAACGACATAACGCAAAACGAGGCTTATTTGCTATGTATGACTTGTATCCGGTGTACAGTCTAAAATTATTGAATACTATTTGGAACTGCGAACCATATTCAAAATATTATTTTTTACTTTAGAACACATTAATTTAATAATTTTGTTTTGTATCTAATGGGCCATTTTTAAAGAATTTGTTTGTGAGTTTTGCACTCGACTAATGTGCCCTCTCATCACAGGATCAAAAGAGGAAATCATCTCGAAAGCTTTGAGGAAGTTTCCATTATCAAATTCAAAAAGTATTTTAGAAGAACCTTGGAACGCTAGATATTGTCTGGATAAAAATTTGACAACTGCAACAGTTCTTTCCAGAACGTCATGCCAATATTTTTTTTCAGTTTCTAAAACCCGTAAGTGAGGATCGTTTACGGTTGTGGATAATTTTAATTTTTTTTTTTAAATTCATCCATGTATTCATGTGAACATTATGTACACTTGATGTTTCATGTGTTTTTATGGCTAAGGACACATGTTGCCAATCAGAAAAACTACACATTATTTACATTTGATAATGATAAAAACTTTAATATTGACATTAATTTTCAAACAAGATAATAAATGATTTTTTGTAAATAGTTTGAAATATGACATTATTTCACTTCTATAAATTTTACGTTATGTTGGGTTAAAACGAACGATTTGCTTTTAAATTTTTGAAATTTTGAATAATTTAATGTTAATTATACTTATTTTCTTAACAGATAACAAACTCTTTAGTTAATACACTAATATCGAACCTTGAACTCGAGCAATATGCATAAATAATAAAGTAAAATGGAACTGCTTCTTTCTTGGCTTTCTAGGCTTCTTTCTGGCCTAAGTGCCCTTTTACTTTGTATTTTGTCAGCGAAGAATAGACGAAATAATTGAATTATTTTAATAAAAATGTATTTAATCATTATACTTTAAGAATATTATAATAATTTATTATATCTATATAATATTATAAATTATAATAAGACAAACATAGTTTTAAGTTAATAATACCTATATTATTATTATTATTATTATTATTATTATTATATTATAAACTAATATTAATCTGCAAAATTTCTAGTTAAATCAAATTTGTCATTTTTATATTGTCAATCATGGACATTTTTTTGGACATTCATTGGATTTCCTGAATGGGTAAATATTTATATATTTCATGGGTTTACTTGATTATAAACATATTATATTTTCTCTTTCTCTCTAGTAAAAATTCATAGGCCAATTTTACCAATATCTACATTCTATTAACAATTTATGCAAATTCATCTCGATATAGCGATATATTTTTTAAGAAAATCCAATATTAAATATCATGAAGGTAAATTGGAAATATTCTAATTCGCTGGAATCAGAATGAAAAGAATATTTGAAGAACGAATCAAGATGAATTTTCATTTAAATTGGTTTTCCGCTTTTCGCCAGTTTAAACAAACAGAAATTCCATTCTAGAAATACTTGACATCGTCCCTTCACTGGATATCAAGATTTATTATATTTCGATAAAATTACGGATGAGAACAAATAAAACATTCTTTCGCCATCGAGTTTTAGAAAATACAGACATTTAATAGGTATGAATAACAGTTGATAAAATAGCTATTTATGAAACCAATTACGAAATGCTTTATTTTATTTAACTAGTAAATATTTGTGGGATGAGCAACATGAGCGAGAATTGTATTTTGGTAAAAAATTACTGACATCTAGGCAACCACTATGGCATCCCTATAAGGTAAGGGTCACTTATCGTAGGATAAGCAAATTTAGCTGTAACATTGGGCCATTGTTGCGTTGCGTTAAATCAGTTGCGAAAATATCGCCTACATCTTCAGGATAAAGAAATGGTAATCCAAAAACATAGGTTAAAAACGTTGATATTTCCGTTTCACTCTCTTCCTTTTTTTGGTACTCTCTAGTTAAGCCTAATTCCTGAATTTTTCGGTACCATGACTGCCCTAAGTGAAAGCGACAACCTCGTAGACTTGCTTCTAGGAACTTCTTGTAGATGCTTTTATGAATAGCAATCTCAAAATCTGCTGTTATCATTTTTTTTTTTGACTATTCTCGAATAGTAATCGAAAGCACCTCCACTATAGTCGTCAAATATGTTTGATCTTAAGGGGTTTAATTATGTATGATAATCGAACAAGTTGAGTCTCAAAGGCCAAATAAGACAGAGAGGGACTTGGAGGATTAGAGCATGACTGAATAATGAAATGGCTCACATTACAGTATGTTCCAAATTTCCGTATTCTCCACATAAACATTATGGATTTTCAGCAATGTCTATTTTGTATTTATAGGATGGAGTTAATTGCATGAGTATTTATTTTGATAATTTTTAAAAGGAATTAAAAAAAAACATTTGCGCGCCATTCTGAATTAAATCTATGAAAATTTATTGCTTTTTGTTTTAATAAATATCCAATAGTTTTTGAATGAGAGGGTTTCCCACTTTTTTTTTCTTAAATATTCTGTGCTACCTTACTGTTGCACAAATTTAAATCTCTCAATTTTCTCGAGACACAACATGGCGAAATGTTCCCAGTGGCGCGCATATAAATACAATTTTATATTCGAAAGTATTTCGCTATATCTTGACCACTATAATACAAATTTATAATGTTCTAGAAATTTATTTTTCTTATCATAAATAGAAGGAAAATACAATTCACATCCTATTGATCGGAATAAAAATTTATCCTACGAGAATTCTGCCTCTTTAAATTTTATCCCGTAACCAACAACCAGATGAATGTACGTAATAAAGCGGGTGAGTTTTGTGAATGAAATTCCAGAATCACGATGCCGCGATGCCAAAGAGCTCTCTCGAATTTCACAAATCCATAACAGCTGTTCTAGTCCCTGGGTATTGATCCTATTCCGACTAGTGGCTGCGGTTGTAGACTTACTGCCCAAAAGATCAACTTGAAACCCTTGTATAGTTTTAGTTTTATTGAGCATCTAACACTGTGGGTTTATTTATAGTGAATAGTAATAGTATTATGCATAAAACTAAGTTAAACATTCACAATGTACCGGTTCCATTTTTATACTTATAATTATTAATAGCATTAGTATTATGCATACCTAATAGGTTTTATCACGGTTTGGTAAATCCAGTAGATCAGTTGAGCACTGATCCCACATGCCGCATATTCATCTGAAGAACCAGAAGGAGAATCTGACTCTCTTGTTCCCAGGGTAGCTATTCTTGAATTCGAAGGAGTAGAAAACCGTTTTTTTCCTTTTTATCTGCAACGCACAAAATTTGTATTTTTTCTCATTCTTTTCTCAAAATTTCTATTCCTTGAGATTCAAGAATAGATACCATGCAGTGATGAAATGATGTTCCGGTTTCCAAGCATGCTTTTGATCTAGTTACAAGGTCAGTTTGTCGATTCGTCTTCTTTCAAAAGAAATGAACAGAGACTGAGATACTGTCATTTTTATCTTAATGCGCCATGTTGTTTTATTTACAAACAATTACGTTTAAAAAAATTAACCTTTAAAAAATGAAGAAGTGAAAATCAAAATATTGGTGGTGTATCATTTAAAAATTGTCTTAAAAAAATGTTATGTACCAAAACATTGAATTAACAGTAAAATCTACTAACGATTAATAATAATAATATAGTAATATACAATGCACATGAACATCATGAGGCGCGAATTCTAGCTTGCGCTACTCAACTAAACCTCAACATAAATATAAATTTAAAATAATCAAAAGGTATCCATCATTTACAATATAAAAAAAATAAGAAATTTAATATACAATTAATTTATGAATAAATAATATTAACCCTGTATTTAATCTAAACTGAAATCAATTTAGGTCCTAAAATCCGTTATTTTTAAAATGCAAAATGAAGAACAATGTATGGAACTTAAAATACAATTAAATAAGGAAAATTAATAACATATTAATGTTAGCACTGTATTCATTGCTCAACTAATAGCAACGTTTTATAATTTTGTTTTAAAAATGTCAGAGAACGTGTCCTAATTTCCCTAGGTAGACTGTTATATATTGAAACGGCGTTATATGTGAAAGATCTTTTGAAAAATGATAATCGGTAATTCGGAATCGTTAACTTGTGTGGATATCTTAAATGTAAACTGTGCAGATCTTTCCGATATATCAATTTATTTTTTAAATATATGGGAGTTGAGGTTGAAAGAATTCGAAATACTGTGGCCGCCATCTGATATTTAAATAGATTTTCTATATTGAGCCAGCTAAGTTCTTTAATTTTATTTGATATTTTATCATACTTTCTGATACCAAATACAAAACGACAACAAGAGTTTTTGAATCTTTTGAAGTCTGTATTTGGTTATTTGATCCAAACAAGGATAGTAAATTAAAAGTCCATAATTTAGGATGACTTTCACAGAGCAACTTATGTAATTTGAAACTCAAAATACCTCGATTCCTGTATAACTGTCGAATAACTAGATACGATTTTTTGACTAGAAGCGAAACATAGTCCTGAAACCTTAGTTTGCAGTCATAGATAATGTCTAAGTTTTTGGCACTTCTACATGATTTTAGAGGTTCATTTTTAATGAATAACTTAAGATTCTGTTGCACATTATTTTCTATATTTATAGGACAAAATAATATTGTATGACATCTGTCACCTACTTACAACCATTAAACATTATTCAAAAAAAAATATTAAAAATAATACATAACAAAAAAGTATCACACCCATCAGACGAATTATTTATAGAATCTACAGTCCTAGATATAAGACAACTATTTACACTTGCTATGATGGTAAATTTACATAAAAATAAGCAGTTACTAATACCTATTCAACATTCATACCAGACAAGAAATCGATCACAACTATTTATTGCAACAAATATTGCAAAAAAAACCGTAGGCCAACGAAACTTCCAATATCTACGATTAAAAATTTATAATACACTTCCTGATATATACAAAATATACTTAAATACCATCAATTCTCATGCAATGATAAAATCCTTGCTTAAAACATATTTAATATTAAATAATAGGCACGCATGCTTAAACAACTGTTTGATTGATTCAAGGAAAACAATATATAATTCACACCCTTATCACGCATCAGTATTTTTGCTAACTATATTTTTTTTACCAATTTAAATTTTTATTATTTAGTTATATAAGTTATAAATCTTATTATTATTATTATTATTATTTTAGTCATTATGTATACCTTAATTATAATTTCTTCTATCTACTGCGTTTTGGCAATTTCAATTTTTAATAAAAATTGGCATTTCCCATGCTCGACTAAACAGTTTTAATGGGGTCAATGATTTATTTACATTGAAGTTACAATACATATGTTTGTGTATTATTGTAAAACTTTTATATTATTATTATTATGTGTGAATAAATATTATTATTATTATTATTATTCTATAATTTTATTTATTAAATTTGGTTGCTCCACAGATGAAGAACTTACATTATGAATAATAAGTCTTGGCTTAAACTTATTTGGTTCATATATCATTTACAATGTTTCAAAAAAGTAAAAGCTTTACAAAATGGTTTGAATTTGAAGATTTTGCAAAACTCAAACTGTTTAATCGAACCTAAAAATATGTTTTTCTACACCCACATGGATATTAAATATTTTACGCACATACTACAAAACGAAAAAGTATGCTCATGCGTTCAACTGAACGAATATATTTCATATCCATTTTAAATAAGTTACAATTCTGTCAAGCTAATTATCAGTAAATCTTCTAGTTAATAAGTTATTCTTGTGTAGAATCGATAAATAATAATATATATGTTTTTATTTCGTCTATATATTTACAAATAAATCATAAATTTTAATAAAACTATATGAAATCAATTTAAGTATTAAAATTAAAAGAATAGGTGTGTCGATAGAACTGAGACTAGCGCATTTAGCTGTCATGGGAGTTCAAATCTAGGATTGGAGACTAATTAAATTAAATCTTTCTTTCAAGTTTATTTCATTTTATAAATTAGTAAAAGTCATAAATTATTTATTTTCTTTTAATAACATAAAAATTTGTAGATTTTCGTTAGTGAATCGTAGAAAAAATATACGGGATTGTCAGTATTGCACTCAAACGTTACATAACGAGAGTTAAAATAAAAATTCCTGTTTATATTTGTTCATCCGCGTATTTAATAAAACTTTAATCCTAATCCGGCTGAAGCTGAATTTCTTCGTGAAAGGGATTAAAATTTCAATTTTAGCCCAGTTGACACATACCGTTGGTTGGTTTGAAGCGAGCGGCACCTGTTAGCTTTCCATCCCTCGCTTTAGTCGCTTTGGCTTGATTCATTACTGCGACAGAGGCGATGTGGAAGAGAAGAATTCACATAATGCTGCGAGAATTTTAAGTTCCGATGGTGTACAGGGCCAAATAAATTAAATTCCTTTATTCGATTTTGTACAATTCATTCAAGTCGGAGATTTGCTGTGATTTATTTACTAAGATAATTTCGTTAGGAGCTATAAGAAAAAAACAAAAGAATCCTAAACTTTCAACGCCCTTTAGACAAGTGGTATTTGCACCTACCTTATGCTAGAAAATAAATATATTTCTATGTCTAGGAACAGAGATATTTGATTGCGACTATTTTCTCCTTGGGGTTGAAAAACACCCTATTTGATCTTGCAAGTCGTTTTCTTCAGGACAGGTTAAAATGATTACCTAACCGTAGTTTTTAATTCGGAACTTTTCTTAATAAACTTTTTCGATATTATTAATAAAAATAAAGGTACTTCAATCTTACATAAAATTCATATTTTTCGACAAATTTCATATATGATGGTTGTATTTTAGGTTTTATATCATACATAACTTTTTATAAGGAATAACTTTTTAGCATAAATCCAATTTTAAACAAGTTTCTCATATGGTGCCCACCTAGGCCCACCTTCTCCAAGAGGCTCTGAGAGAGATGGAGGCCGAAACACCAAACAATAATACTGCTTTGGAAAAGTACACGAACACTATCCAAAGCACAATAAACAATGCCGATAAGAAATCCCGAAAACACGATCAGACGACTACCACATGGTGGTGTCACGAGTTGGATCACCTCAGGAAGATGGCTAGGAAATCTTTTAATAAGGCAAGAACCACAAAACTCAAAGAGGACTGGGATACTTACATATTTCACCTCAGAGAATACAAAAAAATCGTCAGCCAAAAACAGAGAGATGCATGGAGATCCTACAGGGATGAAATCGAAGATTTCCCGCAGGCAGTGAGGCTTCAAAAAGCTCTCTCAAAAGATCCACACCGAAGTATTGGTGCGCTAATCAAAGAGGATGGCACGGAAACTGCCAACCTCGAAGATAGCATCAAACTTCTGCTGTCCACACTTCCCTGACTCGGTCATCACAGACGTGGCGGACTGGGCAGATTAAGAACACAATCTGTCTATGATTGGCAAACTGACAAACACATTGTAGACGATGAAAAAATTAGATAGGCAATATCCAGCTTCTCTCCATTTAAATCGCCAGGACCTGACGATATCTATTCAGCCCTACTTCAGTGGGTTCTGGAAGAACTCACACCTCACCTGGTGAGTATATTCAGACCCTCGTTGGCTCTGAGGTATATCCCCCAAAAATGAAGAGAGGAAAAAGTGGCATTTATACCCAAACCTGGAAGGATGAATACACTGTCCCAAAAACATACCGACCAATTAGTCTGACATCGTTTTCCATGAAGACATTGGAAAGGCTATGCGAAAGGTACATACAACACCACGTCACCGTCACCGTCACCAACATGCATACACCCCAGGCAGATCTACTGTTTCAGCCCTTCATCTAGTTGCTGGCCGGATAGAAAGATTCCTGGACAATAAGGAGTCCGCCTTGGGTGTTTTCATGGACATAGAAGGTGCTTTTGATAAAACCACCTTCCCAAAGATAATACACTCACTAACCAATAGGAATTTTCCACAAATGGTTAGTGGGTGTGAGTGAATACATAACATGCTCTCAAAGCGAGCAGTAAATATAAGTGTAGAAGATGTGAATATAAGAGGTTTGGTTGCGACGGGATGTCCACAGAGAGGGGTGCTATCACCTCTACTGTGGAATATGGTCTTCGACACCCTCATCAGCCTCCTCAATAATGACAGTCACTACACAATAGCATATGCAGATGACCTGGTCATTCTGCAAACAGGAAATTTTGAGAACATACTCTGCGAAAGAATTAAAGTAGCTCTGAAAATTATAGAACAGTGGTGCAAGGACCATTCACTGTCTATCAATCCTAAGAAGACAGAAATGGTCCTTTTCACAAGGAAAAGGATGAAAATGGAATTAAAACCTCCAGAACTCCTAAACACACAACTAAATTTTGCAACAGAGGTGAAGTACCTAGGTCTCACCTTTGACCACAAGTTAACATGGAACTCGCATTTAGAAAACAGAGTTAAAAGAGCATACATTGCTTATGAACAATGCCGCCGAACCGTGGGGCGTACCTGGGGTTTCCCCCCCAGAGTCGTCGCATGAACTTACACGGCTATCATAAGACCTATGCTAACATACGGTGCTGTTGTCTGGGTACTGAAAATCCAAAAATTAACAGCTATGCGTAAACTAGAACAAATTCAAAGAACAGCATGTCTCAACACAACAGGAGCCATGAAAACAACACCGACTAGAGCCATGAAAGTCATTCTTAGTCTCACTCCCCTTAATATTTACATCAAGGAGGTTGCTCTGACGACAATGACGCGCCTTCGCACGGTCGGAATAGAACCTGTGTAACAACCGGGATGCCTAAAGACCACCACTTGTAACTAAATGTAACAACCAACTAGCCTAAAGACCATTTGTAACTACTGATAGATCTTTAGCTACTGTTGTTAATATACTATTAAGGGATTAGGGCAGCTCCGTCACCAGCCAAAGGGTCCTGGAGTCCTGAAGAAACATCCATTCACCAGTGGTAAATAAAAATAATAAAAAAATTAAATTAAAATAATAAAAATTATCCCTTCATAGCATAGTTTTAGACTCTCTTAGTCCTAAGGGAATAGAAACGCCGAGGCTTCTCAAATGCTCGGAGTATTTTACTGGTTTGGAAAGGGAGGAGAGATTAATAATAAGTATTAAGTATTAACATTAACAAATATATATTAACAATAAGTATAAAATTTGACTAATAGTCTTAAGAAAAAAATGAATAAAATTCCATTTAGGGAATAAAGCACTATGACTACATAATAATATAAAAATATGCATAAGATAAATATGATAATTTGGCCGAAGTATTCATCAACAATGTGGTCACCTTAAGATGGATTAAAGGTCACACCACATCGAAAGGTAAGCGGCTTGCTGATTCACTAACCAAGAAAGCAGCCAACCAAATTCTTTTTGGACCTAGCCCTTCTATTGGCTTGACAAAATCGGTAGTGACAGACCTAATCAAAGAACATTCCCTTGTGAAATTCAACGAAAGATGGGATGAAACAAGAAACTGCAGAGTTGCCAGGGAGCTCTTAAGTTATCCTGACAAACAAATACTTGACTATGACTAGACAGAATCTACGCCTAGTCACAGGCATTCTGACTGGTCATTGCCAAGTACGAAAGCATCTCCATATCAAGGAGGTGTCAGAATCGAAGCACCTCATGGCGACGTTGTCAACTATATTAAATCTGTAGGCTGGCTCACGAGCTAGGAGGTGCCTATCATCTCAGGAGGATGCACTGGGCCTAATGAGGCCTAAGTGCCGTGGGGTAACCCACCCTACATACGTTACAGATACAGATGGTGCCGATTTAAGTAGACACACTGTATTATCTTTTCTTTTACAAACTGATATCAATGTCCAAATACCCAATAAAATCGTGCAAACAGAAGGTACCTACTAGATTACAATTTAGTTTTCAATTTATCTACTCTGTAGCTAGATATTAAAACAAAGCGAAATTTTTAATAGGTCCAAAGTAAAAGCAATTAAGAATCTGTCAGCGTGCCAGCCGAGACTAATAATTTCAAAACTTAAATTTATAGTCGGTGTAATGTTTAGGTTACTACAACATTTCCTAATTCAAATAATAAATGGCTGCAAAACCGTAAATGCGAGGTCCTTTTGAGCAAGGTATGCGGTACGTCACGACGCTATCGACATTAAGAACTTGCTTCTGCTTGCAGATAAAGTAAATATAGACAAAGAGTAATGAAGATAGGACAATCAGAACGAGCGAATAAATCTTGGAGAGATAGCGCTATACTTTAATTTAAAGGGACTTCATAGGTAGGATTGCCGTATTTAAAAATACAATTTTCCGACCTAATGAAAATTCCGGACATTTCTTTAAAATTCCGGACAGAATACGGCAGTTTTTTACTACTAAGAGCAAACCGAACACATTGAAAAATTTTAAAAGCCTTTTACGACTTTATTTTTAGTCCGATTTTTGTGAAATTTTCAAGAAGTACTAATAATTAATAAATTTAGCGTGGAGAAATCTTGAATTATTTTTAAACCTTCGATAAATATTTATTTTGGTAATTTTTAAATGGAAAATTAAAAAAAGAAGTTTTCGCGCCATTCAGTATTAAATCTATGAAAATTTGCCGCTTTTGTTTTAATAAATATCAAGTAGTTTTTAAATAAAATGCTTTCCCACCTTTTCGTAAAATGTCTCTTCAGAGTGCTGCCATATCGTTGCAGAAATTTAAATCTCTCAATTCTACCGAGAAACAATCAATCGCGAAGTATTTCCAGTGGCGCACTTATAAATACAATTTCATATTAGAAAATTTTCATAACATTTTTAATTTTTTTAGTATTTAGTGGTGTGAAAGTGTTTATCTAAATATTTTTAATATAATCATAATTTCATACAAGGTAGTCAAAAATCTTGTGACTACCTACAAAGCCACACAAATAAAAATTATTATTGTTATTATTATTAAGACATAAATCGTTTTCTCCAATTCAGAACTATTTTTAAACAACAGTGATAAAAGGTTCAAAAACGTGTTTTTGAAAGTAGTTCTCCAAAGTATTCATTTCAGATCATATAAGTAGTGCAAAATATAAAAACACTTATCTTTTTAAATATAATCTATATATGTAATTAAATATAGGACATTCCATATTGAGGTAATTTTTTTTTAAAAAGTAGCAATATAGCATTATGGAGATACGCATACGAAATTTAAAAATACCTATTTACTTTTTGTCATTAGGTGACGTTCTCGATTCTCTCTGTATAAACCACTTGTAAATATAAGGGGTTTCAAAAAGATTATTGTGTAGATCGCAAGTGTTTAATTAATGTAATGTAATACAATAAGCTTTGATATCATTCTTAATATGTACGCAAAATTTTATCCCGTGGGTTATCGCGAATTTTTAATTCTCTAGGAAACCTCGGATCTACTAACTCCGGAAGTAAGCAATTAAAAAAATATAATTCCAGTTTTTCAATCATCTGGTTAGCCCAAAAAGTTATATCTCGTGGAATCTAAAACATTAATTAAATAAATTTGACTTTAGATGTTTAAATCATTCAGTACCTTATACTTAGGTTGAGAAATAAATTATCATAAACTGAGCCTCAAAATATAATGTGCGATGTTTATAATTTCACTTCTTAATTGATTTTACCACTAATATTAAAAATTATACATATGTTATTAGGTTTGATCATTATGTTAGTAAGTCCAAATTATTATAATATACGTCATGATACATCATTACTAACCTAACCTAGGGATTTTTATCAAGGGTAATATACCAAGACCTTCATACACGGTTGGCTATTTTTGTTACGTCTAAATCTCGAGAATATTTTAATGACAATTTGATGAGCCATAATTTTGGCATTATCGGATTAGAGCCCGAAAGCTTAAGCTCTAGGTTTTTAATCCTGTAATTATTATTGCCAAAATGATGTCGAATCAAAATGTGTAATATTTGAGAAATATAGTCACAACAAAAATAACAGAATATTAATCAAGGTCGTGTTATATTTGAGACGACTATTTTACTAGACCAAATATTGACTATTTATAGTCATTATTATTGCCTTAGATTCAAGAAATGGGACAAATAACGGCAATAACTACCTTTTCTATCAGAAGACCTTTTGAACTCCATATTACGAAATAACAAAATTCTTTATCCGCCATTTCAAGCTCTCCTTGAACTTGATAGTAATATATATGTTTTTTGTTATAATTGCTTAGATGTTAAAATAAAAACTGTGGATATACGGATACTGAAATTTATTTATAATTGATTTCTTATTTCATTATTTTATAACGTAACAATATTAATAAATATGTTGCTTCTTTTGAGGTGGTATTTTAAATATTTTGTCGTGGTACATCTCAACGAATATAAAACATATTTTAAGGGATTGCGATAATTATGTATTTTAAGGAGTTACGTAATACAATTTCTTCGATGGAACAAATTGTATTTGGGAACACGTAATAATAAAGTATAACTCGTTACGACTTAGAAAAATGGAACCTAATTTCAAAAGTCATGTCTATCACAAGAATGGACTTTTAGAAGCGTGTAACCAAATTTAATGTCACAGATGTATACTTGAATTAAAATATTTAGTTAGAATCATTAACATTTCTGTTAAATGCAAAATTTATAGAAAAACAGCTTTATGATCCTAGCTTCCACTTTATGAAAACGCAGAATAATATTTTATGTCTAAGAAAAAATTACAGTTATGCTTATCGTATTTGTGTTTGTAGATACTTTTTGTTTTACATTTTATTATAGATTTTTATATTATTAATATTTGATTGTTGGTGTTTGAATTGCTGGTATAATATAGTACGCGGGTACTATTGACCAAATGCATACCATAATTTCATTTAAAATTGTCGACTATATGAAAACTGTTTTTAATATTACCATTACCTATTATGTTTTATTAGCAAACCTATATGTACAGACATTTTTATAAAATAATACTTAATTATTTATAGTACCTCTAATAAATTTTTTGTATTTCATAAACTACTGTTAAATGTTAATTTATACGCACGCCCATATAGTTACACGACAGCTTGTAGCGAGAACAGTTGCTATATGATGGACATACGTAAGTTTTATTCTCTTACTTATCGTAATTGTACCTGCAATAGCGTACGTCCATTACTATTCATATTATATTTTAGCTTTTGGACTGTCAGCGCGGAACGAGAGGCAAAGAGTATGGCATATAAAGGTGAAATTTGCATTTCGCGATAGGTCCGATTTCCTCTTAAAGTACTTACGTACATGATGATCTTTATGTGTAGCATAATCAAATTAGGGGATTTCCCGAAAGCAACATTGAATATATAAATAAACGCTCTGCCTTTAGCGGCCTTTTTTTCACTTTTCGTTCTTATTCTACGAAATCAAGAAAAAATTTTGTATTTTTTGTCAGATTAAATGTTGGAAAAGTTCGAATAATTTTAGATATTCGGATAATTTCTAAATGCAAATTTTTTGAGACTTCTACTAACTGAAAAATGCCATATTAATTCTTTGGGAAGGCCTACTTCCATTTTAAAACTTACTCAGGTAGACAAAAGTTCAAAAGCTTCATATACAAAACAAGTGTATAATAAAAACAAGTGCATATGTGTTTTAACAAATTCAATAAGTGTTTTAACAAATTCAATAAGTGTTTTAACAAATTAAAATACAAATGTGACAAATATATTACTTGTACATTCCATCGACAATTTTGACGAAAAAGTTCTAAAACACAAGTAGGTTAGGTTAGGATAAATAAAAAGTGGGTTATAAAAAGTAGCCCCCTCTCCCTCTCGTAAACCCCCTCGTAGACAGCTGCCACTGGAAAACACTAAATCGGAAATTCAAGAAAATTTGTTATACCCCCAAGAAAACTTCCCATTGTATATTTACTTTTTAGTGCAAATAACCTATTTAGGACAAAATAGGTTATTTGCACTAATATATTTTGTCCTGTATTCCCTTTGTTAAATTCTAACCCGATTAAACTCTTTGAACTCCACCAGTCTGTGACAATGTCATATTGATATTCGTAGTAAGATGCCTCTCAACTGTTTGCAACTTCTGCATCGGATATGGGTAGCAATCACTTTGTATCTCTATCGTGTCTGACCTGAATGCAATCAATGGGGCGTATGTTCACCGTCGTCAAACGGTTTCATTTTATTATAGCTAGCAAACGTTTCTGTGCAAACAGTTGCAATGTACAGGTTGAAAAGTAAATATAGTAAACGCCTACTTCGGCTATGAGATTTATACCGAATAATACAGTCAATCTAATTTGGCAACAGTGTTTGAAGGTATACTTAAGCTGGCCATAAAACTAACCATCTTCAGGGAAAAGCCGATTTACAGGAACATGCTTCCAATGAAGTAGTTTGGAAATTTCTTAAATTGTATAAACGAGTATTAAAAAATACCCATATCTCACTTGATCTGGTAAATTTATTTATTTTTATCACCAAAACAGCTTATGCCAATTACAGGGTGACGGGAAAAAATAAGTTAGAACATAAAAGTAAACATTTATACAAAAAAGCATCGAAGTATGTTGTGCATAGTTACATACATGCACTTGAAAAAAAAAATACAATATGTGAAAAAAAAAGTGTATGTCTGTAAAAATGCTTTACGATTTTACAATTTGAAAATTAAAATAAGTAGGTTTTGACACATTGAACTAAAAGTTCTATGAAACAGTTATAAAAAAAGGAATCAAGTTGCAAAATGTAAGTTGATGATCAGTAACAGAATGCAGATCAACATGTTTAACAGCATTTATAATTAAATCAGGGTTAGTAATACAGACAATATCCAATAGAGTGAATGATGTTTTTGTTATTCGCGTGGGTTTATTTACCAGTTGTCTCAGACCAAAAGATTCTAACATGTCACTAAAAATATCTGTTGTGTTATTAGATTTTAGTAAATCTAAATTCATATTATCCATTAGTACTACTTCATCACACCTAGGTAATACATAAATTGCATTATTACTAGGAGGTATATAAACTACCCCACAAGCAAAATTGATTTCCTATTTTGAAAGAGATTCATATTTGCTCAAGTTCTTTTCTTACAACAGAGCATTCGACAAAAATACTTGCCTTTATGATTGATTTAATAAATATTCCTACACCTCCCCCTCTCTTATTATTACCCCTATCAATTCTCAAAAATTTATAACCTTTTACCTTAATAATATCATTAGCCACTTCATCGTTCAACCACGTTTCTGTTATACCTAAAACATCCAGGTCATATTTATGTAATATACATTTGATATCATAAACAACAGGGATCAAGGACCGTACATTAACATGACCAATATTAATTTTTTTTAGAATAGCCATTTGAAATAAAAGATTACATTCTAACTTCTACAGAACAAATGAATGACAGAAAAATAAAATTTTAGGAGTCCCCTTCATCTTTCCTAGCATAGGTTTTAAAGAATTTTGGCTTTATTATACAACATCCGGACACTCTTTGGTAGATCTTCATTAATGTATATTATTTTGCTCTTACCATCAATTTCACATTAAAGTGTATCTAATTTTATCGTTTTCTTCAATTCCAATCATTTATCTCTGGTTGACTTTTCTTTCAATTTAACTAGTACTGGTTTTCTAGATTCCTTACTTGGCAATGTTTGTATTCCATATTCACTATCTTCAATTTCAAACTTCATTTTTTTAAATACCTTTTTAATATCGTCTTTAAATTGAATTTCCACCGCACAAACCAAATATAGTGACATTTTTCCCCTTCTGATCTACTTCCTCTTTTTCGGCAAAATTGTTAAATTTCTCAATCTTCGTCTCTATTTTTTAGGTCTTTTTTGTTCCTTTCTTAACACTGCATTATCTTTAGACATGTTTTCTATTTTTTACTAAATGTCATCCATCACTTCTGAATCAAATTGTACAGATTGCTCCAACTCTTAAGAAACTGCATAATCTCCTTATTAGAAGGATTAGAGCTATTAAGGACATTATCTTCGTGTTTCTGTACAATACTCTTCCTTTTGGTCTTTCTCTGTTTTGGTGATACTGGTTCCGAATCACTTTCGTCCTGACTGGAGTCACTTTCCGAAGACGATGATACGCAATCATAGCATAACCATTTCTTATTAGACTTACTATCACTGTAAATTTCATAATCTTCATTTGATAATCTAGTGCATTTTTTATGAAACCACTCTTTACAATTTCCATTGCATCTTAGAGAGCTTTGAGTCTTTGTTATGTTACTTTTACAACCTTTGCATTTGACTTGTTTCTTTTTTACCATTTTTTCCTATGTTAGACACAACTAAGATTCTTCAAAAGGACCTTTGAATGAAAATGTTAAAGAAAAGTGGGCCTAATATTGAACCTTGGGGTACACCAGACTTTTGTAAAAATGAAGCTGATTTGAAACCTTTACATTGAACAAACTGAAATCTTCCATTTAGATATGACTGAAAGAAAGAAATTAAATTTGGGGATAACCCATAAAAAATAAGTTTATTGACTAGCAAACAGTGGTTGAGCTTATCAAAAGCTTTAGTAAAATCATCTACTTGATTTTGTTGATCTAACTTTCCACTGAAAGCAAAAAACTTAATGAAAATGGCCGTTTTCAGTGAATTTTATGAGAACTTAAGAATCAGTTCTGTCAAATACATCAGTGACAATGTTTTAGGGTTACTACCGAAAATATTATTGTTACTTGGGTATAGATATTGTTGAAGACTTGTGCATTATTTAACGCCCCAGATTACAGATCCGTAAAGGGAAATGGAAAGTGTGAAAAATAGAGGTATAATCGGTCATCCTGCAACTGGTGGAGATGTTGCGCTGATACCTAGGAAGTACAGACATATTTTTTTCCTAAGCTGGCAATGTTACCATAAGATTTGATATGAACTACAAAACAAACTTTAATTAAAATTATTTTTTAATATTTTCGTTATTTCAAAAGTTACACTTATTCCACACATTCATGCAACCCTGCAGGGATAATCTTTCATCATATCAATTTATTTTAACCCGGTTCATTAAAAAAACCGCTCACGTTTAAAAGACAATGACATCTATTTATTATCTGTTCAACGCCAAGAAAATAAGCAGCTCTTTTCAGTTTCCGTAATTACCTCCATTCAAGATAAATTTATGATAATTACTACAGTTCATGGGCGCCACTAGAATTTTTTTAAGGGATAAAGATACAATTTATGCTTATTGTAATTTACAGTTTTAAGCTAAACTTTCGTTCTTTTATATATTTTTTATAAAGAGATGTAGGTATAATTTAATTCTTTTTTGTTTTTAATGAATTCAGATTGCGTTTGTTAAAAAATGAAACTGGATTAGGACTACGACAATAACCAAAGTACTTAGTAAAAAATGCAACTTCAACACACCAGTTACCATACTGGAGTTAGGCTACTGGTCGCTATTGTTTAGAAAATTACCGTTTGTCTGCAGAACGATCAGTTCAGTTTTTTGTATCCACACCACGTAATATAAGATATTTTTTTACAATTTTGAATTAATTTTCTTTTTTCTACCTACTTGTTATATCAAGAATTTTATTACATTATGCTGTCATCTCTACAACTATAAACAGATTAATACTAAAATACTCGTAAAATCGTTGATTTGATTATAAATATGTTTAATTGTGTTTTTCTTTGTTCCAGGCAAAAAATAGGACGTTATCGAGATCAACCGATATTTGGCACAGTCATACACAATCCTCCTAATTGGAGGAAACAAAACGCGGCGGAAAGATATAAAGCCTTCCAGGAAATAGCCCACTTATACGGTATGCCAATGCCTGTCGAACCTAGAAGAAGACTTACTACCTTCCGCCTTCCCGGAGGTGGAAGATATCGTACCATGGGTATCCCACCAGTGCAAGGAAGCTTCCAACATCTCAAAGTAAGTGAAATCTTCATAAAATTTGTGCAATATTTATTTTTACTTCATTAGGGGGCGTCCATTAATTACGCGAGGTGTTCAAGGGGGGAGGGGATCAAGCTAAATCTTTCCAAATCTCACTTGGCTAATTTTACAGGTTTTTATTATCAAAAACGTCTTATTAATTGTATTTATCTAAGCAGATCAGTCGGATTTGTAATCCACGTGACTAATATAGTGAATTTGCCAAAAGAGTATTTATTGAACTTTTTTTCTAAGGTTTAATGTATATTGTCAGTGTATTATTTTGTATGTCAATTTTCGCTAAATAAAGCCTTATTTTAGGAGGTATTCCTCATTACAGTTATATCGTATGAAACGAATTGAGGTAAATGGTATTTTTTGCATACACGCGTTTTATAAATGAACCACTACTTACGTCGCTTGCTTTACACTGTTATCACACTGCAAATTAATGGCGTAATTTCCTGTAAATCCCCTTCAACTAGTATAATTACAAGCCGAAAAAGACATTAAACTAAAAATAACTGGCATTATGAATGTAAATATACTTCCTTAATGTAATTTTGAAAGATTTTTGTTCGTTTTAGAGCCTTTTGTTAAGTAAATTCCTAATTATAACCACAAACAATCCTTGTACTAGACTCTCCCACAATAATTGGGAAACTATGTTGGATAACAATGTGAATGGTTGCAATTCGCCTTTTGTAAATTAAATTGGTCTAATAGTAGTTGTTCGTTGTTGGGAATGTCTCTCTTTAGTGTCCAGCAATAATCGGCAAGCATAGAAATTCTTCACTCGCCTTATGGGTAGCGTTTTCCCATGTTCATAATATTTTGATGAAATAATTTCAAGATTTTCAGGAAACAAATCCAAATATGTGTAAAAATGAATTTTTAAACTCATTATTCATTGCTTTATAGGAAGTTGACAAATTAAAATAAATTTTTATTAGCAACCAATACCAATTTCTAGTGGAACAAGTACGATACATATGAATAATGCTTGTGACAAAAACCTTTCTTAACCAATGTTATTAATTCTCTTTTAAAATTTTAAAACAAATTAATTAAATGAATGTATTTTAAACATAAATTAATTTAAACCTATTAAAATTCTATTTGTTCAGTGTAGGTATAAGTAAAAAATATGTATGCTCATTCGTAACGTGAAAGTAAATAATAAGCAATCAGTATACAGTATGTTAAATTTTCCACAATGACGCTAAAAGAACAGTATAGAATAAGCAATGCTATTGATAAGACAGAGATAGAACTGCAGGCGTCAGCCCATTCACGAGAGCCTCTCTTTATTTCGCTCACGTGCAAATATAATTAAACTTCTCATCTTTATTTTGAAGGATCCAGTCAAATTCAATTTTTTAAAATAACTTTTTAATACGTTTAATATTTATTTTATACAAAAAAGTTAACGGCAAAAGGCAAAACTGGGAATTTAAAACATAAATATTGCTTGACAAATAAAAGCTTAAAGACTGAAGCCTAATGACTTAAAAACAAATAAATGAGAAGCTCTCATTTAAAATCAAACATGTTACATGAAGTATATTCAAAAAAAAACAGGAAAAACATTTTGGTCTGAGCCTTAAAATTAAAATTATCCAAATTATGAGAAGTCACAGAGGATAGGACGATATTAATATTACACTTATTATAAAAAAATAAATAATAATTTATGTAGCAAAAATAAAATAAAAAGTAAACGGACATGTCTGATTTTGTCTGAAACTAAGATGGATTTTTCTTAGATTACTATAAGACTACTATTAGTCTACTATTAGACTACTTTTAGACTACTATTAGACTACTATTATACTACTATTGGACTACTATTAAACCACTTTTAAACCACTATTAAACCACCATTAGACTACTAGTAGACTACTGTCAGACTACTATTAGACTACTGTCAGACTACTATTAGATTACTATTAGACTAGACTACTATTAGACTACTATTAGACTACTATTAGACTACTATTAGACTAGACTACTATCATACTATTTGTAGAGTACTATTAAACTATACTACAATTAGACTACTATTAAACTAAAGTATATTAGATTATTAAATTACTATTAGATCACTATTAGACTACTACTACTACTACTACTACTACTAGACTACTATTAGACTACTATTGAACTACTATTGGACTACTATTAGACTACTATTGAACTACTATTGGACTACTATTGGACTACTATTAGACTACTCCCGCCAGCATCAACGACGCACGAGAACTGGCATCTGTTTTTTAGAAGAAGTTTGGTCTATTACCAGAACTTCAAGGTCAGTTACCAGCCCCTGGAAAAGCCTGAAACTTTAAGATGGCTCACGTTACCTTCTCTATCTGGTAACAAAGAACATTTTCTGCGTTCGATCTACTTATCATGATTAGAGTGCAACAAGGTAGATTGGAGAATCATTCGAAACATGATAGAAATACTCTTCCAAGATAGTGAAGTCCAAATACCGGTCTGCAGCCATTCGCACAGTGTAAAATAAAAGAGGATCCAGTTGCAAATACAATCATTCAGTTCCAGCTCCGTAAAATTTTAGAAGAAACTATCTTTTTAGGAGAGGGCAATGTCATATGGGCAATTTTCGATCATTTCTTCTTCCCTTAAATTCCTTTCTGTCTTTTTTAGACCTTTTACGACCTTCACTCTTCCCGTTAGCAAGAATATTCGATAACATATATCAACCTCCAAAAACAATTTAAAACCCGCCTATGCATACCGCTAGTCGTAGTAAACCATAATTCTGGAATGTACTGGATTATTCGATTAATGAAAACGAAATTACAAATTCTGATGGACGCACTAGTCTAGAAAACAGTAGAGGTGTCTATTCTTAGTCAAAAGACGTTTAGAATCTTCGAGAACAAATCTGAAGCGCCACATATCGCTTAGTGAAGATAAATATTCTAAATATAAATTAGTGCATAAGCAAAAGATATATAAATTAGTGTAGTTAATATAAATAAATTAAATAAACTGTTTAAATAAGTAAACGTGGAATCTTTATTTTGGATAATAAAAATGTTTCAAGGTATTCGATCTACTGTTAAATTAAATATATTTAATTAAAAATTCGCTACAAGATACGCTAAAAGTAACAAGTGTTTGATGTAAATTGTCTCTAATCTGATTCCTGAGACCCTACGCACTTAATGCTAATTTAATTTAATTAAATCTGAAATGTTGTTAAAACGTTATACGCCCTATTGAAGTAGCTCTCAATTTCAGCAAACCCTATCATACTTTGCTTAATTTGATTAATTATGTTCTCAAAGCAAAGTGAGAAGCAAGGAGAGTCGACTGCAGGTTATTACGATATATTTTAAAACAACCATTTTAGAATTATTTTTGATGTTTCAACTGTTTTAATAAATATTACAGATCTCTTTATATTGCTAATAAAACAAAGAGTGGTGAAATTTGGGACACAATATTATTCAATGTCCCTATTTTGTTCACCACTGACAAAATTAGAGTCGAGTGTGATAAAAATAGAGTTCAGTACAAAATAGAATAACTAAATCACCATAGCGGGTACGAATATATCACCATAGAGAAGGCGTTATTTATGTGAACTGTCATATAAAAAGAGAATTGAAATTAGTATCCTTTATTTCAATACTAACTGTAATCTACCAAGATGGACGAGAGCTCTGCATTGTCAAATATTGAAAAGTGGTCTGGGTTTATACTAACTGGTACCACCGTAACATCCAACTGTCATTTGATGTCTAACATAAGTAATACGTCTGGAAAATAAAATAAAGAAGTATAATCTAGTTTTTACGGGATACCTGAAACTGACAAGGAGATCAATGAAGACGTAATTAATATAATAAAAGATAATTATCAAATAAAATTTGAGCCAAACAACATAAGAGACTGCTATAGAATAGGGAAAAACATTTTAGGAAAAAATAGACCAATCCTAATTGAATTATTAAAATATAATCAAAAGCAAGAAATCCTAACAAAAGCAAAAAACATTGCTAAAGGCTGTAGCATCTTTATTTCTTCTGAATTTAGCGCCGAAGAATACAAAAAAAAAAAGTTTTACACAAGCAACTGAAATTAGTCCATAGCAAGAACCTGACAGTTACAGCTATGAAGACTTAGAAAATGAAGACATTCTAATAAAACTTAAAATTAAAAATTGTCCAAATGAGGAAAATTATACAAAAAATAGTATAAACTAAAGAAAAACCAAGAAGCAAATTGGAAAAAGCGATAGACCAAGACGAAACGTAACTGGAAGACTAAACTCGCATTCTTTACTTCATCTTTCCTATTATAACTTATTAAAAAAAAAAAAAAAATCTGCATGCTTAATGTATATGGCATAAATATTTGTAATTAATTTGTTTATAAAAACATTTTTAAAAATGAATAACTACATAAATCATTTTAAAGCGTTAGAAGTTAAAACAAAAATTGCTTCAACTACTAACGAAGTAAATGATTATTTGAACTCTTCTTGTTTAAACCTAAAAATATATCACATGAATATAAAAAGTGCAAAGAAAAATCTAGATTCACTATTAGTACAATTGGAACAAATAAAACAAGAATTTGATCTAATTGCATTGTGTGAGACGAGACAAATTGAAGACATATCTTTATTTAATATAGAAGGATATCAACTGATAAATAATTTTGGTAATTTTAATCTAAATGACGGGGTTCTGGTCTATATTAAAAAAAAATATTAATTTTACTGAAAAAATAATACATTTTCCAAATAATATGAATATTACTGAAATTAATCCAAAATTTAATGATAAACTTATTACCATCTCAGCTTTATATAGATCTCCAAATTGGTCAGAATGCGAATTTTTTGATAATCTTGATGATTATCTAAATAAATTTAAACAAAAAGTGCTCATCTAATTTTAGGAGATATCAACATGGATTTAAAATCAGATTCAAATTTAATAAGTGCATACGGCTATATTTCATATATAAATGAATACACAAGAGTATGTAATAACTCAAAAACAAATAAAAAGAAATGCATGGATGATAAACGGTTTACTAAAATCAGCTGATACAAAACAAAAGATTTACAATAAAATGAAAAATAATCTACTAAAGAGAACATAAATGAGTATACCAGGCACAAAAATATATTTGGCAAATTAGTAGAAAACGCAAAAAGAATGTACTATCAAAAAGGTTTGGAAATAAACAAGTCTAATTCTAGTAAACTATGAAAATCCATAAATAACTTAACAAATAAAAAAATATATAAAACTCAAAGTATAAGTGAAATAAAAACTGATAATGATCTAGTTACATCTGACAAAACAATAATTACTGATTCCTTCAACAAATACTTTACAAATGTTGGCAAATCACTTGCAAATAAGAAAAAACATAGAAGAAATAGACAATAAAAACTCCCTAAAACGAATTTAAAAAATTAATTATTTTTAAAAGACGCTACAACAAATGAAATTATTGATCAAAAAAGTCCAGGATTTGATACTATCAGGGCAGATAATTTAAAACATATTTCTTCTAAAATTGCAGAACCACTAGCCTATATCATAAAGATGGCATTCAAAATAGGTCGGTGTCCAGAAGCGTTTAAATCCGCCGTCGTAACGCCAATCTACAAAAATGGAGATAGGCTGGATGTGAACAATTATCGCCCTATATCACTAATCTCGTGCCTTGCAAAAATATTTGAGAAGTTCTTGAAGAAACGTATTAACTTGTATCTAATAAAATATAATATATTGTCGATAAACCAGTTTGAATTTACAGAAGGAAAATCAACAAATGATGGCTTATATCACTCACAAACGACATTGTCAAAAGTATCGATGCTAGTTTGTCTACCATATGTATATTTGTAGACCTAAAGAAAGCTTTTGATACCATTAGTCACATTCAGCTTATGGAAGTTTTGGATGGAATAGGATTTAGGGAATTAGGCTTATGGAGAGTTATCTTCAAAACAGAAAACAATGCGTTAAAATAGACGACACTAAAAGTACCTTTCTAACAGGTGAATACGGTGTTCCTCAGGGAACTGTCCTAGGTCCCCTGTTGTTCAATCTATATCTAAATGACATCTTTAAAATAAATAGCAAGGGTCGCATAGTGAGTTTTGCCGATGATACAGCTTTAATATATCAAGACAAAAATTGACAAGATCTAAAAAATTTAGTAGAAATAGATTTCGCAAACATAATCAAATGGTTTGATCAGAAAGAACTTACAATCAATACAGACAAAACTCACTTCATGGCATTCGCTTCATATTCCAGTTATTTGCCCCAATATACTACTTTGTTAAAAAGTGGTGTAATACATTAAGTTGCTCAGATATCCACGACTTAATTGAGGCTAAATAATTGAAAATAAAAAGAAACAAAAAAAAGAAAGAAAATCTAAAAAATAATATTTCTTTGTTCCTCTTATAATCATGTATTACGTGTCCCAAAAATGTTATAAATTTAATTAATTATTATAGTTATTATTATTACTATTTTTGTATTGTTATTGATAATATTATTACTATTATTAATATTATTGTTATTATTATTAGATGGTTAGATGGTTATTAGTATTAATCTATAGTGAGTCCCGCAATATGTTAATTTGATGAAAGTATTATAAAAACACTTGTCAGAGACACTAATTTATAGTTAATTCCATGCACAGACTTGCTCTTCTGTGGGACTATCATATTTATTTTTTCCTAATATGGCTTATATTTTATATCGTATCGTTAACCTTACATAATATGTAATTATTTGGTTAATAAATATTATTATTATTTATTTTATTATACCGAATTCACCGCATCTGGCAGACTCAATTAGAGACTGTAGTCGATATTGTTTATTTCTTGCTGATGAGTCTTAATAAGGACGAAACTAGTGTTGAAATTAAATTTCTGTCTTTGCTGTTTTTATTTGGATACAATTTAATTCCTGTTGCAGTATTATCCAATGGAGTACTTGTTTTCCGACGGGAAACAGTCGCTGTTATTGTTTTGTGACATCTTGTTTTCATTTATTTTTATTGTTTTGTGTTTAGTTATTTTATTTTATATCTGTACATATTTGTGAATTTTATTTATTTTTATTTATAAAGATAAAAAATGAGTTGTTCCATCCTATATTTCTACCATACCTAATCGAGCTAAAAACGGTAAAGGTTATTAGATCGGAACCTGAACAACTCGCTTAACAAATATAAATATTCCGAATCCACCCTCGATACTATATGAAAAATGCTCTATTGTGATTCGGAATTTAAATCTAGAAAGGTTTTAGAACATAAGTACGTGGGTTTTGCCCGCAGAGATTTTCGAGGGAAAGTTTGAAAGAGTTCTTTGAAAAGCGGCGCGCTATTTATATGAGTGAAAACTAATTAGAGAAGGATAGACGACGGTGGGCGAGCCACAAGAGATGAATTTTCTTTGATATTTGATTCTAAGAGAATTGTGGTCAAGGTTTTTCTACCTACAAAGTACAATAGTTTATAAAGGATGTCCATTCCGATTTCATTTAATAATAAAACACAAAATACTTTTTCTAATTTTGACTTATAAGGTGACATATAAAGTGACATATAAAGTGATTTTTTTTTGTAATCGCAGTAACTGCCAAAATGATCTACATAAAGTTGAACGTTATGATTTTAAAATCAAGTTTATATCGAACAAAGGAAGGAATGTTGGCTATATCAAAGTATATTTTGTTAGTTAACTTACAATTAGTAATAATTCTGTCCCTATTTTCCATCCTAAATCTGCACAAAATAATAAAAACCATATTTCACTCAACACAGGACAAAATAGATCGAAATTGTAATAATAATATTTTTCTAATGTATATTAAAAATTAAATAATTGTTATTTTTATATCTGTGATATTATAAATTTAGTTGAAAATGAGAAATAAACAGATTGATTAACAACATGTAACCGTAATAGCTATAAAATTATCTTTGAAAAAAGATTCATGAAAATCATCTTGTGGTATTAATTACAAAAATGTATCTTTAATATCTAATCATGGTCTTTCGAGCCGGATTAATAATTATAAAAATCATCTGTGCAAACTAATCATGCTTCTTCCAGCATAGGGACACGATTGCTTGTATTATTTTTTTAGACACATGGCATCAAAATGTTGTTTTTCTTCATTCACCAGAAATGGCTAGAGGGTTAAGTTCAGATGGGACCCTAACTTCCTGACGATGATTCAGAGGACGGGGAAAGGGTTTACCCTACCGGAACTATTCCCTTTGGCAGTATCTCTCTCTCTCTCTCAGAGATCGGATTAAGCCAATACCTCCGCCTTTGAATGATCGTAAGTTTTCCTAAACCAAAGAAAATTGAAACAAGCGTAAAACAAATAACTGTAGTTTATTTAACAAATAAAAACAATTTATATTGCTTCCCCAATCACGTAGTCTTTACTGACTACACAATATCTAGATATAATTACTTAAAACTATTTACTTACATAAGCATTGTTGGGCTGCAAGGCTGGCGGAAGCAAACGTAACTTTTATCACTTTTACTAAACAAACTAATCGCGACCCGTGACTCTATTTTCGGACACAAAAAAAGGAATATACTTTATTCGAATAATCTCGACCGCTCGTCAACGTAGACCAAAAGGAACTCCTCGAATATTCACTTGAAAAGTCTGAAGAGTTTTCTTGTTGATCTTTTTTGACCATGTACTTTAACATTATGATTTAATAAAACCTTGTACAACTACACGTTTTATTATTTTATTGAATATTTGTTTGTAGCGCCTGCCCTTGGACAAAACTTTACAAATCATAACATACCTATTTACAGGGTGTTATATTTATTCGTAACATGTGCCTCCGCTCCGGAAAAGGGTCGCCCTCGACCCTTGTCCTACCTATTGACTAATCCTACCCTACTATGTACTACCTCAAAAATTTATTTTACAATACAAAACATTTATATAGTTTTTCAGATAACAAAATATTCCGTCCGTTGACACTGGGCTAGTCCGACTCTGCTGGTTAACACTTTCCAAGAATCCCAACTCGATTGGCCTTCGCTCAGGGTGTCAGGTTACATCAAGAGACAGGATGTGAAGTCATGCAGGCCTATCGCGTTTATCGAAACTCGTGACAAGGAAAGAATCGGACTGTGATTTTCGCCGTATGACCGTGGTTGAGAATCACCTGACTTACCATTTGAACAACCAGAAACTGACGGCTGCAGGTTATCAAATTCATTGATTTCTGTAGCTGTTAAATTTTCTTGTTGATTAGTAACTTCCGCAGGTTGAAACATCCACTCTGGAAAGATGTCTTAATTTAGAAAATGCGTTTACAGCATTTTCTGTTGCAGTTTTATTGTAATCTTCTCTCAGTATATCACCGACTTGAAAATGTGTCACCGTTCTTCCAGGATTGGACTTAAACCAACGAAATAGCTCTTGATTGTAATAAGTCATCAGTAAACCGAAAAAACAAACGTCTAAAGGTTGCACCCTGTGGGTGCAATGATGAGGAAAACAAATTATGACAATGCCGTTGTCTTTTGCATATGTCAGAGCTTCAAAATTTTTGTGGCTGCTGTGTAAGTCTAAAAGAAGGAGAACTTTATTTGTAACAGATGGCTTGACATACTTGACAAAATGTTTTAGATATTTTAAAAAAGTTCCTCCTGTCATCCACCCACTTTCTTGGGCTAAACCCAAAGCTCCTACTGGAGCGTGATCCATTAGCTCATACTTCATATTTGTTCTTGAGAACAATAAAACAGGTGGTACGTAAGTTCCAATGGCGTTAAAGCAGCATACAAATGTAAAGTGTTGGCCTCTCTCCGCGCTGATTAAAACACCAACTTGCTTTCTACCTTTAGTCGCCAAAATTTTAGAATTTCTTGATGGAACAGTTGAGAGCACAGACTCATCCATGTTGAATATATTTTCTGGGGAAAATTTGTGTTCATCAAGATTATTAAAATACTTCCCAATCTGAACTTTGTTAAACGCACGAGCTCTTGCAAATGATGTTGCCTCTGGTGTACGAAGCGAAATAGAAGGATTTCGTTTGCGGAATCCCTTCAGCCAATCCCATCCTGCCTTTTTTTTAACCTATTTGGAATTTTCTTTACATCGGCAATTTCAAAAGCAAGTCTTCGAATATCTAACGTTGTTAGTCCAAAAAAAAACGCACTTCTAATTCTTTTTGGCGCACCAACTGGACATCAAAAGTTGGAACATGTCCTCCTAAGTAACCCTTAATGGATCCACGATCATTTTTAGCACGTCTTCTTAACTTTGTATGAGGTACATTAAATGTTTTTGATGCCAAAAGCCATCCCATTTGGTTATTTTTAACTGTGTTAAGTGCTTTTACCATATTTTCTTCTCTCCAACTTTGTCGCTCAGACTTTCGGAAGTATTGTTCAACCATCTTTAAAAATCTGTAAAAAAAATGGAGAAATCAAGCTACATATCAATTGTGGGTGACATGGCATACTTCAGGGTGAGACGGCATACCATGCCATCTTAACCTGGTTATTGCCATGCCATCTCTTCCTGAAATGCATGATTTATTTTAGACGTATGTTGTTAGTTTACACTTACATTTTTGTGATATCTTGTGCAACAGATGTGTCGAGCTTTAACAATTAAACACTGCTACACCTATATGATTTCCTACAGAAAACTTTCCTCAGACCAACAATATACAACAGACCGTACGTACTCCGTCGATACTTACAGGTGAACTAAATTTGCTAAATTTAAATTTACACAGCGACCGTTCCATGTCAAAATGCATATAAACCAATGCACATAGTTGCCAGATTTAAAGTATTTTCGGTAAAACCGCCAGTATGCCGTCTCGCCCGGGTATGCCATCTCAGGCACAATTCCCCTATTTGCTACAGATACATGATCTTTACCTCACATGACAAATTTTTTACATAAACTGTTTATTTTACTCGCGAAAAGATTATTTCTGATTCACCAAATTGCATATAAATATCTGATGAAAAAATTTATCGGCCAGTTCATTTTCAGTATCAATTCTCAACGATATAGATTCTAAATCAGCAATAGCATTTTCATTGGATTTTATATGAGAAGCAAGCAAGTATCTCTTATAGGTTAACATATTCAACACTTCTGATACGATTTATACAAGCAAAGGAGCAAATTTTCGTAGATTTAATGTAGAATGTTGCGTAAATATTTTGTTCTATTTCCTCTTAAAAATTTTCAAAATGAATATTTTTCGAAAGTTTACAAAAAATCCCAAGGTTTGTCCACCCTAAATTTTGTTATTATTGGTATTTCCTGAAAATTTCACAAAAATCGGACTAAAAATAAAATCTCAGAAGGAATTCTAAATTTTCAAGGTGTTCATTTTGCTCTTAAGGCATATTTCAATAATTCATCTTTTCTTTTCCTCTTGTTCTTTAAAATTGTATTTTCCTTCAGTGTTTTTGAAGAGTATAAATATGTATATATTTTGTAATTATTGTAATTTTAAAGATCTAAGGAAGATTGTCGCAAAGCCACGAAGGGTTTGCTTTTTGACGAATATCATAAATTTTATTTAATGAACTGTCACTTTTGTTTTCAGGAATTAATTAAGACCGACAGAGCTCGCGAATTGGAACAACAAAGGGCGGCTGAAGAAGCGGCGGCTAGAGCGGCGGCTCTAAAAGATCTGGCTACCAAAGGAAAAGCAAGGACTCAAGCGTAAGTATTTACTTATTTAATGGCTGAAACTAAAAAGTTTTAACTTAAAATATAACGACTACAAAATAATTAATTCAAGTCTCAAGTAACCGTTTCTAATTAACATAATTAGTTCGTATTGCATTATTTGATTTAATAAGCTCTAAATTATTATGCCTTGAAGTTTTAAGATTAACTTTCTTTATTCATCAACTCTAAATTAAATCAAGCGTTTGCTGGAAAAGTTTTTAGAATTTAGTAGTCGTAGTACCCGTTTTTATCACATAATTCTAAATTTCTTGATTTTTGTTTATTTTAATGAACGGGTGATTGTGGACTATATAATTATTTGTAGATAAAATATGTCTTGGACGCCTGTGCCTGTTACTCAATGTAGGACTAAATAAATGTATCAACTAGTAAAGTTATTCACATTTGTTAAACACAATGTTACATTGTTAAACTTCAAGTATTATTCACAATATTTACAAGTATGATGTTCAGAAGTGTAATAAACTCGGCCGAGGAGTAGAAGGGAAATGAGAGAGCAAACGGTGCAAACCCCTTGAGAGAGCAAAAGGTGCAAACCCCCTGAGAGATCAAAAGGTGCAAATGGAGGAAACCATCTGGTGAACACCCATCCGGTCAAAAAAAATATTTTTATAATTAATCCACAATATCCCGCATATAATATTTACACACATGTTGACCATCTGGCATGTAATTTAATACCCGTATATAACAATATTTGCACACATGTTGACCATCTGGCATGTAATTTAATATCTCTGGGAATGATATACAACAACCATTTAAAACATGCTAACGTCATGCAACCGCTTACTTGTGAAAAACAGGAAAAAATAAACACCAAAATTATAATTTCAGAATGTTTACAGTTTGTTACACTCTAGTTTGTAAAATTTATAAATTTCTTTTCGGTATAATAAAATAACGAATTCAAACAAAAGAAATAAAAATCTCTTTATGGAAAACTTTCCAAGTTTTCGACAAAGCTGGAAAAAATGCTTTAATAAATGGTTGGAAAATCATTCGTAGAGAGAATAGCGAGGATTTGCAAAAGTTCTTTGTGAATTTCATAATGCTGAGAAGTATGCAAATTGCCTTACAATTATTTAATCCAATAAATCTGGAGATGTACTTAATCAGTTTATTAAGAATACTTCTGGAAGTCGTTAATATTAAAATTTGTTCTAATTTTGAAATACATCATTTCTGGTAATTAACCCAGGCGACTATCATGATGATTGTAATACCAGCCACCAAGGACTTTTAAAAGATAGTCAAATACATGTCGTGAGTAAGGAGGTGTAGTATTCTCATATATGTACTATGGTAACCAATTAGAAATCCATAATGGCTAATTGGTTCCTGTACCACAACCATTTAACTATTAAAAGTTTATGATAATAATTAATTATATTATTTATTTACTTGTATTTGTTTATTTTACCTCATATATAACTACAGCGATATAATTGTTTTATTTGTATATTTATAACAATATAATTAAAACTAGTTTGGATTTGAAAGGAGTTGGACATTATTTGTTCTTTTGTAGTCTGGAGCCATTAAATAATTTACCTAACCTGTGTGGCCTGGAGCCGTTTAAATTTTTCTAAACCCACTTTGGCACAGATGACATTCGATAAGTTCTACCTACGGACAAATCAGAATACATTCGTTATGACCAAATGAGTTTAGGCGTTAAAAAATCACCTGTGAGACCGTCTGAGATAAGATTCACCGAAAGAGACTATTTATGAATTTAATTATTTAGAATGAACTAAAATAATACAATAGTTTAATAGTTTTTAATTTTTTTATAGTTACGTCACCGATGATTATGCATACATGT